>NW_004624738.1:11968578-11978937 GCF_000247695.1 Heterocephalus glaber | reverse complement strand
GAGGGTTTGCATTGAGAAGTCTGCTGTGATTCTGATGGGCTTTCCTTTGTATGTGATTTGTTTCTTTTCTCTAACTGCTTATAGAACTTTGTTCTTCTGTTGGGTTTCTGGAATCTTAACAATTATATGCCTACATGTAGTTTTTTTTTTTTTATCAAAGCGAGTTGCAGTCCTATATGCCTCACTTAGCTGTTTATCTGTTCTTTTTCCCTCCTTGGGAAGTTTTCTGCCATCACTTCTGTGAACAGTTTTTTTTATGTCATCTGCACTCTCTCTTGTTTGTTCACTGACTCCAATCAGTCTTATGTTATTCTTCTTTGCATCATCTAGCAGCTGCTGGATTGATTTCTCATGGTCCCTTGCAAGTTTTAAAGCAATTTTTCTTTTCCTGGTCACTAATTGCAATCTTATCTTCTGTATCTGAAATTCTGTCCTCACTTTGGCTTATTCTGCTGCGTAGACTTTCAGTGGAGTTTTTAAACTCCTGGAAATCTGTTTGCATCTGTTTTATGGATTCCATCATGTTCCTGAGCTCCTCTCTAGATTTATTAATCATGTCTTGCACTATGAGCACAATCTCTGCTGTTATCTGAGAAATTATTTCTGATTTCATTTTTTCCAGACCCTCTTTTGTTGCCAGTTCAGGGAGTCCAGGTGGTTGAGTATCAGTGTTCCATGTTGTTTTCCTTTGGGGTTGCTGTAGGTGATCTGGAACTCTGTTTTTGAGACTTGTTTATGTGTCTTCTCATTTCAACGGGGGTGGGAGGCGCATGCTGCTGGGGCCCACACAGCTCACCTCCTGAGTGCTGGCGGGGCTGGTGCGGCAGCCTGGAAGCCTCCTCTTGTGTGCTGGTTATCTCTCATTTTTAATACAATTGTCTTAAATCTTTCTTCTACATATAGTTATAACCATATTAGATGACTTTGGCTTTAGCCATTAAACATAATTTAGAAAACTCAAGAAGAGAAGGAAAGTGTTGCATTTGTTACTATTTTTGCTCTTTATTTTGTTCTTTCTTCCAAATGTATAAATTCCTTTTTATTTTTTTGTTTTTTTATTTTTTTGGGTTTTTTTGAGATAGGGTGTCAGTATGTAGTTCAGGCTGGCCTTGATACTCATTATGCTCTTCAAGCTGGTCTCAAACTCATGGCAATCCTCCTGCCTCAGCCTTCTGAGTGCTGGGATTACAGATGTGTGCCACCTAGCCCAGCTTAAATTCCATTTTAAAAAGTCATTTCTCTTTGTTTATAGAGCTTCCTATGGCCATTCTTTTAGCATAGGCCTGCTAGCAACAGAGTCCCTTAGTTTTCCTTTATTTGGGAATGTCTGATTTATTTTTCTTTCCTAAGGGAGATTTTTCTCTAGAGATTGGAAATCTGGGTTGACAGTTCTTTTCTTTCAGTACTTTAAAAATGTTGCAACATTTTCTTTCCGGTTTCTTTGTTTCTTTTGTGAAAACTATTGTCATTCACATTATTTCTCTTACCCTATAAGTGTTTTGTGTTTTTACCTTTAGTTTTTACTAAAGTTTGAATATGATGTGGGCTGGTGCAAATTTCTTGGGTTTCTCTTATTTGGGGTTTACAAAAACTCAAATGTGTAAGTTATATCTTTTGCCAAATTTGAGAAATTTTTGGTCATTATTTTTTGAGTACTCCCCCCCCCCTTTGGAACTTTGGATGAAATAGATTATTACAGTTTTTATTTCCTTGAGGCTTTGATTTGTTTTGTATTTTAATCTATTTTCTCTCTGTTGTTCAGATTAAACAATTTTTAAAAACCCAATTTCTATAGTTTATCTTCAAGTTCACTGATTTTTTTCCCCGTACCATCACTATTCTACAGTTGAGTCCATCCATTTCATTTTTAACTTTGGTTGTCATATTTTTCAGTTCTAAAGTTTCTGTTTGTTTTCCTTTCTGCCTTCTATCTCTTGTGGGAACTCTCTAGTTGTTTTGTTTCCTGTGTATTCACAATTGCTTATTAAAGAATTTTTAAAATACCTGCTTTACATCCTTGTTAGACACCCACCTGTATCATCTGGTATTGGCACCTATTGATTGTCTTTTCCCATTCAAGCCAAGTTCTTTCTGGTTTTTGTATAATGAATAATTTGTAAAAAAATTAAAACTGGGGCATTTTGGGTAAGACTTTGGGTTTCATTTAAATCTTGTATCTCAGCAGGCCTGCTTTGGTGAGAGCAAGGGGACATTGCCTTGTTACTGCTAGACGGGGTCCGACGGTCGTGCTCTGCTGGCTTGTGGATACTTGCAGGGGAGAGCGACTCCTTTTCACCCTGGGCACTCCACAGGGTCAGAGGATGACTGTGATGGTGACTGCTCAGCAAGATTGACGGCTCAGCTTGCTCCTTGGCCTCCTCTGACACCACAGGTGCTGGGGTGGTAGTGGGGAAAGCAGATGAAGATGCCCTGTTACAAAAGCAGAAACCTAGGATTTCCTCCATTTGGCATCTGCCAGTGAGGGTGGAATGTGACTTTTTCTGTGGTGTTTGGCTGGAGTTGACTGCTTGCTTAAAATTGTGTGCTGCCCCTTACCTGGTGCCTTGGTGACAGGGAACGGGCTTTTGCTGGGGATTTTTTTCCTATGTATTAGGGTTTCCAGATCACCAGGTTGTCCAATAATCAGTCTTGAGGCAAAAATAAAACTCAGAGAACTCATCACCGTGTCTTTCCTTGGATCTTGAGGTTCCCAGTTTGCCTGCTGTTTTAGTCAGTGTTTACAAGGGAATAGATTTAATACAGGGCATGCAATTTATAGGATTATTTTATAATATTCACCCAAAAAGTCAAATGCTGAGGAGTGCAAGAGATCTGGCCACATGTTAGAGACCTGAAGAATCCAGCCAGGGGCCTGGATCCCACAGCAATGTCTTTCATGAGTCCAGCCAAAGGCCTAGAGCCCACAGAAATGTCTCATGCATGTCCATGCCGAAGATCTGCACCGGAAAGGCCCAAAGCCAGTGGTGAAAGCTAGAAAGCCTGCGACGGCTGGGTGAAGGGTCTGTGCCACCAGGCTGAGAGATCCGCACTGGGGCCAGGAAGCACGCTCAAGACCAAGACCAGAGCTCCCCTGATGAGAACAGCAGCCATCCCCGTTCCTCTGATGATGAGAACAGCCTAGTTCATATCAAGAAAACCAGCTTTGGCAAGCTTCTCCTAATGCCTTAAGTGGCGTATTGGGACCTATGGATATTAGAAATACCGGGTCTTCAAACTCAGAACAACCTTTTCTCTTCCCTTCTTGCTTTCCTTTTAGCTCTGGCCCTGTTCCTTATTATTTGCCCTTCTCTTTTATCTTTCTTTCCTTCTTTATTTTATCCCATTTTCTTTTTCTTGTTGTTTTCTGACTTTGTAATGTTGGAACAAGCCTCAGACAAGCCCTGGAGAGTGATTCTTGGGTATGTCTCTGTGGGGAAGCTGAAGGAAGCCTTTCTGTTGAGACCTGTTTGTTCTCCCCACTGTATTTCAGGGTACCTGTCAGTGAGGTTCTTTTCTTGTTGGCTGAGAGCTTAACCTCAGGGATTTCTGCTAAATTGCTTTGCACTTAACCCTGTTCCATACTGCCACCTTGTGGGAGGAGAGGAAAATGCAGATGAGAGGAGACTCAAGGACTGAGGGATACTGGAAAATACAATAAAGATGTCCCCCGAATAAGCAACCCTTCCTGGATGAACACTTTGTTCTCTTGATGCTGTACAATCGTTTTAACTGCTTTGTGACTCTGACTCATAGGCATCCTTTTTGAAGGAGTGCTGTGGGAAGTAAAACTGTAGGCTTTGCTGTTCCAGAGAATTAAACTGAATCTCAACTCTGCCTTGGAGAAGCTGTGTGACCTCAAGGAAGTCACCTGATGTCTCTGAACCTCTGGAAAAAGAGGGTAATCTTAGAAAGATACTAAGAAGGTCATTTCAGGAAATGAAGGAGGGCCTGTGTGTGAAGACTTGCATTGAGTCCGGGGATATTTGCTGAGGTATAAAGTGTCAGGCACTGTGCTAGGCACTTAAATGGTTCCCTTCAGTGCTCCCAACACCTTGTAGAAAGGTACTATTATCTTCCTTTTATAGGTGGTAAATGGAAGCTTGGAGACACTAGGCAACATATCCCATAGCTAGTAAGCAGTGTAGAAGGTGGAGTCAGGATTTGAAATCCTTCAGCCTTTGCTTTCTTGTTTTCCTCTTATCACAGTCATCTAACAAGTGCTGGGTGGGATCCACTGAATTTGTCCTGGTTTGCTCCCATGTTACTGCATGACCTTGGTTTTAGAGTCTGTTAATGAGTGAAGATGAGGGGAGAGCAATCTAGTTGCTGCCTACCTGGTTCCACTTCTTCCTCCACCGTGTGCCAGGAGGGTGGAGTTAGGACTGTCTAAAGAGATCTGGGCCCTGGGCTGAACCATGAAGAAAGCGGACTGAGGGGCTGGGCTAAGAGGAGAAGCCAAGAAGGGAGAGATCTTGAGGGGACGTTTGTCTGGTCAGGGAGTGCAGGCTTTTCTGGAACCAGACCTGTTATATACTCCTGAGTCCTGCAGGGGGGACTTCTGTGCCAGTGTCCTGGAGATCTTGGGGGCTGCAGATGCTGGGAGCCCTGTGATCCAGGACCAGATCTTTACCATACAGAGGGATTGGGGCCCATAGTTGTTCCTGACTGTGGGTTGGCTGACTGTGCATTTGGGGACTTTACACTGGCTGAGAAAGCCACTGTGAAGGGAAACTTTTAGGTTGAAAGGTGCCTTGGTCCACTGTCTTGGTTACTTTTCTTGTTGTTGAGACAATATACCCAAAGTTAAAAGAGGAAGAGTTTATATTAGCATACAGTTTATAGAGGTTTCAGTCCATTGTCAGATGGCTCTGAGGCCGGGCAGCATGAGAGTCTGGCATTGCAGAGGAGAAACAGTCCATGGCAGGGTAGGCAAGAAGGCAGCAAGCCTGCCTTCCATCTTTCCCTTTATATTCCATCCAGGCTACAAGCCTATTGGTTGGTGCCACCAACACCCAGGGTGGGGCTTTCCATTATTCACAACCAGAACTATGCTAATCAGTCAGTAAACTACTTAGTCATCACACCCTTAATCCTTATTCCTACACCGTAGATCCAGCCAGCTCTGAAAAGTCCCAGTTATGACTGTGTGAGGCTTTGGGGGTCATTTAGATACAAACCATAGCAGCCACAGAGGTGATGCTGGAGCTTGAATGGTGTGGGAACAGGAGGGCATGAGTAAGAAGAGGAAGGCAGATGACCTTTAGCACCCAGGCAGCACTTGGTAGTTTAAGAAAGTTCTTTCACCCCCATTATTTGAGCTATCATTTAACCATCAATGCAGGTTGAGTTACTATGGGCCCAGAATGTGCAAGGCACAGGGGTTTAAAGGAGATGGGTATACTCTGCTCTCCTAGGACTCACTGTCATTACAGCTCTGTGAGGTGGGCAGATCAGTGCTATCCCATTTTGCAGATGAGAAAACAGCAGCTCAGCAAAGTTGGTGACTTGCCTGCCTGACCCAGGTTTACTGGCCCCTTCCAGGACTCCAGGCAGACTTGAACCGCATTCAGATCTGTTGTGAATTTTCACTGTGGAAATACAGACATTCCTGGTTTAACGACTGAGTTCAGTTCCTGTGACTAGGTCCTTAAAAGAACTGGTTACTAAATGAGGAATTGTTTATAGCATGTACATTACAATATTCAGAACAAAGAAAAGGTCAAAGGAAACTCCAGCTTGATGACATTGCTTTTATTTGCATAACTCTTACATGCAGTACGGTAATGTACAATAGGACATAAAACTACAGTACTGCACGGTACAATACAATCAGCAAGAATACAGCACTGTACTGTAGAAGCTCCATAAGGCCACATTACTGCCCATTGTTCGTAAAGCTGAACAGGTGTTAAACAGGTAGGTCATTAAACCAGGAATGTCTGTATGCTTGGTTCAGGCAGACAGCTACAAAAGGCTCCTCCTGAAGTATGTGTTAATACCACAAAGTTGCTGCAGAGCACATCCTCTCACAGCCTGGGGCATGGGAGGCAGAGGGAGGCTGAAGAAAAGGTGGACATGAGGATCTGTTCTGTTTCTTAGTTGAATTCCCGTCCACTGCATTTAAACAGCCTTTCTGGAGCGCTCTACCACCCTGCAAATAAACCATGAGCTAGGAGTTTCCCGCAGTTTGGTACAGAAATGAATTGCAATCATCAAAAGGAAAATGATTCATTCACCAACTATGTTTATTGAGGTTGTACTTACAGAAGTACCTACATATTTACATGCACACTCAAACACAAGCACAATCCACATTATCTGGGCCCGTAACCTCAGCAGGAGGTTCCTTCTAGCTTGCCAGTTTTTCAGCTGCTTCTTGTACATTTTTATTAGTTTTTGGCTGTCCACAGTGCTGTCAGTTTTCACTGTTGGCATTGACTTTGCCATGGACCCCAGCCCCCCAGACCTCTGTTCTTTGTCTGTGAGATGTGGAGTTGAGCTAAATGGTCTCTGAGAGCCCTTCTGGTTTCATGTCTCTGCACACACCCCTCTGCCATGAACCTGTATTTGTATTTCCCCAGAAGCAGACTCTGAGATGAGAATTCAAGTGCAAGCATTTTCACTTTTGCAGGCATTTGATTTGAAAGGTGATCCTAGGAAATACTCATAGAGAAGTGGTGAAAGAGAAAAGGGAAGGAAGATAATACAGAATTAATTTTCAAGCAAGTTACCTCTGTGGACACCTGAAGCTCAGTCCTGCTCAGTTATTCTTACCAAGGCAGGAGAAAGTTGGGCTCTTCTATCAACATTCGTCATCTGCCATTGGCTGAGGGCTGCTTCTGGCCTTGCCCTGCAGGCACTTCTGGCTCTCTCTCAGGGAGGAGCATCTCCCCAGGTTAGGGAGAAGCCTGGGCCAGAGAGTTACAAGTGCTTGCAGTATTTGTACAAGTGTTTTCAGTCTTTGCTGTACAGAGATTAAGTTGTCAAGGAGCAAGACATTGACATCCTTTGTTATGCTCCCCGCCCCCCCTTTAAATTGTTGCTTGTTTTTGAAACTTTGATCCTGAAAAAGTGAAACTGTCAAGTCTGGCTTTGTTTCTCTTGGAGTGTATCTCCACACCTTGGAGGAGGAAAGATTTACAATTCATAAAGCCTTGCATTTTGAGAGAAGCCAGGACTGTAGGGCCATCCTGAGATAAGATTTGTGTGTATTTGAATCAGCATTGTTAATTATCATGTGATAATCTGAGCTACACACTGCTTTCTCTCCCTGTCACCCCAGGTACTATGCAAAGCATCTTTTATTGGTTCCATGCTGCTCTTGGATTTCTCCTGTAGGAAACCACTTTCACTGGATCTACATGTTAAAAGGGCAGGACTTGAACTAGAGCAGCTTTGCTCAGGCTGCAGGCCCAAGAGAGGGGTCTGTTTAGTCCAGTGGAGAACTTGGCCACAGTGTCTCTGACCAGGACTGAGATTTGTTGCATAGTAGCAGAGTATTGTTTATCCAGGACTGATGATTCCTCAAGGCTGAGGCAAGATTCTCGGAGTACTCTGGCAAAGCCTGTGAAAGAGGAGATTTCCTCATCTAGTGAGAGGAACAGATACTATTCCTGGCTCCCTGTGAGCTCTACTGCTTCCCAGAGAGTCTCTCCCCAGCCTCGGTATCTTCCTCACACACACATACAGGGCACCCCCTGAAGATCCTCCTAGCTTTATCTTTGCGTAGCTCTCAGCTCTCCGATATTCTGCCCTGTAAGTTCTGGCTGCTTTCTTCTTCCTAAATTCTCCGAGTTTTGTCCCCTCAACTCAAGGAATCCTCTGGGTACTGCACTCAAGGAATCCTCTGGGTACTCCCTGGATCTGCTTTCTTTGGCTCTGCCTGGAAGTTCTCTAGAGGCAGTAAACCAGGCAGTGGTCAGTCTGTGTCTCAGGAATTACTGACTTTTCTTTTCTGATGTCCACTTTCCCGAAACTCTTATTTTCATGTACTTGGTTTGGACATTGTTTTAAGTGGGAGATAAATGCTGTCTGTATTCTTCATCTTTTCTAGACATGGAAATCTCTAAAGTATGTTATTTCTTTTCCTCTTACGACTTTTTGTACTCTATCTCATCCACTCTTATTGTTCCTGGGTTTTGTGGGACTGGAGTCTCCTTCTGAAGGTGGTTTCTAGGTTCTTTTTGTCCTGAGCAAAGAATTGGTCAAAATAAGCACAAATGGCAGCAAAGTTTCATTAAAGATAGGAAAAGAAACAGGCTCTGCAGAGTGAGTTTGGGCCAAGTAAAAGTAAGAAAAGAAATGCATCCTACAGCATGAGGGTGGGCCACCATGCAAGAGCGAACACAGTGGCAAAAACTCAGTGTGGACTGTCTTGTTTGTATCACCTACTTCTCTGGCTGATGTCAGATCTAGGCCATCCAATGGAAAACCTGCCTGAGTTCTTGAGAAAAGTCCACATGTAAGGCTTTGGGAACTGTTCTGCTCCTTTGTTCTGGGGTTTTGTAATTAATAGGTCGTGCCCACTTCCCCAGCCAGCTCTGCCATGCCCTAATCTCCTGTTTCATTATGGTCAGAAGCAAAGCCTTGTTGCATGGCAGCTGTGAAATGCAAAACTTCCAGGGAGACTTTCTGTCAAGGTAGAAGCCCTGTAGTGTTGCCATGTGCTATTCTTGGCAGTATTCACAATGTTAAACAACAATATGAATGGTTGTGCTAGAATTTGTGCCACATAGTACCTTGGGCTAGAAATGCCAAATTATGCGGTATATGTACAAGAATGTTTATTGAATGAAAGAATGGCAAGGTGAATGAATTTACTGAGATTTCTTTTTTAATGGACTAATACAAGGATTATTCTGTTACATGTAACATAATGTTCCATGTATGCTAAAATTAAGTTTTTTGTTTTTGTTTTTGTTTTTTGCAGAACTGAAGATTGGAGACAGGACCTTCACACTGAGCTACATCCTCAGTCCTTTAAAAAACATTTTTCACTTTTTAATTTTGAGATAGAGTCTTGCCAAGTTATTATTACCCAGACTGAACTTGACTTTGTGATCTTCCTACCTTAGCCTTCCAAAGTTCTAGGTTTATAGGTGTGCACCACCATGCCTGGTGTAAAAGTGTTACATTTTTTTAGGTCAAGCATGGTGACTTAGTGAGACCCTGTCTCAAAATTAAAAATAAAACGTACTGGGAATGTATCTCAGTGTGAAGGCCTGAAGGTTCAATTCCCAGTACCACACATACACACTTGCACACGGAGTTCTTTGATGTTGAGTATAGAGTTCTAAACATATCAATTGCCTAGCTGACTATACAATTTATTGTTCAAATTATGGTCTGCAAGGGACGGGGATTTAGCTCAGTGGTTCTGCCACCTGCCTTGCTAGCACAAAGCCCTGAGTTTGATCCCTGGTACCAAAAACAAAAAACCAAAACAAATTATGATCTGCTTTACAGTGAAAGCAGGCACTATTGGTAATTAGCTAGGGAAACAGGCATTAACCATTACTGTCCTGGGAAAATCAGGGTACAGAATCAGAGTCTTTCATGATGGCTCAAGCTTATTGATTGCATTGTTCATCTCTTCAATATCTTCCCTATTTTTGTCTGCTTGATACATCAGCTTTTTTTTTTTTCTGGTACCGGGATCGAACTTGGGTCCTTGTGCTTGCGCAGCAGGTGGCGAAACCACTGAGCTAAATCCCCGGCCCCACATCAGCTTCTTGAAAGTTTATATTAAGATCTCTTGTGCCAAATATTAATTGATTATTTCTCCCTATTTGATTTCTTATATTTTTCTATAGTATCTGTTGCTCATTGAGTCCTTTCAATCCTGTTCATTTCCCTTCATTAAAGGAAATTTATCTGCATTATTTCTTCAATATTTCTTACTCATCTTTTTTTGGTTTCTTTTCGATTTCCTGTTTTCCATATGTTGACACCTATACTACTACTATCTTCCAGTGGTTCCGAGGCCTGCCTCACAAGCGCAAGGTCCTGAGTTTGATCCCTGGTACCAAAAAAAATTTTTAAAAACAAACAAAAAACCCCCAAGCACATATGAGTGTATCAAAATTTAAATTAGGGAGAAGCTTGGCTTATGTGGAGTTTGCTAACTAACTGGAGTTTTTTTCCAGACCACTATTTGTTCAACGTTGGTTTTGGGGATCTTTCTGAAACAAATTAATTACATCCTCTGGTGTCTTGTTGGTGCTTGAGATGCTTTCTTAAGTTATATGGAAAAGTGTTTAAGTGCTTTTCAGTTTTGTTTTGGTTGAGTTCTACTGTATTTGAATATTATTGTAGTTTTTTTCCCTTTGCAGTGTTCTTCTTTGAATGGTTTTAATTTTT
>NW_004624738.1:11874803-11948466 GCF_000247695.1 Heterocephalus glaber | reverse complement strand
GCTGTTTCCAAGCTTTAGCTATTACAAACTGTGCCACTATAAACATGGATGCACATATATTGCTGTGGTATGATTTGTTAAATTCTTTTGGGAAGATACCCAGCAGGGGAATAGCTGGGTCAAATGAGACCTCTAGCTCTAGTTCTTTGAGGTATCTCCATACTGATTTTCTGCATCTTTTTTTTCAGATAGTCTCCATCATTTTTATAGGTTGGAACATATCTATTTCCTGTTTTACAAAATGTGTGTATGTTATTGAGATACAATTAATATACAATGAAATGCACACATCTTAATGATACAGTGTGATAAGTTTTGACAATATGCCTACAAAACCACTATTAATCTATGTAGAGAACATTGCTACAATTTCAGAAAGTTCTCTTATGTATCCTTGTAGTTAATTTTCCTCTTCTCCCTTGGATGTTCTGAGTTTTATCACCCTTATATTAAGTTCATCCGTTTTGAACTTTACAGAACTAGAAAATACAGTATGTATGCTTAACATCATGCCTTTGAGATTCATGTGCACTATTTTCAGATTTTGGCCATTTTATTTTATTTTATTTTATTTGACTTTAGTGGTACATATAGGTATACCTTAGGACCATTTTAAATAAAGCTACAACGAATTTTTTTTTTTTTTTGAGACAAAGTCTTGCTATGTAGCCAGGCTGGCTTCTAACTCACAATCTTCTGATCCTCCTGCTTCAGTCTCCCAATATGCTGGGATTACACCCACCATGCTTGGCTCTATGAATGTTCGTAGATAAGTCTTTCGCAGACTTATGTTCTCTTCTATTTTTAGGTATTGTATATTCTTTATCTGATAATTTTAATATCTGAGCCACCTGATGTAAGTGTTTGCCTCTTGGTTTGTCTTTCCCTGGCGGTTGTTTTCTGGTCATTTTTGTTTTGATTATGTTTTGCCAACTGTTGGAATCCTGAGGGGTCTGGGCGGTTTCCCATTTGTGCCCTCCAGGTTTCCGGTGGGATTTTCACTGAGAAGCACTTGAGGCTTGTTTTTCCCTTGGGGTTTCCTGGATAGACAGAGTATATTTTCCAACCCTGCAGCAGTCGGGACGCCTTGTGCAGGAGGAGGTTTCCAAGGAATTTATCGACTTTTTATTTTACCCAAGCAGCGGCCTGAGACAAGCAAGTTTCCTAGTACCTCTTACACGGACATTTCCCCACTCCTCGCAGATCCTGCGTCCTCACACAGGGCTGCTTTCCTCCTCCACCTCGGGGGTCTCATGGTCTCCCTCGGGACTGTTAGGATAGAACTTCTGGGCTGTGGGCGGGAAACCCCAGGGAGGCGCAGGCCTTCTCCCCAGTCTTCTTTCAATTTCCCCTTGGCTCTCAGACCTCGTGGGTTCCCTTACTTTCTCATGAGCACGAAGAAGGCTGTGGTATCTGTCTCCTGCTCTCAGCTATGTAGAGCATGGGTTCCTCCCCTTCACTGCCTACCCAGACGATACCTGGTTGCCTTTCTGCCAGCAGTACAAGTCCTCGGAATAATTTTTTTTTAAAACAAATCTCTGCTCTGCCTTCTGCACAGAATACCTCTTAGCTTCTTGCTTTCCCACTTCTGTGAGGGGCAAGTCCTCCCACTCAGCATAAAATCCCGTTCTGTCCCAGGTCTTGCGGATCGTGTTTTGGTGCTTATTTCTTCGTGGCTATCTTGGTTGAGAAGAGGCAGAGCTGTTTCTACCTGCCTCGCTGACTTCTAGTTTCTGAGTAAAGATCTCTCACTGGGCCAGCGTCCTGCTTCCCTGCCTGAGTGATTTCAGAGCTGTGTGTGCCTCCCTCCTCACCAAGGTAACAGTTGCCTCACCAGGCACTGCCGGGGGCTGGAGAGATGCTTGCCCTTCTTTCCCTGCCTGGACTTGGCCCAAAGGTAGATGATACTCCTATCACCTAGGCTTTAGCGTGCTGGCCGTTTCCTAGTGTTACCGCAGGTGAGTGTTCTCCATTCCCCATTCTTTTGGAAAGTGAAGTGTACAGGAATGTTTCTGCACTGTTGTCTTAGCCCAGGTGGCCCAGGGACAGCCGAGAGGGTCCACTGAGCTTCCTGAGGCTGAAGCCTTATGGCGCCATCCTGTCCCGACCCTCCTCTGGAGGGCTGTGGTCCCCGCCTGCCTGTCGTGGTCCCTCCAGTCACATCTAGCTCACTTGCCTGCCTCCCGGGAGAGATCAAAAACTTCATCGGGCAGGACGCTGTTGTTTTGTGTACACGCATTCCGGGACACACAGTGGGTGATCACACGTGTCTACTGAAACTGAGCTTTAGTTCATGTCCAGGGCCCAGACGTGTAGGACTCTAGACACCCACCCCAGCTAAGGCCTGGCAATGTGAGGTGACGGGGAGCGAGCTCCAAACGGGAGCCCCGGGTTTGTAGCTCAGTGTCGTCGTGCCCCCCCCCCCCACCCATGTCCTAGCCTGCTTTCCATAGCAGGGCCGGAGGTGGCTCACTGTCCTGCCTCATGAAATTGTAGTGAGGGTCATGAGAGGGAGCAAATGCCAAAGTGCGTTAAGTGCGGTCCCGCTGTGGGAATGGAGCGGCTGGTTGCTCTGTCGCAGGGTGCAGCCAACTGTCCCGTGGCCACCTCGATCTCCCCCTCGGCCTAGCTGGTCCTCCCGGCCGGCCCAGGAAGCTGGAGGGCAGCGGGTGCTGCCAGAAGTCAGCCCTACCTCCGTGCTCTGGGCAAAAAGGGCTGCTGAGAACCGTGATCTCTGTGACCACTGGGTGTCTCTCTTGGCCTTAAAATGGTGCATGATTTCTGGCCTTGTCACTTTCTGACTCCCAGTACTCCCAGTACCAGTCCTCTCCATCTTAAAAATTCCTGGCAGCAACACTTGGAGCCATCACCCACCATCCATCTAGGCCTTTGCTCTCCAGGACTTCTAGTTTATTTTTCACCTAACAAACGTGTGACAAGAAATAGCCAAAGTATTTATAGATTGAATTTTAGGACCAAGAGTCAGTACATTTTGGGAGGTTAGCAGATTTCAGATTGGTCATGGCAGTTCCCCTACTGCCTTCTTCCCCAAACTTATTACTGGTTAAAAAAGTTTTAGCTAGGCATAGTGGTGCATGCCTGTAATCCCAGCACTGTGGGAGGCTGAAGCAGAAGCAAATTTTGCTCTTCTCACATCGGTGTGACCTAAAACACAAGTCTGATCCTACTACTCCCCTCCTCAATGTTTCTCCATAGCCTCTTAGCTTAGAAAATGACTCCTTCATGATTTCTCTTCCTGTACTGGTGATTGAGCCCAGGGACATTCAACCGCTGAGCTACTTCCTCAGCCCTTTTAATTTTATTTTGAGTCAGACTCTCACCAAATTGCTGAAGCTGGCTGAGAATCGCCAATTTTCCTGCCTCAGCCTCCTGAGTAGCCAGGATTAAAGGCATATACCAGCACACTAGGCTTATGATTTCATTTATTTCTGCCTAAATCTCTGTATCTTATTTTGCAGAACGTTCTTAGGGCAGCTTATGTTTAGCCAGCACTTGAGACTTTTTGCCATTAGCCATGCTCACTCTGCCTCCATGCCTTTGCACTGGCTGTTCCCATTACTTGAGATGTTTCCCTTCTTCCTTCATCTGCCTGACATTACTTGTTCTTGAAGAATCAATCCCGGCAACTTCTCTGCAAAGACTGTCATGGTTACAACCCCAGCTGGGTTAGCTGTTCCTCCATGTTCCCTCTATCATGGCATTTATCGTCCATCATTTCCAATTGTATCAGTCTATTTCTGGGGTTGGTAATCTGTCCTTCCCACTAGACTCTGTGTTCCATGAGCAGTTTATGTTTTGTTGGATTTTACATTCTTATACCCAGCACAGGGCCGGGCATGTAGGAGGCATCTAATAAATGTCCCCTGAATAATTAAGGGAAGAGGGAAGGAGAGATCTGGAACTTCATGAGGAGGCAGGGATAAGGGTCAGAAAGACCTGGTGTGTAAAACAAATGCCCCATTTTATCTGGCCTCAGTCATCAACCAGTCTCCTTACTAAGAAAGGAGAAGACGTAGGGTGGGAGCCATGGGGGAGAATCCACAACAAAAGATGCTGAAGATGTGGGAGAACAAATTCAAATATCTGGTTCTCCTGCTTCCGCTGTGAAAGTGTCTCACTGAGAGGAGGAAGAGAGTTTGTTGGTCTTATAATCAAAAAGTAAAAAACAATTTAAGGTGAGCAAAAGAGACACTAATGATAGGAAACAGCAAAATGAATGAGGCAAAGTACACTTCTTAGATTCCTGCATGAAAGACACAGACTCTGGAGGTTCTGATAACCCTGTTTCCACATCCCACAGCCAGGCAGGCCTTTGACTGTTGGGTCTTACTGAGAATAGGGCCTTGCTCTTTCACAGTGATTTCCCAAATGTTATCCTCCTCTCCACCTGTACACCAGCCCAGGGGAGTCAGGGCCGTTGGACCGATGGATCCCATTTCACCAATCCAGACCCTGAGGCTCCGGGAGCCAGAGGGACGTACCCTTACCGTGGAGCTGGAAGCCCTCCTATCCCTGCTTCTGTCTCCAAACTGAGGCCTTGCACAGAGTTGCCAACATCATGTGTGTTTAGAGATGATGCATCTGGAGAGGCCTGTGGCTATTTGCAGATTCTACAATGAGACAAGAGAGACCTGACAAAGAACATGCAGAGGCGGAAGCTACTATAGGTCGGAGCGCAATCTCTGAGTCAATGAAATGTTAGAACAATTTAATATTAGATTAACAGGAGAACTGCGAGTTCCCCAAAGTCTTAATGTCTTCCAGTTGCACAGCTAGGGCAGTTGGCCAAGGAAACTTTTGATTAGCTGGAGCTTTATGGGATGAAACATTTCCTGTGACAGTACTTTTTTTTTTTAATGAAAGAGAAAAGAAATGATTCTCAGTAGGGAAAAGGGATACTCATACAGTGAAAAGGTTTTCCTCCCCTTTAATAGATGTTCTTATGTTAAATGATGTTGAATCTTAATACCATGCTATCAATCTTATCACAATATAAAATATGAAAGGTTTTATTTTGAGTGGAAGAGCAGCATTTTTCTGATTCTGTATAACCCAGAGGCTGAGAGCACATGCTGTCCAGATTCAAATTGTGCTGCACCACTTTCCTGCTGTAGGACCGTGGGTGATTTGCCTAACTGTTCTGTGCTTTGGATCTGTTTCAACTTCACTTGCTTATTTAAGTATTAACTGGTATAATCAACAGAAAGCCCCTCGCATGTTGTTGGTAATAATAATGTGCGAATACTACATGCCTTATATTTGCATGAAGCATGTTTTACTTTCTAAACATTTTTCCATTTTATTCTTATAACAGTAAGAACTAGGCAGGGTGGGGATTATGGCTGCTTTTTTGACAGATGAGGAAACTGCAGCTCAGAAACATCAGATGGTTAATGCAAGGTCATAGAACTAATAAAACATCTCCTAGAGACTAGTTCAGGCTGCTACTTACCAGTGTTTTTCAGAGATGGTAGAATTAGAAGTTATTACTGAGGAGTGAGAGTGGGTATGTTTGGGAAGGGTCTTAGCCCCTCTCCCCATTTGTCCTGGTTGGGAGTTTACCTTTCCTAGGCTCTAGATGCTAAGTAAGACCTGAACGTAGCCAGGACTCCATGAGTTAGATTGTTGTGGGTTAAATCCTTAGTGATTTTAGAAATGAAGCCTTTATTATTTCTATTAGTTTATTCTTGTATTTTTTGTACACATTTTATTTTGAAGTTTTAACTGATTAGCGATAGAGTCTATTTAGTATTTCAGTAATTATTTGTTGAGTACCTACTCTGTGCTAAGAAATGTAAGTGATTTCACATATCTGTTGTCATTTAATTCTCAAAACAACCCTATACATTTTTGTAAATTGTCTCCATTTTATAGAAAAGGAAACAGAAACTCAGAAATGGTGAGTGGCACATCCAAATTTATTAAGGACTATTCAAGAAAGAAAAAATGTACATAAATCTTTTCCTTAGATAATAATATAAAATCACAACAATATATTAGCAAACTGATCTAGGCATATATAGAAAAGATAATAGATCGTGACCAAGCTGGATTTATATAAGAAATCAAGGTGTGTTTAACATTAAAAAATTGGCCAATGCAATTTACCAAATTAACACAGTAATGGAAGAAAAAAAATACCGATTTGATAGATGAAGTAAAATATTTAATAAAATTCAGCTCCTAGTCATGATTTTTTAAAGCTCTCTTAACCAACTGGGAATAAGAGGAATCTTTCTTATCCTGATAATAGGAATTTACAAAAAAGTAATAAATCTACAGTAAACATAATTAATGGAAAAATTTTGGAATTTTTATATTTCTGCCCCCTCTTTACCTACTTCTCTTCTTCCCCTTTCTCACCCTGTCTTCCTCCTCCTTGTGGTACTGGGGACTGAACCCAGCACCTTTACACTGAACCACATCCCCAGCCTTCCCCTCCCTTTTTTACTTAAAGACAGCGTCTCCCTAAGTCATTAAGTTCCTGAGGCTGGACTTGAACTTGTGATCTCCTGCCTCAGTCTCTTTAGTAGCTGAGATTAAAGGCATGCCTTCCGTACCCAGCACGGATGTTTTCTTGGTAAGATCAGTAAGGATATAATGACGCTCACCAATACCATTTCTCTTTTACATCTTGGTGGAAATTTTAGCCAGGGAACTAACTCAAGAAGAAAAAAAGGCAAAATGACTAGAAAGGAAGAAATGAAACTCATGCTTTGCAGATGGTGTTATTGTGTATACAGAGATTTGAAGGATTTCACAGATGTAGAATTTGAATTATAGGATAAATCTGGTAAGGTCATCAGATTCATAGTCAGGGTCAACAACTACAAACAATTAGAAAATGGAGTTTTAAAGATGTACAAATTATAATAATGTTAAAACGTCAAATATTAGGAATACATATAAAGAAAGACATGCAAAATCTCTTTCAGGGCTCCCTTTTCCACATGGGGAATTCACTTTATGTTGTTTTCTGGTAAATCTGGAGTGCTTGAAATCCCCTCTGATTTTACTGCACCAATGGCAAAATCTCCAGTCTTCTCCAAAGTAGGGAAGTGTGATCACTTGGTTACGTGAGGATGAGACTTAATTACCCTTGGGCCTCTCACTTTTCAGCCCCATCTCTCACCCCAGCTATTGGAGTTACCTGGTTCCTCCAGATTCCGAGCTTCCCTGAGGTTCTGTGGTACAAATTATTTCGCTTCTTGATGATGTTCCTCTTCTCGGTTGTGAGACAGGGCGTGGCTTAGACTGGCTGGGAAGGGAGGCATGGCAGGATCTCACAATCTACACAGAACCACCTTTCCAAGTCCCGGATGTGGAAGTTCTTGTAGGTTCCCGCCATGTGTGGAAGGAAGAAAAGGCGACATTGAAATTGTGCTGTCGTGGCTTTCTTCATGGCAGTCCCCCCTGTGCTCCCCAGGGTGTACTTTTATTTTTTATTTTTTCCTCTCTTTAACTTGTCCCAAGTTCTCCCTGCAGAGCCAGTTTCTCCCTTACCCTTCACTTTTCAAATAAATGTGAAACTTTGCCACCGTTTTTGCTTGTTCTGTTCAAGTCTTTGTTCAAGAGGAAAAGAACCTGATAACCACCTCTAGAAAGAAACTCTAGCACTCCAAAATTGGTTTTCAGCTTTCTCCCTCCTACTCCATCAGTTGTCACTCCCATCGTCCAAGGTCTTGCTGATGGGTCCCCTGGGTCTGCTGTCATATCCTCTCTTCTCTTTGTTCTTATTGATTCATACCTAGAAAAATTCTTTACTACGATGGTAGAAGGAAGCAGGGATAAATGCATGAGGTAATCTATCAGGCTTAACCAGAAGTTCTGCATAAAATTTTGAATAACAAAGTCATGAGTTTATTACATTTGGGTCCTGCACAAGCTGCTTGACCCTGTCTTACTCCCTGCCTACTCCGCATAGCTCTGTGAAGAGCTTTCCACTGCAGCATCCGAGTCGAGTCCACTGCTGTGGATCAGATGATCTCTGGGGCTCAATTCAGCCTTGAAAGCATGTTTTAGCACTTTGCTTCCTGGAATTATTCCACACCTTGAGGACCAATGTTTGACTGACAGGACGGAAGCTGGAATGGCCAAATCCCCAGTCCCCCACTTCATGTGTGAGGTTGTCTTTTGGGGCTTGAACAATGCCACTAATTAAAGCATGTTCTAATTGATTGGATAATCCCCAGGTAGTTTAAATTTAGGGAGGGGTGAAATAAAGAAAAGAAGAATGGATGTAGCAATCTACATAGGAAATTATTCTTTCTTCTCTCAGGGTCATTGTGACTCTAAGGCATCTAATAAAAAAGTCTTCTTAACCAGTAATTTGCTGAAGTGAACAGCTCTGTGCCTTACCCCATCCATTCTTGCATTTCTTCTACTTTCAGGAACCTACAGTGTCTCCTAACTATGAGGCCGTGGAGTGAGGTAAGCAACAATGAGAAGCCTGTATTCCCCACCCCAGCTCTGGGACCTTGTGTAAGTTCCTTTGCCATCCTGTGATTGGTTTCTTGTCATCGGTGATAAGCTCTATAGGAATGGCCACCTCATGTGGTTTTTGTAAGCCTTAAACATGATAATGTGTAAAAAAGTACTTAGAACAGAGCAGCCACATATTAAGCACTCAAGACATGTTAGCTATTATGACTCTGCAGATGAAATTGAAAGACGCGGTATACATTGAAGAACACCCTATATACAGGAATGGACAAGAGCACAGGACACTGCTGGGCCAAGAGAAAAATTCACTAGCTAGTGGGGGTTGGTGGTGGATAAAGGTGGAGTAGATGAGGAGACATTTGGGAAATTATCCTAGAACAGGTGGTACTCTTGAGTTGGCTTTTACGCAGAGAGAACAAATTAGTTGTGACCAGGATGTAAGCACCACAAGGGCAGGAACTTATCCCCAGGGGCTAGGATAGTGCTTAGTGCACAGAAGATGCTCAATAAATATTTGTTACTCAAAGGAGTATGTGATAATATAGAGGGGTGGGCCAGGGGAGTGAAGGCAGAAGAAAGAGTGTGTGGAAAGGCAGAGGGCTAAGACAGTACGTGACATGCATCAGGGCAAGGGCAAGGTCATGGTGTAGTGGGAGCCCAGGGTTGGTGTCAGAGAGTGAAGGCTGAGAGGAGGCAGTTCCAGGACCCACGAGAATGTGGAAGATCCTGTGTCTGGGGACACAGAAGTAATTCCAGCGTTACTTGGACCCTAGCACTTCATTTTGTTAGACATGATCTCTTAAGTTAAAATAACAATCCCAAATAATATTGAGTTTACCTTTTTATAATATTTTCAACTCTACAAAGCAAAGAAGCACTTTCCTGTGTGTTATCTCATTGCAGAATCACAATATCTTGTGAAGTTGATGATATCCCCATTTTACATATAGAAAAACAGGCTCAGAGAAGGAATGTACTTTACTGAAGTTGCTCAGCTAATCACTTACAGGGATTTGGATTTGGGGCCAGTACTCTTTCTTCTTCTCCCTCCTTCCCTCCCTATGTTATTCCTCTCCTCCCTTCCTTCTTCTTTTTTTTGAGATGAAATCTTGCTATATACCCCAGGCTGACCTTGAACACAATCTCCTGCCTCAGCCTCCTGGGTGCTTGGATTACAGGCATGCACCCTCATGCCTGGCTCGCTAGTACACTTTCCTTACGTAAAGTAGTCACATCGATCTATATTTCCTTGGAGACCATAGTGGGTCACTGATTTTAGTATCCTTGCTGCAACATAAGTGCATAGCATACTGAATAGTTTGAAAATAAACACCCATGTAACTGGTCACTCAGGTTAAGCAATAGAAACTTTACCTTTGATCGGCAGGCAGAGGGTGTCCATGTCCCCTGCTCTGCTCTCAACTGCCCTCCCTCCCCTATAAAAGTCTTCTGGCTTTTACGACAATCAATTCCTTTCTTTTCTTTCTAGTTGTAGCATTTATGAATGCACAGACTTGTTTTGTGGTCAAATAGTCACTTGTAATCTGGGCTTTTTAAATAATCTGCCTATAAACTCCTTGCAGTACTACCTCTGTAGCTTGATACTTATTTACTCTTTTGTTGGCTGTTTAGTAAGTTGTGGTGATTAAGTTAACTGTGTCAACTTGATTGGTGTGGGAGCCACTGAGGCAATTGGCAAAGCACACTTCTGGGTGTGTCTGGGTAGGTCATGGAGGCGTGGCCTTATGCACTACATTTAGTTCCTCGTTTCTTCTTCTCTGGCACTGTTCCCCTTCTCTGCTTCCTGAGCACAGTGAAGTGAACATCTTTGTTCTCCTATACCCTTCTACCATGACGTTTCTCCTATGGAGCCAGCCAACCAGGGACTGAATCCCCCCAAACCGTGAGCCCAGTCAAACCTCTCCTTTAAGTTGTGGGAATCAAGTACTTTGTCTCAGTGTCAGGAAAGCTAACTAATACATAAGCATAAGCATTTCCCAAGAGCCCCACCAGAAATAAAAAATAGAAACACCACAAGTTGGAATATCAACTTGGAATAATACCACGGTCACTGATTTAGTAATTTATGTGATAGTGAATTAAAAGCATACAATAATAACAGCAAGAATGACCTGTCACAGCACTGGGGTGGGAATACTTGATGTCATCTGAATTTTCACAGCTGGCCTTCACCTCTCATATACAGAGTGTCTTTCTCTGTTCCATGATGGGCAGCAGGGCAAGCAGAACACCGTCTTACTTTCTATCATGTTGGCCACTGGAATTTGTAGAAGTTGATTATCTTCAGAAATAAACATGTTTTTCAATATTTCTCAACTTTGGTCATTCCTAGGCTCATGAGAGCACATCTACACAATTACAGCTTGATAGGCTTTTCATTGAAAGTTAGCACTTGTAGTTCTGAGTAATCAGTCACTGGTGCCAGTATGGTCAACACCCACCTTTAACACTAACACTGAAATCTCATTGCTTTGCTCTGTTATCAGTGACCATCCATGAAATGCACTTAGATTAATATTTCAAAGGTTATCATAAAAAATTAATATAGAAGAAAATTTTATAGCAAGAACTTCAAATTCTTGAGCTTATCTCTACAAATCTGTTTGAGAAACGCTGGGGTACTTAGCTTTGTCAAAGGAAATGCGTAAACTCCATGTTGATTGTAGTTATAGTCCAAGGCCCATATGGTTTTAGATACATCATGATATCTCTGATCTGAAGCAGGTTTACCTTCCAGTTATGTTTCAATTTCATTTTTCTAACATCTGCTGACTTCAGGGGAAGTTTCTGAAGGCAGTGGGAAGATGGCCAAGGACTGCAGATTTCCCCTGGATTATCTATGTGTCGTCCACAGCATACTAACTAATTCAAGAGACCTGTCTTTGGATCCCCAGTGGAATTGTATTTTAGGTTCCATTGGAGAAGTGGAGGACATTCTATCTCTGATCTGGTCACCCAGTAAATCAAATTCCTTAGCTTTTGCTCTGTTATTTCCCTGGCTACCAGCTTCGATGGAGTAAACAGCTCAGTATGCCAGTGTGACCTATGTCAATTCGAACATATGGAGCTGAGTTAATGAGCTTGTTGTGACTACTAACAGCATCCTACTCAGACAGCCATAGAATTTCAGAGCAGAACAGAAAATTACCAACATTTCATAACAGGGTGGTTGCAGCAGCCTCCTAACTTCCTCCCCTGCCTTCACTCTGCACCTGCTCCAATATGTTTTCCACCTTAGTTGCCCTGTGTCAGGTTCCCTCAAAGCAGAGCCTGAATAAGGGGTTGGTGTCGCCTCTGTAAGGGATTTGTTAAGAAAGTGATCCCCTCCAAGGGAAGGAGAGAAGCAGAGCATGGCGGGGGAAGAATACGTAGATATAGTCTGAGCTGGAGCTCAGCTTCAGCATGTTCTCCTGGAATGCTCTGGAATAGAAATGGCATCATGCAGGTGGCCCCACCTTGAAGCAAGGAGCTCACACTCTGTACTCCATGTCAGCCAGTCATTCCTGTGAGAGGCTCAGCTAATGGAGCATGGGCAAAGGGCAGTTCTTCAAAGAAGGGGGTTTGCAGCCTGCACTCCCAACAAGGGGGCTAGAAATGAGGATCTGGGCTGGGTGCCAGCTGTGTCCATCACACTAGGTAAACTTGAAATACAAGCCTGACATTGACAGCTGGTAAAGTGACTTGCCTAGGAGCACGTGGCCAGTGCTGTTCCGATATAGCCTGCATCCCTTAAAGTTTTGCCTAGCTCATGTAGTATTTGGTGTTTTGTCCAAGGCCATCTAGTTTAGAGTTCAAAGCCTTGATTTGAGATTAGATTATTTTGGAACAGAGCAAAGAAAAATCAAATCAAAACAAAACAAGCTACATAAAACCCAGACATTTCTCATCATTCAGGGGCTGAAATGGAGACACTCTCGGGGCTGGAAAAGAGCAAGTGTGGAAAGGGTGAAGACAAGACTAAGACAGAGATTCTGGAGCACAGGCCCTGAGAAGGGCAGCTTGTCAGTATCCCCAGAGAGTCTCTATCCTGTGAAGAGATGTACAGGTCTCTAGGAAATAGTGTTCTCACAGTCAGGCGGGTCAGAGAGTAATTCTGGATTGGACATCAGAGGCCCAGGCATCACTGTAAATGTGGCCACCCTAACCAAGCGAGACCCTGTGCCCCAAGAGTGATGGGTCTCATTACTCTTAGTCAGGGCTGGTGTGGGGACCGTGGCAGTCTGGGCCCCATATAGGCTGGACAAGGCAGAGACTAAGAGGAACTAAGCTTGATTAAAATCTTTAGGACAAGGTAGTATTTCTGAGAAGCTCAAATGAGAGCTGGTCTCAAGGGCAACCCTATTATTTTGCTACAAACAAGTTGTTGCTTCTTCATTTTGCTGAGAATTAAGCTTTTCCCTGCAGTCGCTGGATGGTTTGATGATCTTGATAGCAATTACAGATGCAGCCTGGAAGCTGGTGTCAGAGGAGAGGCTGGCCCCTGTGGCCTACGTCCCTGTGTGCTCTATTGACTGGCAAAGATGGCACTGAGAATTTCAAGCATAATGACTGCTCAGCCAGCTAGATCAAATCTTATTCCTAAAAGCTGTTTTCTCTCAGACAGAGCTAATGCGCTTGTTTCCAACTTACTCTGATCAGTGGGGCATCGAGTTGTAAGGAACAGATTGGAAATTATTTTATTGATTTTTTTTTTTTGCTTTTTATTTACCAAAGGTGAGAGAAAATTTCTCTTCCCTGAGTGGTGTTCAGTTACAAGTCAAAGACATGCGGGGGTTGAGTTGATTAGAACCATCACAGCCTACACTCAAGAAACTGCCCTGACTTCACTCTGCTGTTTAATGGGCAGAGCCAGCTTCTTTTTCCAGCATTGGCTGCAGTCCTTGACAAGCTGGCGGCTGAGATGTGATACATCTTGACTGCGCATGTCTCAGGTGTCAGAGGCCCTGCAGCCTCAGCTCTCTGGAGCTCCTGGCTGGGATTGTAGAGTACTTTCTCTTGGCTCATGTGCTTTGGGAATTGTCTGCTTCAGAATCTTCCTCTCCTTCTTGGCTCCCCATCTTTTATAAGGAAGGGGAATGAGAAGAGTTGATTCTGTTGAATCTAAGAGAAAGCTATCTTCACTTCTCACAAGACAGAGATACTGGATGAGGACTGGAAAATCATTTGTCTTGCTCAATTTATTTCTTCTTCATAGACTCCTTATTCCACCTCCAAATTAACAGTGAATGTCATGATTAGTATGTCTTCCCATGGTCCTCTCTGCTTCTTAATCCCTTAAATGATTTTTAAAGTTATTCAAAAAAGTGAAAACTTTTATATGCATTATTAGAAAACATTAATTACTTACCATGACATTGTGCTAAGTAGCTTTACATGCATTACTTCATTTAATCCTCAAAAGAACTCTGTGAATTAGATAATCATAACTACCTTCAGTTTGCACAGCCCAGAGATGTTGGAGCTGAAATTCAAACAGGTACATCACCTTCTCCATGCCCTTCACTCTGAAGTTGTGCTACTGAGGGTAAAGTCAGAGCTAATTGGTAAGCCTGATTTTCGGGCTTGGTTGGATTCATGGTCTCTTGCTCCTCCTCCCATCTCTACCCAGCCAAGGGCTTATTGTAGGTGATTAGAATAGACTCTCAGAGCCAGGCAGCAGCACGGAGGTACAGCAAGTTCACATCTGATTATTTATGTGACCCCAGATGACGCTCCCCATTCACCAAGAATGGGTAGGAGATGCCTTTTAAAGGGAAGAGGGAGATGCACATTGGGCACTCCTCATTTTGATGGAAGAGTGACAGTTCATCACCTGAATGAACTTGTGGACTACTTCCTGCTTCACACTGACCAAAACTATGAGAATGCATTTTCAGTTGTAGCTGTTTGGTCCTCAGAGTTCTGGCAATGTTAGGGATCCTGGAACTAGTGCCAAAGGCAGCATCCACTGTCCATCCCCTGGGCATTCAGATGAGGAGCACCACAGGGCAGTTCTTAGGGACATATGAATGTTAAGGTGTTACATATGTACTCCATTATGTTGAGTAAGTATGCCATTAATGTGCATGTGTCTGATGTAACTTATTAAATTGCTAAGTGCTACCCATGCCTCAGATATAGGGAGAGACATGGAGGTAATAGAACTGTTGTTCTCAATCCTGGGTGTATATCAGTATCCCTCAGGAAAACACAGCCAGTGCCCAGGCCCTACCCCAGCCCAGTGAAATGGTTATCTCGGGGCACAGGGCTCAAGCATCAGTGTTTTCAAAGCTTTCCAAGTGATTCTAATGTGCAGGCAGCGCCAAGAACCATGGACGAGAGGTAGGTCCACTCTGCAACTGTGCTCATAAACTGTGTCCAATACTGTGATATGTGTGGAAGCCTGATTGCTAGTGTAAAGAGGTGTTGGGGGCAGCAGTGGAGATGCCTACGATAATGGCTTTGTGGAAGCAAGGGTGGGGAATACAGAGAAGTGGGGTGAAACAAGCATTGGGCAGATAGTACTGCAGCTGCTTTGAGCTGTGGCGAAATAACTGAGATGGTGTGGGGCATGGTGTCGGGTGACCACAGTCCCAGCCAGTAGTAGCATTGGAGGTGTGATGGTTTGCGAGCTTGTGCACATGGTATAGGTCCATACAGGTGGAGCAGCTGTTGGAATTCCGGCACCCTCACTGAGCAAGATCTTGAGACTTGGAGACAGAAAGGACAGTGGTAGCAGTCCCAGGCCAAGGATCATGGGCATGAAACTAGGAAGGAGGAGGAGAAACAGGCCTCATGGGGCTTCAAGGTAGGTCAGATAGATGTGAAGATTTCTGTCCTGCTGTAATCCTTATTGGATATTGCCTTTTGAGGCTTGTGACATGAACTGCCTTAGAAAAACATCTCTTTAGGAACACTTAAAACCTCTGTGTGTGCAAGTTTATGCAAATAGCAAAGTGAAGACATTTTAGGGGATGTGATATTCCAAATGTTTGTTTTCATGCTTTTCATACCTTACTTAGATGCAACCGCCTCTCCTTTCTCCTTGTCTCCCAATAAGAATAATAGTGCATTATGGTTAGTTCAGAATTTAAGCCTAGGTGGAGACAAATTTGAAAACAGGAGGTTAAAAACTCCTCGTCCCTTGTGAACCTAGACCTTTTCCCCTGTAGAATCCTGGCTTGCTCATGTAACTACAAAGGAGGTAAGTGGAATGTGCCAATGTGGTTGGGCCCTGTTCTGCTTGTGAGTGGAAACTGGCTAGTGTGTACTTGCTGTTCTTAGAAACATATGTGTGCAAGAGGCCCAGAGAGGGTAAGGTAAGTCCTATTGTCATTTCATGACACGATCTCACTTCCTATCAACATAGCTCCATAGGGCCAGGAATTTAGCTCAGTGGCACCATGCCTGCCTGGTAAGTGCAAGGTCCTGAGTTCGATTCTTGGTACCAGAAAAAATATATATATAGCTCGATAGATGTCCCTGAATGACCCAGTCAAGCAAGGTAGACAGATAACGTACACAGCCATCTACAGACAATGGAAGTTTATACAGCCAGGTAATATTCTGCCTGCATCCTCACAGTGCCGTTATGGGAATCAGTTAGCTAATGCAGAGTATAATGTGCAATAACAGTTAAAGCGTGAGTTTTATCAAAACCCAGAATATTAGGCTACATTTCAGCTGCATTGCTCCATTTTTCATGTCAAACCAGATGCTTAATGGAAAATCATCTACACTTCTGAAAGAAGATGAAGCCTGCAGGAACAGGAAGTTCTTGAGGATGCTGCTATAATATTTATACATGCTCTGGTTTCATCTGGCTCTGTAATATGGTCTCCTTTGCTGTTTTCCTCCTCCAAGCAAAGTGATGAGACCAGGTTTGACATATGGAAGAATTTCTGGGTTGTAAATTGTTCTAGAGAAGAAGAGCAAAAATATGATTTGCAAATGCTGTCAAGGAAGTGTTTCTTCCTAAAGGCTACATGAAGAATAGAGCACACGCTGGTGTGTGAGGATTGTCTCACAACTAGGTGTGGCTGTGAATGAGAAGATCATGGTAATAAGAGTGTCACACGAATTACCAAGTATGGTTTGGCTATAGTTTGTCACCCAAAGTTTCATGGGGAAGAATTTGTCCTTGGTGCTGGACACTTGAAGATGTGGGCGTTAGTGCATGGCACGTAGGTCACGAAGGATGTTGTCTTGTGAGAATGGGTCAGGTCTGCTAGGAGTAGATTTGTTCCCAAGAACAGTTTATTATAAAAAGTGAAAAGTTGGGACAGTGCCACAGAGCAGCAATCCCAGCACTCTGGGAAGCTAAAATAGGAGGATCAAAAGTTCAAGCCCAGCCAGCATGACTTAATTACTTAGTGAAACCCTGTTATGGTTTATATCAAGATGTCTTATGTGCTCATAGGTGGGGCTTTTGGGAGGCAATTGAATCACAAGGGCATAACAGTCAACAGCGGATTAGTCTAGTGTTGAGTTTAGAGTTAAATTGATAGAGAAGTGCTATCCAATAAGACAGGCCTTTGCCTTCCCTCCATTTTTTCCCCACAGAATGTTTTGTTTTGGAAAGGTAAATTTGTGCTGCTGGGCTCCTGCTCATTGTGTCAGAATGGTTTGTGATTGTGTGAACTGTGTGACCTTTCAGGAACGTTCTATTAAGCTCTGTCCCCTCACAAGAAGGTTCTGTTAAGTTCTGCCCCCTCTCAGGGGTGTTCTGTAACTCCACCCCCTGCTTCAGTGAGCATGCTCACACAGTGTGTGTTTCAGGAATGTTCTGTAACTCTGCCCCTTTACTTCAGGAATGCTCTGTAACTCCACCCCTGCTTCAGTGAGCGTGCTCACCTACTCATTTCTGGTAGAATGCTCAGACTCCTCTGAGCCCACTGGGCTCGCCTGTGTAATAAGGATTTTTTTTTTCACCTCTTCAACTGACCATCAGATTCACTAGTCTTCAGATTATGACAGCTGTGTTCCAGAGCCACCAGACTGAGCTGTAAAGCTCAGCTGAGCCCCAGAGCTGTGGCACTTAGCTGTGACACTGAGCTGTAACACTTGGCTATAGCACTGAGCTCTTTACTTGTTTACTCTGGCTTCTTGCTTCCATGCCATGGACTGTTTCATCATCTCTGCCATGCCCCCCTGCCTGCCACCCTGCCATGGAGCCAGCAGACTGTGGACTGAAACCTCTGGAAACTGTGAGCCAAAATAAACCTTTCCTCCTTAAGTTGTGGGTGCTGGGTATTTTGTCTCAGCAATGAAGGAAATAACTAAGACAGACCCTATCTCAAAATAAAAATAAAAGATTGGGGATGTAGCTCAGGCCAGAGGCCCTGGGGTCAATACCCAGTACTTCCAAGAATGAAAGAAAGGAAGGAAGAAAGGAGAAAGAAGAGAGAAAAGAAAAGGAAAGAAAAGAAAGTGCTTTGTGACTCCCTGGTCTCTGACTTCCTCTCTTGCCATGTGATCTCTTCTACACACGCTCTTACCATTGTGATGTCATCTACCATGAAGCTTTCACCAGAGCTGAGCAGATGCTGGCACTATGCTTTTGAATCTCTAAAGCCAAAAGCTAAATAAACCTCTCTTTTCTTTATAAATTACCCAGACTTCTCTAGAGGTCTGCGTCATTGGCTGCTCACTTCCCTGGAAAGAAGACTTCCGGTTGTCCATCTGGAAGGTGAGGTGGTATAAACCTGACAGCCTGGGTTCTAGGAGCCAGCTGGGAAGGGGAGTAGGGACTTTACCATTCAGTGTCCTGATGATTCCTCTGCTTTCTTTGTAGTATGCTTCCCACCAGCCCTTCAGCTTTCCCCAGTGCCCCTACTTCTTAGTCTATAAATGGCCTTTCCAGATTGTAAGTCTCCAGGCTTCTTTGGGGTGGGGACAGGGCAGTCAGTTAGTGGCTGTGGGTCTGAATATTCCACATTGTAAACCTCATCCCATCATCCCACCCCATTGGCAAGCCACCTTCAGAAGACACTAAACCTTCAATTTCTGTGTTTCTACATGGTGAATTCACTTTTTTTTTTTTGGCTGGCTTTCTCTTGCCACCCTTGCAGGTTAGGTAGACAAATCTGAAATCTAGGTCAGAACTTAAAAGATTTGTTGACTTGCTTTCATCTTAAAAAAAAAAAATAACTTTGTTGATTCTGTACTCTGTCTTTCTGGTCCAGTGTCTCATTTATTTTCATTTTAGGAAAGTTTGAGATGGAGTCAGAAATAAATGTCAAAATTCCATCTACTTGGAAAATCCCATCCATAACCAAGATTTGAGAAGCTACTAAATAAGCATTTAAAAACTAACCAAATAGCAATCAAATTTTAATCAATGGTATCCTCTGGGAAATAGGAATTCATGTAGAGTGAAGCGAGAAAATTTTTTCAGGCTGTTCACCTTTTAATATATGTGGAAGCATATATATTTAAATGAGACTGCTCATGGTAAAAACAAAGACACTTCAAGCAACAAGCCATTTACAGTAGTTGTAGCTCAAAAGTCACTTACACTGGCGCATAAGGTTGAGATTAGGATTAAAATTTCTGTTATTTCATCCCAATTCTGAATTTTTCAAATTTCTGAAGGAGAATTTTTTGGGGGAATATTTTATACCAGCTTAAAATCACTTTGGAGGGGCCAGGGGATTTAGCTCAGTGGTTCCGCTGCTTGCCTCGCAAGTGCAAGGTCCCGAGTTCGATCTCCAGTACCAAAAAAATCACTTTGGAGGTAATAAAAAAAGATTTCTGCAATCTGAACAGAAGTTTTAAAGATTGAGCAAGTTTTTGAAATACAAAATAACATTTTGTATGATGATGTCTTCTAGACTCTAACTACACTCTAACTGCACAACAGCTGATAGGTATTCCAAAGGTACTGATGAATGTAAAGGGTTTCAGCAAGGCCTGAGAAACATTTTGCCTGTATCGGCTGAAAATATCTTGGGTCTAAGAGGGAAGAAATAGAGGTAATAATATCAGTGACTCAGCAAAACCCCTGAGCAGCCAATGGCAAAGGCATGGTTTGAACTTCTGTTGGTCCATCTTGGATTAGGGTCACATTAAGCAGAGGAACCGAGTGCCTTGGAATTAAACTGAGACCAGAGTGTGTAATTCTGCCTGGGGCCAATGGGAGAAGACGTATAAAAATTGTGACACTTCTGTTGGGTAAGTGTTCACTACTCAACAAAGGTAGGGCCTATTTAGGGCTTCTGTGAGTTTTGAAGGAATGTATATTTGTAGGAGTTAAAGAACTTGCTGATACCCTTCCTTTTCCTTACTGTATGTGAAAAAACTATTCTTGATTTATGTACTAGGAAATAACTCTTTACTTAGAAGCTTAAAATTGCAGCATTATAAAGTTATCTTATTATTCACCCTTCCTGTGCTGGAACAAAATCCCCAACATACACAATTTAAAGGAGAAAAAGTTTATTTGACTCATGATTTCAGAGGTTTAAGTCCATGGCCCACTGGGTTTAAGGCAGAAACATCATGATGGAATGACCTGGCAGAGGAAAGCTGCTCAAGGTAATCAGGAATAGAGAAGGAAAGAACCAGAGAAGGGGCCAGGGACAGACGGATGTACCCTGCAAGGCATTCCCCCAGTGACCTACTTCCTCCAGTTGAGCCCCACTTCCTGATAGCCCATTCAGCTACGAACTCATTAATTCACTGAAGAAATCAGCACCCTCATGATCCACTTGCCTTTCTAGGCCATGCCTCTGTATTAGGGATCAAGCCCTCACTATATGAGTCTTTGGCGGGCACATTGTATTTATAACATAACCTACCATGATCAAGTCATAAAGATGGACTTGTAGATCATTGGCAGAGAATTAAGAATACTGAACAGGCCACTATTTTACAGTTAATTTATTTTTAATAAAGGTGCTAAAATAATTTAGTAGTGAAAAAGTAATGTTTTCAATATGCGGTACTGGAACAACTGATGATTCTTTTAGCATTTTTTCTTCTCCTCATTGTATATAATAAAACTATTCTCAATTTTCATATGAGGAATGACTCTCTACTTAGAAATGTAAAGTCACTGGGCCACAATGGAATTTAACTAGAAATCAAAAGAGTAAATTTAAAAACTCCCAGATATGTGGAAATTTAAACAACATATTTTTGAATAATTTGTGAATCAAATAAATCACCAGGGAAAGTAAAGAATATTTTGAACTAAATGAGCAATGAAAATGCATATATTAAAATTTATAAAATCAGATAAGGTGATGCTTAGAGGAAAATTAATAGTTTAATAGTTTTAAATGCTTTTGTTGGAAGGACAGAAAGGTTTACATTAAGTGATCTAAACCTCCACCCTAAGAAGCTAGACAATAAAGAGCAAATGAAACCCAAAGAAAATGAAAAGCAAAAAAAAAAAAAAAAAAAAATCAGTGAAATGTAAAACAGACAATGAAATGCCAACCAACTGGTGAATTGGTAAATAAAATATGAAATACCCATATTGGTAAAAATAATAACTACTGATGTGTACAACATGAGTGAATCTTAAAAACACTGTGGTAAATGGAAGAAGTTAGACACAAAAGACTATACTGTTTGCATCCGTTTAGATGGAATTCTAGAAAAGACAAAAGCTAAGATTGCAGAAGGCAGCTGGGCTTGGTGGCACATGCCTATAAGCCTAGCACTCTGGGCGGCTGAGGCAGGAAGGTTGCAAGTTTCAGCTCGGCCTGGGCAACTTAGCAAGGTCCTGTCTCAAAAAATAGAAAAGGGATGGAGATGTAGCTTAGTGTGGAGACCATGAGTTAAATCCCCAGTAGTACTGAAAAAAAAAATAGTGGTAGCTATGTCAGTGGTTAGACTAATACCTTAATGTTAGTTATTGACTGCAAATAGGAACGAAGAGTCTATTTGAACTATATACTTTCAGTGAATGAAATATATGCATTTGTATTCAAATGACGATAGAAAGCCACTTACTAAAGGCAAAAATTTATTTTTGTTATTATTTTCAGGGCTCCTGAAAAAATGTTTCACTTTTCCTTACCTTTCCTCTTTCATGGTAGCCATCTGTAGTGACATGAATTTTTGTGGTTAATTTATAGCATTTTCCGTATTTGTTCATGAGAACTCTTCAATGGAGATGAACACCCTTTTCTAGTGTAGCATTACAGTATTAAATGCAGCTCTGGTTTTTACAAGACATTAAAAAACTACCATAGTTTAAATCACATTTTTTTCTGAAAATGTTGGCTAGAATTCTAACAAAAATTTACATGCTTATTTATTTGCATTTTTGTAGACTCCAGAGAATACTATGCAAGTGCACTCACACACACACACACACACACACACACACACACAGTCCTATTTAATGTTTTGTTGGAGAAAATGATTTCTATCTGTTTTTACAAATGACCATATCTTAAATTTCTGGAGAACAAATAATGAGAATCTGGATGCCTCATAGAGAATATCAATATGATGGCTATTTTGTGGTTGATATTTATTTCTAGAGTCTTTCTTTAGGGTCCAGGGCTCAACAATGAAAGAAAATAGTAATCTTTTTTTATGTTCTGAACAAAGAACTAGAATAAAGTAGAAGTTGGATTAATGCTTATAAGCAAGAAATATTTTTGTTTTTTTCTTTTTCTTTCTGTCACTTCCTTCCACCTTCATCTTTTACACACACACACACACACACACACACACCCCTCTCATATCAACTGTGGTATTTAGAACCAAAAATGAAAAGAGCAGAATAGACGTTAAAGTAACCAAAGATAACTTTAAATGAAATTTTTCCATTTTCAGGATTTTACATAAGGAAAAGTTAAGTAGGTGAACAAAGTTTAAGCTATAGGATCTTCATCTCTCTTTTTTTATGTAACAGTGTATCACTGTAAACAGTGCATATGGCACACAGAGATTTCACTGGACACTAAATTTCGGGGATGGCACTGATATATCCCCAGCCTTTTTTTGCTTTTTATTTTAAGACAGAGCACTATGTCACATAATATATCTTACATATTTTGTTAATATATTGTATATGTCAATATATTTTGTATTTTATATGTTAATATATTTTCTATGTTAATATATAATTTATAGATTCTATTGATATTAATGATGAACATTATATAAGTATATAATAAATATATAATTTATATATAACCATACTTTTATATATCTATGTGGCATATAGAGAAAAATAACAGAACACAGAATGTTAAAGATGGTTGGTTGATAGAAAATGAGAATTTAAAAATTTCTGTTTGCCCATTTATTTTCTAAATTTTCTTCATTGTATATGTCCTCAATATTTTTGAAAGGACAATGCTATAAAATGAAGTTAAAAAATAGTAACTCTATGCAAGGCTACTTTAATAAATTACCACCAAGTGGGTGGCTTAAAACAGCAAAATTCATTCTCTCACAGTTCTGAACTCCAAAAACCTGTCTCCAAGGTGGAAGCATACTCACACTCCCCCCACCAGGATCCCCGAGGCTCCAGGGCAGAATTGGTCCCTCTTGCACCTTCTTGGGGCTCCAGGCACTCCTCGGCTTGTGGCTGCATGAACTCACTTTCTGTGTCCACCTTCACAACCATTCTCTTCTCTGTCTCCCTTCTCTGGACACTTGTATTTAGAGCCTACCCAGATAATCCAGGATGATCTTATCTCAGGATCCTTAACTTAATTATATTTGTAAAGACCCCTTTTCTAGGTAAGATGACTTTTGCAAGTTCTGGGGCTAAGAATGTGGATACTGTATGTCATCTTGGTGTCCACCATTCAACCTACTATACTAACCACTCTCTCCATTCTAAAAATAAGAAATCTTGATGAAGGAACTCACTGCCCCTGTGATGAACCTACTGGGCTGTTTATTCCCATCATCACCTGAAAGTCAGGAACAACCCATGAATAGAAGTAGGAACAGAAGAGGATGGAAGAGGAATACTATGGGGCCACAATTCATCTTTTTTCAAAGATTCAGTTTTGGATTCTAAGCTCATCATAGAGTTTATCTATCCTCACTGTTTTGTCTTGTGATCAGAAAATATTTTGATAAAATTATAAAAGAAGCAGAAAAGGTGAATTGGTTTATTTTTTAAATTGTCAAACCATTAGAATAGCAATGAAAAAGAATCAAAACATAGATATATTCCTGCTTCAGTATCACTATCCCTATCCCAAGGTCTAGACATAGTAAATCAAACTAAATTTACTAAAAAAAAACCCTCTCCCTTTTATGATTCATGAGATTATCAAGTGAGGAAGGGGACAAGGAGAAATATGTAATTAGATGTGGCCAAATAAATTTGTATTGGGTAAATACAAAGCTTTGATGCTTGGGCTCGGGCTGAGGAGCCTCATGAGCACTGAAGTCAGACTGAGAAAATATTCTTGATCACTCTTTAGTGGCAGGGGGTGACGCAGATAAATTCTAGCTGAAGAGCTTTCCTGGGAGGGCTGGTTAAATAATCCCTGGGTGAGGCTGTAGATCTGCAGAATCTCTGTAGGAGTGTTTTCATTTTAACAGGCTTTACTCAGGCTCTTAGGAACCCTGAAGTTTGCAAATCACTGTTCTTCGGGAGACTTATGTCCTATTATCCTCTTAATTCATCTAAGTCTTAGAAGAAAGATTTTTAAAAATCCTACTATTGAGCTAATAAATGATAACAGCTGATATGTTGTTTCTGAAGTATTTGCATTTTCAGAGTCTTAATTATAGAGGTCCATTTCTTCCCCTCAAAGGCCTAAGCCTTAGACATTGGCTTTCAAGGGAACCTGGTTAGCAAGTGTGGATATGGAGAAGTGCACTTCACATGGGCAAACATTTCTCTAAGCACAGGGCTGCGTTGGCTTCCAGGATGGTGTTGGGTCCACAGGGAGTGGCTATGGAAGGCTACAGTACCCCACTTGCACCCTTGGTGTAGGGATAACCTTGTGCTACTCGATTTACTTGTTTGGAAATCAGTCTCAATGAGGAAATAATACTAATGGAGCACCAGATATTCTCCTCTCTTTGAATGAGATGAGACTGGGTGGTCTGGATTATTTCCTAAAATGTGTTCGCTGGAACATTGGTTCATTCGTTTTCTCAGTAACCATTTACCGAACTACTACTGTGCACCCTACCTATTCTAGGTATTGGGTTATTGTAGGACATTAAAAAAAGTCTGTGCTCCCATGGGGCTTATAATCTAGTTATAAAAGGTATGAATAAATTAAAAACATAAAAGGGCAGGAGGGGTTTGCGGCCAGTAGCTTTTCTAATTTCAGAGTTTCCTATGTGCTTTAATATATTGTTGTGCATTATAAGCTACCACAGGGGTTGGGGTCCAGGGTGGGCAGGGGTTGAGGATGCGTGATGCAGGATTTCTGAAGCTGATTTGACCATGGAGCCTCTTTACTAAGAGACTCCTGGAAGAATTCATGGTCTGCAGAAAATGCTTTGACAAATGTAATTCCAAAATCTTAAAAGTGAGAGGATTTCTCATTGTTGTTGTTCAGGGGCTCAGTAGGGCGGAAGTCTATTTTTCATACAATCCAGCGACATTTATTTCTTCTCTCCTTTACCTTCAAGTAATGATATTTTATACTTATTTAACAAATAATTCCACTGATGCATAAACACGCTGACATTATGGTGCAGTGATATTAAGGCCAAATGAAGTAAGGGAGGCTGTTATCCTGGCTCATGTAATAGAAAATAGAGAAAGAAAGAGAAGAAATATTTAGAATCATAATAACTAGAACATGTTTTGTTAGCTGGAATTCTGAGATGGTCCCCATGGACTTCACCCCTGGTGCTCTTCCTGGGCTTATGTTATTGGATGTGGCAAAGGAGGTTTTGCAGCTATAATTGACATTACTGGTCATTTTACCTCCATATAGGATATTACGGTATCTGGTGGGCCTAAGCTAATCACACCAACCCTTGTAACAGCAGAGTCTGAGGTGTATGGTTTTTTTTTTTTTTTTGGTACCGGGGATTGAACTCGGATCCTTCCGCTTGGAAGGCAGGTGGCAGAACCACTGAGCTAAATCCCTGGCCCCTTGTAACAGCAGAGTCTTCTTTGACTGATACCTGAATTTCAGCCCTTTGCTATCCTGGATAGAGAATCCAACCATGCCACCACCAGGGACTTCTGACCTGCAGAGCTCTGGGTCCTATTTTAAGCTCCTAGATTGTGACAATTTGTTATACAGCAATAGAGAACTAAAACACAAAGATAAAATGCAAGCACACCCCCCGCCCCTTGACAAATGAAGGAGTGGAACACTGTGGCATTGAAATAGTTCACCTAAAGTCAACTCTTAGATGGCCTCTGAGGCTTCTTCCAACGTTAACAAGCACTGTTTCTGTTACTTGTATGCGGTGTGTTAGCTATGGCCTCTCTTTCCCAAGAACTCACCCTGTCAGGAAGGGCACAGCCAGGTAAGCAGAGCTGGTATATGCAGAATGCCTTGCAGAATATGCACTGTGGGGCAGTCCACATCCTATCGGTACAAAAATATGTACTTTCTATTAAAAGTTTGGTGGTGTGTGATACTATGAGACCCTATTGTTACCACAGGACCTCTAGAATGAGTTCGTGGACTTCAGACTGAGAGCCATTGATCTTTTGATTAATGAGGATATCGGTGCCAGGAGAGTAGTTACAGCTTGTCTAAAGTCACCCTGTGAAATAGTTCAGAATGTGACCATGAACTCAGGTCCACTGACTCCAAGACAGTGTGTCTTCTCCCGCTATATTTCCTTTGAATTTTTTTTCCTTAAGAAAGCTATTATCTTCACTTCATCTGTAACACTCTGCAAAGGAGAGTGGAGAACAAAAGCCTATGGTCTAGCACAGTCCAATTTCAAGGAAGAGAACTCATTCAACCAAGCTGAGGCCCGAGGGAAGCGGCTCATAACGAAACCTAGCTTCTCTGAGACTCTGGAGAAACTGATGCTGTCAGCCTGCTCTTCTCTGTCCCCAGGGTGTGCAGACCTCTCTGTGTTCTCCTCTGTGTCTATTCCTACATCTATGTGCACAGGGCTCATGGTGGCCTCCACAAGGGTACAGCCTCAGAATGTAAACCCCCAGCAGGGCACTCTTCTGAACTTCATATTGGTGATCATTCAGGGAAGAAAGGGAGACATCTGGGATCTGTTGTCTACTCTTGGCCTACAGGTCTTTCAGAAGGTGGGGTAGTGTCTGTAAAATGCACTGTGGAGGTCACTGTTATCAGTGAAAATGAGGGGGGGCTATAGTCTGTGTGGGTGCAGCTCATTTTAAAAACTGCCTCTTCTCCAGCAAGATATGCCATATTACAAAAATCTCATTCTCTTCCTTCCCATTCTCTATCAAACTCTATTACCCTAAGACCACTTATGTAATTTCCTTTGTTGCTGAATCTTTAATTCAGCTCTTTCATCTTTCAGCTTTCTCAATTATGCTTTTCTCTCTTCTCCTTGGATCAGAATAACCATGGAGGACATCCAGGACATACATTTCATAGCTTCACATGGTCTCTGGCACATCTTCTCTTTCTTCATCTGTTCAAAGTACAGCCTCAACCTTGGTGTGTCCTGGCTTCGAGGGCAAGGATTAAACAGCCATGGTTGGGATGATGTGGCCAGATGGGATGATTCTGAGGATATTTAGTCCAAGGGCCCAGCTGTGTGATTGGTGTGAATGCCAGGTGATGTCCATGAACATGACTGCCTAGACTCCAGGGACTCATTCAGCTTTCCAGTTCTTCCTGTGATTCACCCTCACTGGGAGCTGTTGAATCACTATAGTCAGAAAAAGGTACTGATATTGGCACTGAAATTTAATAGCTTTCCTAGCCTAGGGACTTCATTAACTGGAGGGAGAATTAATGGCAGGCTTTTTATGACAATGGGCTTCCTACTTAGAGCTCTCTAGACCATACAATCTGAGAACAGGTGTTGATGCCATCTTGGAATGGACATTGGAGGGAGAAAAATTTCTTTTTGTGGTTATATATTCCTAGATGTTCATTGCTCTTTCTCACAACCCAGACCTACATCTTATGCAAAAGTGATTGTAATTTGGCCTTTGGAAGATGGGAGAACAGTTGATTACAAGTATTTGACAGTCTGACCTGGACAAGCTAACAACTATGATGTTAGAATCCTTATCCTGTCTTTTGGCAAGTATGTGTTTAGTACCACTATCATTTTATGATTACTTGTTTAATTGCATTTGTAAGCATGTTTTGGTGTAAGCAGTGCTCCTTTGCTTTCTACAAGTTAGTTTCACCTTTGTCTTGAGATTTCCTCAATTCTAATCAATTTCTCAAAACATTTCCTACAAAAAATCCTGTTTGGTTATGGTAGATATTAAATGTATGGATCTGGCTTCAGAAGATCTGGGTTCTAATCCTTGCTTGGCTGGTAACTCACAATTGAGCTTGGATAAGTGACCTTCAGGAAGATAGAGGTAACTAGCTCTAGCTACCTCTCTGCATCAAAAGAGAGCTCACTGGAAGTTGCTTTGCTTTTCTGAGCTTGTACCCTTCTTTTTGGGAGGTGGCCTTGTTGTTGTGGTACAAGTTAGGGCTTTGGAGCAGACATACATGGCTTCAAATCCCAAAAAGCTCATCAGTTAGCCATTTGGTCTTGGGCCAGAGGGTGAGTTTTTTCCTTTTCATAGGAGAAGCTGAGAGAGTTTTACTTCACTACACTGGGGTCGAGGTTCAGTGATGTGATTAAAGATAAGGCATAATATACATAATGGTGCAGCCTTACCTCACTCACCAGCATGTGTGATCTCTTACCTTTATTTTTCTTGTAGCATTCATGGAGTTGTAAATTCTGTGTTATGGCTTGTATCTAAATGTCCCCCCAAAGCCTCAGGCAATCATAGGTGGAGAGTTTCAAAAGTGGCTGGATTAGATTGTGTGAATGTGGATTAAGAATGTGATACTGGGATTAAGGATGTGGATAATGGAAGCCCTACCCTGAAAATGGGTGGGCCAATCAATAGGCTTGTAGCCTGATTGGAATATAAAAGGACAGAAAGAAGGTAAGCTTGCTGCTGCTTGCTGCATTGCTGCCTTCTGTCTGCTGTGCCATGAACTGTTTCTTTTTTGTAATGCCCCCTGCCATGCCCCACTGCCGTGGAGCCAGCTGACTATGGACAGAAACCTCTACAGACTATGAGCTAAATCAATCTTTCCTCCTTTAATTTTGGGTATTAGGTATTTTGTCTCAGCAAGGAGAAAAGTAACTAAGACACTGTATGATTTCCTTATTTATTCTATATCCTTCCCTTCCTGTCTACATATTTAAACTCTATAAGGGCAGGAGATTTTTTGTTTTGTTCACTGCTGTATCCCCAGTGTCTGATGTAGTATATAGCAATAATAAGCGTTCCAAAAATACATGTAGAATGCATGTTAAATGAGTATGATTCCTGTAGACAAGAGGTTGGTAGAATTTTCCTGGGAAGGGCCAGCTAGTAAATATTTTGGGTTCTGTAGGCCTTACAGCATCTGTTATAGCCACTCAGTATGGCTGTTGTAGCATAAAAGGCTTACACAGATAATCCAGGTACAAATAGGAGTGGCTGCAACCCCATTCACCACGACTGTAAACACAGAGCAAGAGCTAGACTTGGCCTGTAGGCTGTGGTCAGTCCCTCCATGGTACAGATCCCATAAACTGTTCCTAATTCTGATGTCACTTATATAAGTTATTCCAATTCAGGATCAACCTCTTTGGCTCCCCATGGGATGAAGAAATGGACAAACTCATCTCAGCTGTCCTCTTTTTATTCCTCTAGTCCCTGTGCTAGGAGCCTGACCTGAGTCTTTCTCCAGATTCCTCTCCATGTGGTTGATTTCAGTACATGAGAGACATGGGCAGTTCAGTTATAGGAGGAGAGGAAGTTAGAGGTGTCTATTCTCAGGTCCCTTTTTGCTTGGGGACTGAGTTCCTCTCCTAGAGCCCCAGAATTTTGCAGGCTTGAATCCTACTGTTTTTAGACCCAGGAAGCTTTATCATTCTTTGATGAGATTTTTTTTTTTTTAGTAATTTCCACACTTTTATAAACCATTTCCTCATTAAATTTGCTTTTCTTACCCAATGTGGATGAAGCCACCTGGTTTCTGCCAGGTATGTGACTCATGCACTGTCCCAAGACAGAAGGCACAGTTGAAAGCCCTTCATTTGCCTGACCAAAGGTGCCACCAATCCCAACTCCCTAGCAGCAGCCTTTATGGCTGTTTTGGTGGAGACTTTGTGACTTGCCTTGGTGGAAGGGTGGAAGAAGTTTCTCAGTCATCTAAGCTGAGAACAGAGTATCAGGACTTTTTTGGTTGTAGACCCATCTTCCTCACTCACTAGCTCTGTGTCCTTGGACTAGCTAGTTCTCTTCTTTGAACCTCATATTACTCATCTTTAAAATGTTTTCTTTTAAAAAAATTCTTCTATATAAATTTGTATATTTAGTATGATTATTCTTTAGTAAGGAGGAGAAAATAACAAAACTAGCTCACAGAACGTGAAATACTATTAACATTGTTAAGTATGATAACATACAGGTAAATTTTTTCTTTCCTCTGCTTTCTAAATTTTATGATAAATGTTTATTATTTTTATTATGAAAAAAGAAAAATACATAGTTTCTGCCAATTCTACCGAGGCTCAAGAAATAAAACAAGATTTTATATTTGTGAATGTGTTTTGAAAACTGCCCTGAAGATTAGATTCTCCCTTATTAACTTAGTCTGAGTAGGTAAGTGGGTCTCCCTTTCTTCAGAAGTGACTCCTTTTGCCAGGCCTTTTGCTGGTAAAAGCTGATGTTCTGGAGCTGGCTGGTGCCCTGATGCACCACTTCACTTCTGCAGTTCTACCCAACCTCACGGCTACTGCACGGTTACTCCTCCACATCAGAGGGCTTTTCAGAAGCACCTTCCACAGGTCAGGCCCAGGGCTTTTGTGTCTGCTGCACAAGCCCAGACCAGTCCCTGCTCCTCACCACCTGCCTTTGCAGGCTGCCTTCTGGGCACCTGCCCTGGCCTTGGGACCCTCTTACGGGAGGATGAGACTGGGGCAGCAGGGGCATTTTCTTTGTTGACTCCTTCCTTGTGTGTGAATGAAACCTGCTCTCTGTGCCCATATTGCACGATATTACAGTGCTCCTCCCAAAGCAATGACTTTGGTATAGGTGGCTCTTGGTTCAGGCATTTTTCATCACACACCCAGAGACAAAATTAAAGTTCCATTTCTCAGAATCAGCCAATATCATGAAATGGATTTGGGTTGATCTTTTATATTAGTGTTTTCTGATTTAGACATGATGGATTGTATTCTCTTAATTACTCCCATTAAAAATTTAAAACAAACATCTTTATTGACATGTAGAATGCATATAGTCATTGTTCAAATCTTAAGTGCACAGTATGACATGTAGCAGTGGGGGGGCTGAGAACAGTTTACCCCAGCTTCAGGAAAGAACGGGGTTCACTGTCTACAGAGAATTTAAACAGAAGAGAAAAGCAGCCAATCTGCTTTTTAGTATCACCATGCATTAGGTATTCTAAACAATGTCAGTGATAAAATGCTCATCTCTGCTGGAATGACGGCTCCCATGGCCTCTCAACCCTGTATACAACTCCAGCTAGGTAAATATCACAGTGAAGACATCTATGTAACTACTGCCCACATCTTAAATAGAAGAGGATCAACACCCTGGGAGATGCACTTGCGGTGTCACAGGTTCATTTTGCCAGTATTTGAATCTTATATAAATGGAATCGTAGTATATGTATTCTTTCAAGTCTGGCTTCTTATGCTCAGCATCATATTTGTAAGATCTAAATCTGTTCTTACTGTTGTGTGTAGCAGCAGCTTATTTGTTTCTGTTGTTGTGAGTATATCAATGTATTTCTCATTGCTCAATTGATTAATATCAGACATGACTCTGTTTGGGGCTATTATAAATAGTGCTGCTACAGACATTCTTACACATGCCTTTGGTACGCATATGTAAACATGTCTTGTTGGGCATGGTTTATACAGCATGTATATGTTCAACTTTAGTCGGTATTGCCATTTTCTTCAAATGGTTACACTGACTGACACCCTCACCACCAATGCAGAAGTTTAGTTAAGCCCCACCCGCCAACACTTGGAATGGTTAACTCCTAAAATTTTAGCCATTCTGGAAGAAGTGTAATGATATTGTACTGCAGTTTTAATGTGCATTTTCTTTTTTTAAACTTTCTTATTTTTATTAGTATGTATTTGTCATACATATTGATCACATTAATTGTAGAGAATTTGTATCTGTACATAACATATCTCAATTCTTCTTTGTTTTCCCATTCCACTCCTCTCCCTTCAACCCTTCTTCCCTTCCCCATTGACAAAAGTTTTGTTTTCATTTTCTCCTTCCATCTTGTTTTTTCCTTTTCCCTTCCTTCCCTTCACCCTCTCTCCACCCTTGCTCCCCTTCCTATTTGTACATGTTCTTCCTATTTCCCAATATCTGTCCTCTATTGTGTTCCTTGTTTACCCTTTGGGTTTCTCACACAAAAGAAACACTTGATATTTAAACTTGTGTGTCTGACTGATTTATTTCAGATTATGATCTCAAGGTGTATCTATTTTCCTATAAATGATTCAAATTTATCATTCTTTATGGCAGAGTAGTACTCCATTATATATAAATACCACATTTTCTTTACCTAGTCATCTTGTGATGGGTGTATGGGCTGTTTCCAAGATTCAGCTATTATAAACTGTGCTGCTGTAAACACAGGTCTGCATATATCGCTGTGGTAAGATTCTTTTAACTCTTTTGGGAAGATACCTAGAAGGAGAGTAGCTGGGTCAGGTGGGACCTCTAGCTTTAGTTTTGCAAGGAATCCCCATACTGACCTCCACAGCACTTGTACCAGTCTGCACTCCCACCAGCAATAAAGAAGGGTTCCTTTTTCCCCACAGCCTCACCAGTATTTGTTATTGGTTGATTTCTTGTTGATAGCAGCTATTCTTTCTGGAGTGAGGTGGAATCTCAGTGTTGTTCTAATTTGCATTTCTTGAATGATCAGTGATGTTGAACACTTTTTCATTTTTTATTTGCTGTTTCTACTTCTTTATCTGAGAAATGTCCACCTATCTCAGATGCCCATTTTTGGACTGGGTCCTTATATTTGGGGGGGCCTGATTCCTCTGAGTTCTTCATATATTCTAGATGCTAGTCCTTTGTCTGGGGAGTAGCTTGTAAAACTTTTTCCCATTCTGGAGGCTGTCTTCTCACTCCATTGGTGGCTTCCTCCACTGTGCAGAAGCTTTTCAATTTGATGTGATCCCAGTTTTTGATTCTGTGTAATATTTCCTGTGTGATCGAGGTTTTGTTAATGAAGTCTCCCTACACCAATGACTTCCAGATTTACCCATTTTCTCTTCCAGCAGATTATATTTTAAAATTTAGAACTTTGATCCAACTCAATTTTAGTTAGTGCATGGTGAGAAATATGGGTCCAGGTTCAGTTTTTGGTATGTGGGAAGCCAGTTTTCACAGCATTATTTATTAAAGAGGCTATCTTCCTTCCAGTGAAGGTGTTTGGCCCCTTTGTCAAAGATAAGGTAGCTGAGTGTGCTTGGAGTTGTTTCTGCATCTTCTAATCTGTTCCACTGATCTTTAGGTCTTTTTTTTTTTTGCCAATACCATGCTGTTTTATCATGGTAACTTTGTGGTATAACTTCAAATCAGGGGTTGTGATGTCCCCTGCCTTGCCCTTGTTGCCCAGAATTGCTTTTGCTATTCTAGGTCTCTTCTGGTTCCATATGAATTTTAGGATTGTAATGTGCATTTTCTTGACCTCTATTGAATTTAAGAAACTTTTCTGTGTTTCTTGTCCGTTTGGCTATCTCCTTTGTCAAATTCTTGTCCAAGTCTTTTGCTGCATCTTTAAATTGAGTTGTCCATATAATTAATTTTCCAGAGTTGTTTATAATAGTCTGGATAAGCATTTTTCCATTTATGTATAATGTCTTTTTGTCTAACAATGTTGTGCTTGCAGCAGTTTCTAATTTTAATGTAGATCAATTTGTCATTTTTTTAAAATTATGCTTAGTGCCATTTTTGTTCTGTTTGACATTTTTGCCTACCATTAAAGTTAATTTTCCTATGTTATTACTTAGAAACTTTATTGTTTCACCTTTCATATTTAGATCTATAATCTATCTGGAATAGATTCTTGTCCATGGTGTCCGTTAGAGGTCAATTTTTTTCATGCCATTTTTCAATTTATCCAACAATAGGAACATGGGAATAGTGATCATCATAGATTTTGCTCCCAGTCTCTAAACTTTTCAACCATTCACTATAGACAACAGTGTTTGCTGTAGGGTTTTTGGTAGCCATCCTTTATTAGTTGAAGAACATTCCTTTCTACTCTTTGTTGGTTAAAAAGGTTTTTTTCCTTTTAGATGATAAATTGGTGATTAAGTTTATCAGTTGCTTTTTCTTCATTTATTAAACTGAATATACTGTGTTTTCTTTTTCACTTTTGTTATTTTAAATTGAAAAGTTACATTGGTAAGTTTTCCAAATTGCAAACCAACTTTCCTCTTTGGAATAAATCTGATTTGACCTTGATATCTTCTACTTTTCTTGCGAACTCTGCTTTATTTGTCTCATGTTTGTAGGTCGTGTCCCCATCCCCTAGGGGATAAGAGTTTGTCTTGCATAAATTTGGTGCATTCTCCCAGTAGTGTCAGGCCCTTAGGAGCTGCTCACTGGGTGAAGGTAAAATGCTATTTATCCAGGTGGAATCCTTTTTCCTTCCTGCAGTCTGAAGGGTTAGACAGTTTGTATGGTGTGATTCTCCCAGTGGCTAATGAGCAGCTCAGGAATGCTAATGAAGGACTTCCTTTGGTTGTGGCTTGTGAGTCAGCAAACCTGCTCTGTATCTTGGAGAGCCAGAAGTTAATTAGCGACTTGGTAAAGACAGACCTTGATGGAAATAACAGAATTTAGGTCTGTCTAACTAGAGCACTCAGAAGCTCTGAAGTTGAGGCCAGGATTGAGGACATGAGGTGAAAAGCAAAAAGAAGCAAGAGCCAGTATTCTTAAATGAATGTCACTGCCCTGTCAGGAAAGCCAGGAAAGGCCAGGGCATGTGGTCTACCCAGGAAGAGGAGCAGGCTCAGCATCTGGACACCATGGACATCAGAGGCACTGCCCATTCAGATCTCTCCCTTGTAGCAGAATAAAGGAGAAAATGTGGAGAATGTGCACAGTGTGAGTAGCTGAAGCCAATGGATCATTTGCCAGCTGATGATGATGGAGGAGGGACTGTAGGTGTCTTGCATTCTTGGTTCATTTTTCTTTGAGACATGATGGAAAATCTAAAGCCCCATCTGCTTACAAGTTTACTACAATAACCCAATAGATAAATAATTTGCCAGGCAATACCATGGAAAATGCTCTCCAAAGGAAATCACATAGGCTGTAGAGATCAGCAAAGATGAAAGATTGGAGCTGTCCTTGTCAAGCTGCATAAGTGATGTCCACCATAAGCTCTGGCCTTGAATGAGCTGGATGTGCCTATGATCCTGGGAAGGTAACTTTGGCCAGAAAAAAAGTGTCACTCCCTGGGCTTAGACAGGTACATAATTAGGTTAGGAGAGCTGCCAAAAGCAACCTATTGAAAGCTAAATGATTGCAAGGCATGGTGGGTAAAATATGCAAAATGTCACTAAGGCAGAAGTAACGAAGCCTGTGAAACAGGTGTGACATAAAACTAACCTGTCAGGGAAATTGTTAGTTCTGTTTCCTCTTGAAACCTTTTATGATTTTTTTCCCCCTGCTTTGGAAGCTCTGCCCTCTTTACCATTGGAGACTCAGAAACAAATGCACTCCACTCTCTTGCCACTTGAATTTTAATAGATTAAAAATGGAAACAGACTCTGAGTCTACCGTGCCCAGGGCAGATGTCCCAGCCATTCTGTGCTTCCCAGGAAATGGTACAGAATGGAATGGAGATATATCAAGATGCATCTGGCCAGTGTAAGTCCATTCTTTGGACATTTAATTATCTGAATGGAACATTTCTAGGTTTTTAAGACTATTTTCTTATTGCAATAATACTAATACCACCACTGGTGTCACCTGGGGCCTCCACAGCCTGGGGAAGGTTCTGGTGGCTTCTGCAGATTCTCCCAGACTCACTCTCTCTTTGTCCTAAGCTGTGTTGGAATGGCCAGTTGTGAAATGCAGCCTCAGCTCACAGGATTACAGTCCACTTCTCTGCAGGGGGCTTATGAGTGAGGTGGTGTTGAGTCTCGAGGGGTGGGACAGGCAGTTGCATCCTGCCTATTCCAGCCTCTGGCCATCTCTCTGGCTTTCTGCTGTCCTCTGCCCTTCAGACTTGCCTTTGCCTTTTCCTTTACAAATTCCTTTTGTCTCATGCAGAGAAGTCATATCCCCTTTCCCAAGTCCCAGTACCAGTCATGTCCATGCCCTGGAGGATGTACGGAACTGAGGTGAGCTTCTCAGAGAGGCCTTCCTAAGTGAAGCTCATCCTTATGAGGAGCTGCAGACCCAGTCCTTTGAAGCACTTTACACCTGGCATCATTCCTGTTTTCTGCTGCAGGAACTGAGACCTTGAATGAGTTCGTGAGTTACTTAAATTAACACCAGGCCAGGACCCAAAATGAACTTTTTTTACTCCAAAATCCCACGGTGCTTCTACTATTCTTGCTGCTTTAGAGGCCCATTTTTAAGGATTTCAAAGCCGTTTACTTGAACAGTCTCTTCTGTGGTCAGGTAGGAGTGGGTGCGTTTTGTCAGCCTTCAGACCTTATTTTTGCACTGTGCTTTGCCCACTTTGTTTTATTTAATGTTTTTGAGAAGCATGCAAGTGATCCATTTTTAAAGACGAGAAGGCTGGATCCCAGAGAGGAAAGTGACTTGGCTAAAGTCCCGCTCTAGGAAAGATGAGACTCAGTTCTCAAACGCTGGCCTCCTGCCTCCCATCTCTCATTGCTCTGTGTACCATCGAAGAACACAAACCCACGATGTAGAATCCTAGTGATTTGGACTTGGTTTTGCAAGACAATATTTAGCATAGACTGGAATGGATAATTAGCTCAGCCACAGATTCGGCTTATCCCAATATCCAGAGCAGTCGGCGGGAGTTAAACTTCTCTCAGAAGGCCAGGCAAGAGCTGAAATGCCTGGGCCTTCGAGTTTATTTGCCTCCCTTCCCCTTGGCTTTTTGTGGAGCTTAGCCTATCATTAATCAGGCTGTGAAGCAAAGAAAATAAAAAGCTGTTTTGGAAAGAAAGAACTCTTATTTATTTAAAATTGAAAAAAAACCCAGAATAGACTGAAACATGTTTCCGGTATACTGAATTTGATTATTTGGCTGTGAACAAAGGGGCTTCATCATTTAAAATTAAAGCTGAGATGCTTGGCTAGTTTGTTTGATGAATCAATCGCTAAGGGAGGAGGCCCCACCCACAGTAAGGGTGAAGCTTCTTTCCTCTTCCATCTGCACATCCTGGGCGATTTCCATATTGCTCCAGTTGTTCAGTGCCATTGTTTTACAAGCTTCTTGGTGGGAGAGAAGAGAGAGAAGTCCAACACATCCCATCATATGGCCTTGGGTGAGGGAGTCCCTGGTCCCTGATTATGGGAGTGACCATGAGACCACCCAGCTCTTCGCGTCTCAGTCAGAAGTAAGCTTTGTCCTTTGAGGAGCAAGACCCATCATTTAGGGCAGAACAGAATGGAGCCAGGAGGAAGCAGAGGATGCTGTTATTGTTCTATAGGGTGCTCCCAGGGTGAAACCTTGCAGTAAGTGTGCAGGAAGCCATAACTGCAGGATGTGAGCCTGGCAATATGAACACTGGGACCTACTTTTCAACACTTTCAGTTAATTGCAAAATTCAGTCCCTGTGGGTGGGTGACCCTTCTCTGCATAAACTCATGGCCTTGCCTTTCTCACCTTCCTCCAGGGCTCACATGAGCCTGCTTTTACCCTGCTGCCAGCTTCATTTTCTGCAGGTGCATTTCTGATGCGCCCCTCTTTTGTTTAGGAGCCTGGGAGGCTCCTGCTTGCCTACAGAATAGTTGACTTCACGTTCAAGTTCACTTTACCATCTGGCTCCTGGACTCGGCCCACCTCTGCTTGCCACCTGCTGCCCATGAAGCCGTTCCTGCACCTGCATTTCAGCCAGCTGGCTGGAACTCTATGTCCCCGTACCCGCTGTCCCTTACCTCTTTCAGTTCACACCTTTTCTTCCCTGAACTGCACTAATTTCTGTCTCTGCACGGACTCATCTTCCCATTATTTTAGAGCCCTAGCCACGTGGCGTTGCCACCTTTGACTCCTCGCGTGTTCTTGGAGGGTAGGGTTCCATGATTCCTGCTGTGTCCACTCTGGGGCAGGCGAGAGTGGCTACTCACAACTCCTGGATGAATGAAGGAGGTTTATTGGGATAGCTGTCAGTACTCTGGCCCGGCTTGGTCCCCAGTCGTCTTCTATCTCTTTCTCCTTTCCTTCCTGTTTCCCCTTCTGCTTTTCCTTCTCTTTCTACCTTTTCCTTTTTCTCTTTATAGCTCACCTGCCCCTAAGCATTGGCACTCTAAACAGCTCTACCAGGCACCCTCTGTCTCCGCAGGTTGCTGATTCCTGCCCCGGAGCGGGGTTGGGGAGAGCTTGCCCTGGTCCCAAGCAACTTTTATAAAAAGAAACTATATAGTGAGGATGGTCTGGTGTTGGAGAAGTAGGGACCTTTTCCCATATCATGCTCATTTGCTTTGGGGATTGCTATTTCTTTATGGAGGATCTCTGAGAAATGAGAAGCCCCCTTCCCTGGCAGTGTCTTTGTTGCCTCTGGAAGAGGGTTAAATGTGGAGCAAGCATGTTGGGCCAGGCCTGAATAACAGCCAGGCCTGCACTTCCTAGGACACTGCTACAAACCCCCTTGCTCTGGGGCCTAGGTTACTGGGTCAAAGCAGTTTGGCCTACAGGAGCAGGAAATCAGAAGGCTGGCGCGAAAGGGCACTGGTGTGGCTGGATGCTGGCGCTGCCACATGCTGGGGTGTAGGGGAACCTGTCTTCTTCGGAGGAGCTCAGTTTCTTCTCTGCACAACAGGCTGATGCTCTCTGGGGTCTTTTCTGGCCTAAACACTGCGGAATTCCTGGTTCAGGATTCCAGAGCATCTGGACAGATCACAGTGGCTCAGCCTGGGCTGGAGCCAGGAGGTGGCAGCACTTGCTCTGCTCAGAGCGGCAGCCGGATAGGGAAGGGCATCACTGTCACTCAGTGGAGCTGGGCTGTACATCAAACTCCTGCTGTGTTGCACTGCTGGTTAAGTCTGCCCGGTCAGGAAATGGATCTGGCAAGACTTGAATCCTGGGCTCCAGGGCCACTTACTGCTCCCTCGCTGCCCACCTCTGACTTCACCTGGTGTGACACACTCAGGCCAGGGCACACTCATCCCCAGTGAGGCCCCTGGGACTGGCTCATATCTGGGCTGCTCACCAGAGCGCCTTGACTCAGGCTGGGGCTTCCCTCAGGGAGAGGAGAGCTGCATCTATGAGTAAGTGTGTATGTTCGCCCACTCCAAATTACCCTCCTGTCTCCCGGGCCCCCTCTGCTGCCCACAACAGCCACATTTGCTCAGGGCGAAAATGGAAACACCCAGTGCCAGGCATGACTGAACCAAGCACAGAGAACCTAACTTGGGGGTTACCCATTAAACTTTTGGGAGCTCTGGCTTGCAATGCAATAGACTTTCTGAATTGTAGAACTGTTGGAGTGAGCCACTTTGGGGATTCTCCAGCCCTGCAGAAGGTCACTTTGGAAGTTGGTTGAAAACACATGACCTGGACCACCTCTGTCCTCCCTGAACAAGAATCAGTGCTGGAACCTAGGAATGTGTATTTTGGGCAAGCTCCTCCTCAGGTGTGTTGAGTGTAGCTGGCCTGCAGAAAGGCATTTAGAAACTGCCATCGTGTCTATACTGGCACCTCATTCAAGGGCATGGTTGGTGCACTCTTGGAGCCCATCCCAGACCTATGAGTCATAAGCTCAGGGTGACGGAGGGTATCGTTCTGTTACAACAAGCCCTCCAGGTATAGGGAGACCAACTTGGGCTGGTTTGCTGATTTTAGCACTGAAACTTCAACGTCCTAGGAACTCCTTTGGTCCTGTGAACACTGCAATGGTTGGTCACCTTCTGAGGTGACTTTATGCACTCAGAAGTACAGGCAACATGGGAAACAGTTCATTTCACAGTTGAGGAAATGGGGGCCAGGACAGGAAATGGTTTGCTTAGCACACACAGTGAGCTAGTGGCGTAGACAGGAGAAGGCTTCCTGCTACTTGTGGAAACATTTGCTGTAAGTAGCTGCTTTGCTCTTTTCTGGTCTCCACTAGGAGCTAACCCTGGAGGAGCTCATTATGAGGCAGCCATACCAGAGATGAATAATGTGTGGCCCTGCTTGAGTGAGGTGTGCACAGTGACAGATACAGATGCTGCACACCTTAAGGAGCTCTTCCCGGGCTTCTCTTGTCCATGTGGGGAGCATGGATTCCAGTTTAATGGATTTCCATTTGGCCATAAGCGCTGGGAGAGCAGAAGCACTGAGATGGAGAATCCTTGGAAAAGGATTACAAACCAGGAGCTGTGGTACAGCTTGGTCAGGATCCTGTTTGCTCTGCTACCTCCAGGGTCTCCCCAGGGATGAAGTCCTAACAAGACTCTCTTAGTTCTCTAGCCATTGGCCACCAAGTCTTGCCGGGCTAGGCCTGATTGTCAACTCCAGGTTTGGTTGATTTATTCCAGGTGTTCATTACATTATCAATCAGCTAGGAATGTGGTGATAGGCCAGAAGGCTGTTTTTGCGATGCCGTGCTCTGCAAACTGTAGCATGCACAATCACCTGAAGGTCTTCTTAGAATATACTGGTCCTGCCCACTGAACCATGGCTGGGTACATGGTAAGGACCTGAGCATCTTTGTCATATGATGCTCATTATTGATGTTACTAGGCTGGCACTAGGTGATTTCTAAGGATTCTCCTAGCAACAACAATTTTCCTTAGAAAAAGTAGCATGGCTTCACATGGGATACATTTTCACCATCACAATTCCTGCTTCCCTTAGGTATCCCTATTCGTAGGCTAATACTTAAAATCTCACAAATAGAGACAAATCCTTTAATTTTATTTTAATGACCCATAATAAGGGTTTAAACTTACGAGGCATGAATGGATAAAGAAAACGTGGCACATATGCGTGGTGAAATACTACTTAGCCATAAAAAGATGAAATCCTTCCATTATGGAAACATGGACGAAGACATTATGTTAGGTGAGGTAAGCCTTTATTTTCTGTAAAGGTTTAGCCTCACCAATGTGAATCTAAGGATAGGAGAGTAAAGAAAACTAGCACGTATTTAAAATCTTTTTTGTTCCAGTGCTCATAGAGCAGAATCACTAAGCTTTATTAGTCATTTGTGCTTAAAACCTCCTAATCCTGGGATCTGTGGTACTGGATTCTCTTGATTTCCTTTTACTTCCCTTCCCATCTTTCTTAACCCGTTCACTAGCTCCTCCTCCTCCTGGTTTAATACTGGAATGCATAGAGCTCGGACCTGAGCTCACTTCTCTCTCCTGGAGTGCTCCAGTGTGCTGGTGGCGCTCAGCTTGGACCTTTCCTCTAAGCTCCAGCTGCCTGACAGGTTCCCTTGCATATCTGCAGACACTTTGACTCAAAACCGTCCAGGGCCATACTACATATGAAATATACTCACAGCCCCTTATCCAGCCTAGGCCATCAGTATTACCTGTCTTCCAGCTTCCTCCTACTTTATTCCACACAGTGGCCAAATGGATATTCTTAGAATGAGAAGTAGACTCTCTCTTCCCTGCTGTAAACCTTCCAGAAGCGTCCATCCAAACTCCTCACCATGGTCACAAAGCCCTGTAGGATCCAGTTCTCCTGATCACTCCAGCTTCATCAAGCCCATTCCCCTGCAGTCCACACATTCCACCAACGTGCTTTCTTTTTCCCACCTCGTACGTGCTGAGCTGTCTGTTTGGAATGCATGCTCTTGCACTGCTTGGCATGGCTGGCTCCTTCGCACCTCATTGGTTTCAGCCCAAATATCACCATCCCCCAAATCCTTGCACTGACCCTCCTATTGTAAATATTCTAGGACATATCATTCTCCTCTGTTTACATTTGTCTTTGACCTTACACTATGGAATTGTTTCCTGCTTCCAGTCTGATTCCTTGTCTTGTTCCCTCATTGGGCTGTGGGCTCTGCAAGGGTAGGGTGTTGATGGTTGTATAGAAGTTGACCACATTGTCTGGTGCACAGAGCAGACTGAGACAGGGAGTGACTGTATCCAGTTGCACCTGGAGAGCATGGTAGAGGAATCAGGCTCAGAGGAACCAGCTAGGGAAAGAGGAAAAGGAGAGGAATGGAGGAAGAGAAATAAGATTTCAGACATGAGAAGCCATGTCTGGCAACAGACGATGCTGGGCTCAGGATTTTGCTTCAGTCTGACCTGCTTGCAGGTTTCCCTACCTGCTTGGAACACCAGGGCCAGTCATGAGTCTTTCTGGGGTCCTGACTGGGTATGTCAGTAATTCACCCCATCCCTTGGCCTCATTGTCTTTGCAGAAGAGTTTGGGTGAAGAAAGACCTTGCTTGTGATGTAGGCTTTCACTGAGAATCTTCCAGTTCCCCTCTACCAGTCTGCTTCTCTTATGTCTGGAATACTCACCCCATGTTCGAACAACTGGACAGGGCAGGAGATACACAAGGGAGCCCTGTGTATCTGAGGACCAGTTAGACACAGTGGCTTCTGAGCAAGAAGGAGTAAGAGAAGACTTCTGCTGTCAACAAAGAGAACAAAGCCAATAAAGAGAAAAGTCAACTTCTTACCTAAGCCTGCCCCTGCATCTGGGCACAATTAAATGGTCCTGGTGTCTTCCCATCATTTGTTCATTCAGGCATTCATATATTCATTCGTTCACTCATTCAGCAAACACCGAGCCCTGTGATCTGCATGCCAATAGGCATTAGGGAGACGAAGATGGTACAGTTGCTGCTCCCCAGAGCTGCAAAGATCATTACTGTTTAATATGGTGAGTACAGGAAGAGCTTATGCACAAGTTTTTACGGGAGCACAGAAGAGGAGTCCTAACCCATTCCACATGGTCACAGGAAGCTTCTAGAAGGAAGTAACACCTAAACAGGAACTGATCTTTCGAGCAGAAATTAGCTAACTGAAAAATAGGGGGTGGGGTTGCAGCGGTTTATTCACTCCACATGGTCTGAGCCCTCCTGCATGCCAGGCATTGTGCTATTCATGTATCTCCTCTAGAAACCACTCAGGAAATTACTTCTGGCAAAGACTGAGGTAAAAGGTGAGTAGGGAGATATAGAAGAAACATGCAACCAACTGCCAGGTGTGATGGAAAAATAGGTAAAGGTTTAAATTAAAACTTATTACAGTAAATGACACATTGCCATTAAGCCCCCTCAGGATACTCTCCCTTGCTCTGAACTCACTTATCCTATTGTTCTTTCGACTTCTGAAGCCATTCTCGACATCCTCTTTCCTGTCTTTAGTTGAGTTGTCAGGGCTGCTGCGATGTCCTAAACTGACTCAAGGTGTTTACTTCTCAAGGTCATTATGACTTTGTGGAAAAGCCAGAAGTTGCATAGTGCCAGATCTCATAATAAGGTGGATGAAGACATACTGCAATGGGTTTTTTTGACAGAAATTACCATAAACAGTTGATTAACAGGGAGTGTTCAAGACAGCAAATATTTAAATAAAAATATTTGTTACAGTAAACCACACATTACTATTAATCCCCCCTAAAATACTCAAAATACTCTCCCTTCGTTTGAACAAACTTATTCCATTGTTTTTGGCAATATGTCTTTTACTGTAATAAGTTTTTTAAAAAATTTAAACATTCACTATTTTTTTGATCACCCCTTGTATTTAAAGCATGGATTCTGACAATACAGAATTGGAATTACTTTTAAATATAGGCTTTAATTACTCACTAGGAGACCATGAGCAAGTTGCCCCAACTCCCTTTATCTCAGTTGTCACATCTGTATAATGGGATAATGACAGTACAAACTCTTATTGTGGGGGTACAATGAAAAGTTGTATTAATGCATTTGACATGAGGCCTGGGACATAATAAACAATACATGACAACTACAGTATTATCATTATGGTAGGTTGAATAATTACTCTTAATTATTTTCTTCTCCCTTTCCAGTTTGAGAATTAAATATCTTCTTTATTACCATGAGACTCAGTGGCTTCCTGCTGGAGAAATATATATCCTTGGTCCAAATATGAAAGAGTTAGCCATGTGACCAGTTCTGGTCAATAGAGTGTGAGAGGCAGTGATATGTCCCAGGTCTGAGCTGATATTTTAAAACGTTTCCACAATGAGAATGTTGTGCGCAGATTTGGGCTGGTCCTTCAGCCTGCCCTCTGAAATAAGAAGGCCTGTAGCTAGCTGCTACATGGACACCTGAGAAAAAATTAGGTGTTGGTTGTTGTGAGCCAATGAGATTTGGTGATTGTTATGGCAATCAATGCTACTAATAATACTATCATCCTTTCATTGGCAGGGAGAATTAGGAAAGATCCTTTGTAGGGAAAGATTCTTTGGTTGAGCCCTGAAGAGGATATAAATGGTTTTTAGATACAGTGGATATAGGTGGGGAGTATTCCAGGTAGAGGAAAAAGACTTGGAGAAATTCACAGATTTGGGGGAAAGGTGTTGCTCATTAGAGGAGTGGAAAATAAGAATGGCTGAAAAATGTGAAGTACAGCTGGAGAGATAGTTAAGGGCCAAATCGCAAAGGGCCTGTAAACCATGATAAGAACATGGCACTTTATCCTAAAACTAATGTAAGGCCATCTCGAAGTTTGTTTTGGCCATGTAGAAAGATCCCTCTGGCTGACTGCAGAGGCTGGGTCAGAGGGGAAGACAACTGTAGAGAAGGAGGGCAGGAGTCCAAGTAAAGGACAGAAAGTGAAGAGCGTGGGAGGTGTTGGGAAAGACTGATGGCCTCCTAGGTGAAATCTGAGGAGAAAGTCAATGATGAGGCCACGGTGGGATTAGGTGGACGGGTTGATGAGGAGTGCGGAGGAGGAGCAGCCAGAGGCAGGCACATGATGAGCATGTTTTGGTCATTTGGTGTTGTTGATGTCTGAAGATGCTATGGCATTTCTCTGAACAACAGCAAGGTGCCAGCTAAAATTTCCAGCATTCTTTGCAGCTAAGAGTACCCATTAGACTCTCCTGACGAGAGATGGGTTGGCAGCTACTGGGGAGCTCACGAAAAGCTTTGCTGGCACATAGGGTCCATGACTTTCTCCTGACTTCTGCTTCCTGGAATGAGGCTCGTTGTAATCATGGGGGAAAAGCCAAGAGCAGTTCAGAGGCCCTGGGCTTGACACCTTTCAGTTGCTCAAACACCAGCTGAGTAAAAAATAGTGATTTTGGAATCATTAGCATATAGGTCATTTCATTTATTCATGTCTTTTTTTTTTTTTTAGATAGGATCTTGCTTTGTAGTGCAAGCTAGCCTTGACTTCACTATATAGTGCAGGTTGGCCTTGGGCTTGAGGTGATCCTCCTGCCTCAGCCTCCCGAGTGCTGGATTACAGGCGTGCACCACACCCAGCACATATTTTTTTAAAGTGTCTTTCACAAAATTTTATGCTTTCCCCCCCCCCCCTCAAAAAGGTTTGGTATATTCTTGTTTGATTTATTTATAGGTAGTATATGGTTTTTGTTTCTATCATGAATAAGACTTCTCCTAAAATATGTTAATTGGTAAATGCTAGTTTGTAGAAGTCATTGATTTGTGTATAGTGATTTTTGTATTTGATTATTTTGCTGAACTCTCAAATAAGTTCCAATAATTTTCAGTCAATTTTCTTCAGATTTCTGGGTAGATCGTTACCTCTGTGGGTAATGACATTGCCTTTTCAATTTTTTTGTAAATTTTATTTCTTTCTCTTGAATTTTTTCCTCTTTTTTGGGCCCTGGCTATGTTGAATAATATTTGGTGGCAGGCATCTGCACCAAACTAAAGACCTTAGATTCTATTTTATTTATTTATTTATTTATGTATTTATTTATGTATTTATTTATTTATTTTTGTACCGAGGATTGAACTTGGGACCTTGCCCTTGCAAGGCAAGCAGCAGAACCACTGAGCTAAATCCCCAGCTAGATTCTATTTTTACTTTGCTAAAAGTTTTAAGAATAATAAGTAGTTATTGGAATTGTATCAAATGCCTTTTCAATAGTTTGGGGAATAATAATATTTTACAATTTTAATTATTACCGAGGCTAAATATGAGAAAAAGAAAAAATGGAAACAAAGTCTTTGTAGATTGGGAGGGATGGAGAGGTTGAAGTGAGGGCAGGGGAATGGGGGAAAAATAAGAACCAGGAGAGATTATGTAAAGGTGCAAATTTCTAATGATGAATGTCATTATATTGTATGCCTTAAATGTACCAACAAAATTAATTTAAAAAATTTATTATTGAGGGTATATATATACATTTGTTAAAAAGAAAAGTAGTCAATCAGGTGTGGTGGCACACACATGTAATCCCAGCTACTAGGAGGCTGACGGAGAAAGATTGTAAATTTGAGGCCAGCTTGGGTAACTTAACAAGACCTTGTCTCATAACAAAATTTAAAAAGAGTTAGGGATGTAGCTCAGTGGTAGAGCACTTGCCTGGTAGTGGGAGGGCCTGGGTTCAATCTTCTTTTTTTTTTTTTTTGGTACCAGGGATCAAACTCAGGACCTTGTACTTTCGAGGCAGGCAGCGGCACCACTGAGCTAAATCCCCAGCCCCCTGGGTTCAATCTTCAATGCTGCTAAAACAAACAAACAAACAAACAAAAACAAACTACAATAAAAATAGCTTTTTAAAACTTTACCTCTCTCACTTCCCTGAGGGAACCATTTCCAATTCTTTTAGCTATTTCTTTTGGATTTTTACTTCTATAGTTTTAACTGCATGTGTAGCCTGCTACTTTTTAGTTTTGAAAAATTTCCCGCACTGATTAGAAGGTAATACATTTTATCTTCATTTTTTTTTTTGGTACCAGAGATCGAACTCAGGACTTTGTGCTTGCTGGGCAGGTGCTGTGCCACGGAGCTACATTCCCAGCCCTTTATACATAAATAAATATTTTTTTTATGAAGTTTAAAATTAATTAGTATTTATATCCTTTATCCATATTTGACCAAAAAAGCATTCTTTATTTGCCTTCTTGTTATCTAGGTTGTAACTGACTGGAGTTTTAGGTTCAGATTTTATTAAAACCTCTTTTTTTTTTCTAAACAATCAATACTTATTTATATGTGATAATATATTTTTCTGATTTCTTTCCTATTATTAATAAACATTATTTAAATTTTTATCAAATATTGAATATATAAAATATGTATGTTACAAAATAAAAATACAATGAGCATATAAATACCTCAAATTTCCTGTAAAGAAAAAGGCATTATATTATTTTTGAAGTCTCTTTTTTGACTCTCCATATTCTTTTTCTTTTTGATACACATTTTATTTTATTTATTTATTTTTTGGCTTTTTGAGATGGAGGCTCACTATGTATTACTGGCTGGCTTTGAACTCTCTATTTAGCCCAGGCTTCCCTTGAACTCCCAGTGATCCTCCTGCCTCAGCCTCCTGAGTGCTGGGACTACAGGCATGTGCCACCATGCCCAGTGTGATGTATATTTTAAAATTAGTATATTCTCTTTTTCCTTTTTCTCAATTTTTCCAGTTGTTGTTCTTGTCATTTAAAAAGTTTTTTTAAATTGACATAATATTTGTAAATATTTATAAAATACAATATAATAACTTGATACATGTGTACAATATGTAATGGTAAAAGCAGGATAATTAGCATTTTCATCTGGAACATTTATTATTTTTATTTTTGGAAACATTAGAGTTATTTTGAAATGTAGCTGTAGACTGTTACCCTACTGTGCTTTTGAACACTAAACTAATTCTTTCTATCCTTACATGCGCAAGCATTCGCCACAATTTTGTGTTTATTTCCTTTCTTCCCTTTATATTTCTGCCACATACATTATAATTATTTTTTTCTATAAGCAATATAAGTTCTCAAGGTTTCCTTTTAAATATGTGAATAAATGGAGTCATCCTTTATCATGTTTGCATTAAAGTATTCAGTTTTACAACTTATTAAACTTTATGTAAGTAAATTGCACAATATGTATTCTGCAGTGGATTCCCCCCTCATTCAACAATTTGTTTCAGGAATTATCTGTTTTGGTGCGTAAATCACCAGTGCACACTGCTGCATCTAAAAATCTTGGGAGATAGGACAGATTAATGATTAAGCGCATAGCACCTAGAGTTCTACTGTGCTGAAATCCTGGGTTCACCATTTATTAATTATGTGACAATGGCATGTTTTAAAAACTGTTTTATGTCTCACTTTCCTTATCTATAATATGAGCATAATAACACCCTCCTTGCAAGGGTATGTGAATGGGTTAAAATGTAAGTGTTTAGAACAGTTCCTGGTGTCCCAGTTGCCTATGGTTTCAGTTATGCTCTTGCAATCACTCAGAGTCTAAAAACACTAAATGGAAAATTCCAGAATAGAATTCAGAAGAAATGTTTCATAACATATTATAAAGAAAGAACTTTGTACCTTGAGGATTTGTAATTTGGGAAGAACTAAAAAAAATTGCTCCTTTTCGAATATTAATGTTTGGGGGCCATTGGTAATCATTTTGACAAAATATTTGTTGAAAATTTTAGCCTATGAAGAGCCAAAATTATAAGATATTATCTTAAAAGATTCTTATGCACTGTGTGGTTTTGAAGTTTGACTAGGAAGAACAAAATGTGCTTTTCCATAGCTAATTTTCTGGTTTTTCTTTGTTCTCTTAATTATAATGATTTATCAGAGATATTGTAATTATGGCGTTTTCCTCCTCAAGTATCTGAAATGAGAAATTGATTTTAAGCATTCAAGTCCTGCTCACATGATAAGATTAAACTTTATCATAGGTATGGCTAGACTTTGGACATTGAATGTTCCCTGGAGGCCATGTGTAAAGGTGTGGACTCAGAGCGGTGCAGTTGGGGGAGCTGGAGGTCTAGGAGATAGCACCATGTGGAAGGTTGTAGGCCATGGTGAGAGAACCCTGGAAGGGGACAGTGTGACCAGTCTTCTCTTTCTCTTTTGCTTCCTGGCCATGAAGTGAGCATGTTTTGCTCTACCACAGTGTGGTCCCTTACCACAGACAAAACAATGGGGCCAGCTGATCATGGACTGGAACCTCCGAAACTGTGACCCAGAATAAACCTTTTCACTTTGTGAGTTGACTAGCTCAGGTTATTTCAGTATAATGACAGGAAGCTGACTACCATAAGTAAGTATATACAGGAAAACACAGTCTATATAGGGTTTGGTACAATCCAGTTTCAGACATCCAGTGGGGGTGCTGATAAGGGAATACTATGTAAGTATTTGCTGTTTTTACTGTATACATATACCATAATTTACTTTCTTTTTACTGTCTCAAACAGTTTCACTATGACTGTCTCGCCATGCCCCATTTTATATGCATGTGCTAAGTCAGTGGTGGCAAACCTGTGGCAGACACGTTATTTGCCTTTTTTTTTTAAGACCAAAGATGTTAATGAAATTGAGTTGTTTTTTCTAAACTAAAACCTCAGTATTCAGGTTTAATTGCAGTGTGGGCACATTGTGACAAATATGTAGGTTTTGGGTTGCAGTTTGGGCACTTGTCTGTAAAAGGTTCGCCATCATTGTGCCAAGTCATAAAGTGTAAACATCTTCAACTCTGCAATGTGAAGTTGTCTTTTAGGATGGTTGTAATAGTTGTAATGTATAAGTGTTCTGTTTGCTCCATATCTTCATTACCTTTGGAATTTACCCATTTATACTGAAGATTGTAATTTTTTCATGAAATTCATATATGTCACCTAGAAAAATTCAAGAAACAAGAAATTGAAGACAAAAAATTTTATTATGTTCTGTTGTTATGGGTGTTCCATAAATAGCACTAGACACAGAAAGATTAAGAGATTTTGAAAAGTTTGCCAACATAGTGGCTATGGCATAGCATCTTGTTATGGTTTTTACTGTTGTGTTAGTTTCTTTTCTTTCATTGCTGAGACAAAATACCCAACACCCAAAGTTAAAGGGGGAAAAGTTTATTTGGCTCACAGTTCGTAGAGGCTTTAGTCCATAATTGGCTGGCTCCAAGGCAGGGTGGATGGCAGACAGGCATCACAGAGGAGAAACAGTTCATTGCTATGGAAGACACAAAGGCAACAAGAGAGCTTAATAGCATCTTTCTGCCCCCGTCTATCCCAACCAGACTACCGGGATTAGACCAGTGCCAAAACCAATCACTCACATGCAGTGGTTTAGTAATCACACACGCTTAATCCCACCATCACACATTCCAGATTCAACCACCTTTGAAAAAGACTACATGAGGCTTTGGGGAGACATCTAGACCCAAGTCATACAACTGTATTTGTTTATTGGTCATTTCATCTGCTTTCTTCTATGCCATAACCTAGTCAATGTTTTGTACATTTTTTAAAGAAGTTTTATTTTTAATTGATATATAATAACTGCATATGTTGATAGAGTACAATATGATGTTTTGTTTGAGGAATAGGTTCCATTCATTACATAAAAATAGGGGGTTGGTGTAGCATGGTATTACCAGTGTTCTAGGGAATTTGGAGCAAAACATGCATAATTGAGTGTCTTTAAATTCTAAATTCTATTTATTTTCCCCTTTACAGGTGCATGGCCAATGTTATTAATGTTTTTATAGCATGACAATATAAAATTGTACATTTTTCCACTCTTTTTTCCTTATTACTGCTTAGTTTAGAAAAAAACATATTTGACATCCTAATATTTTGTCAATTATATGTATTATGAATTTAAAGCTTGGTTTTCACCTTTTTAACAGAGTGAAGATTCAAAGTTATTCCAGTTTATGTAGTTTATTTATAAAATTTGTTTCTTACAATTTGTGTGTGTGTGTGTCACTTTTAAGAATCCTTTACTTATACTGTGACTACACAACTATCTTCAAATGTTCTTGGAAAGTTTGCTTTTCACTATTATACCTTTCATCTGTCTATTTTCCTTGTGATGGGAGGTTTGAGGTTCCATTTAATGCATTACAAATTGTGTAAACAATATTCAATGAAAAATTCAGCCTTTCCTACTGATGTGCAGTAGTCTAAATCGATTATTTTTCTTACTGAGTTTGACAGCCTTTGTCTTTTACTGTAACAATTTATTTTTTTGACTTTATTCTTATTAGTACATATTTGTCATACATGTTGATCACATTCATCATAGGGAATTTGCACCTGTACATAACACATTTCAATTCTTTTCTTCCCATTCCCCTCCTCTTCCTTCAGCCCTTCTCTTCCCCATTTACACAAGCTTTGTTTCCACTTTTCCTTCTCTCATTTTTCTTTTTCCCTTCTTTCCCTTTCCCCTCCTCCCTCCCTTGTTTCCCTTCCCATTGAATATGTCCTTCCTATTTCTCAATATCTATCCTCCATTGTGCTCCTTGTTTACCCTTTGTGTTTCTCACACAAGAGAATCAATGCGACATTTAAACTTGTGTGTCCAATTTATTTCACTTATGATTATGGTCTCAAGATGCATGCTTTTCCCCACAAATGAGTCAAATTTATTCTTCTTCAAGGCAGAGTAGTACTCTGTTGTATATAAATACCACATTTTCTTTACCCATTCATTTCTTGATGAGCATATGGGCTGTTTCCAAGATTTAGCTGTTACAAACTGTGCCGCTATAAACATTGCTGTGCATATATCACTGTGGTAGGATGCTCTTAATTCTTTTGGGAAGATACCAAGAAGGGGAATAGCTGAGTCAAATGGAACCTCAGTTTTAGTTCTTTGAGAAATCTCCACACTGACTTCCACAGTGGCTGCACCAGTCTACACTCCCACCAGCAGTGGAGCAGGGTTCCTTTTCCCCTACAGCTCCCTGGCATTTGTTTCTGGTTGATTTCTTGATAACCGCCATTCTTTCTGGAGTGAGATGCAATCTCAGTGTTGTTTTCATTTGCATTTCTTGAATGACCAGTGATGTCGCACATTTGCTGTTTCTACTTCTTCATCTGAGAAATGTTCACCGATCTCAGATGCCCATTTTTGGATTGGGCCTTTAAATGTGGGAGGCCTGATTTTTTTTTTTGCATACTTTATATATTCTAAATTTTAGTCCTTTGCCTGAGGAGTAGCTGGCAAATTTTTTTTTCCCATTCTGTGAGTTAACTCTTCACTTTTTTGGTGGTCTCTTTTGGTGTGCGAAAGCTTTTTAATTTGATATGATCCCAGTTGTTGATTATTTGTGATATTTCCTGCATCAGGACAGTTTTGTTCATAAAGTCTTTGCCTACACCTATATCTTCAAGAGTTTTACCTATTTTATTCTCCTGCAGATTAATTGTTTCTGTTTTTTGTTTGTTTGTTTCTGGTACTGGGGATCGAACTCAATGTGTTTCTGTTTTAATATTTAGATCTTTGATCCATTTTGATTTTAGCTCAGTGCCTGGTGAGAGATATGGGTCTAGGTTCAATTTTCAGCATATGGAAAGCCAGTTTTTCCAGCACCATTTATTAAAGAAGCTGTCTTTCTTCCAGTGAAGGTGTTTGGCCCCTTTGTTAAAGATAAAGTAGCTGAGTGTGCTTGGAGTTGTTTCTGCATCTTCTATTCTGTCCATTGACCTTCAGGTCTGTGGTGTTTTTTTTGCCAGTACTAAGCTGTACTGTAGGTAACATTTTAATTCATTGCATTTACTATAAGTGTTAATTTATCTAAATATACAGTACAGTGGACACTTGACTTACAAATTCGTTGATTCCTGAGGGCTAGTTATAACTCAGGTTGGTCAGGTGAAGGCTCAGGCTTCTCTACACAGCCTTCAAAGTCTCTGTCCTATACACAGGCAGACCTTAACCCCACACAGGAAAGAATGTTGTAATGTTCCTTCCAGAACTCTTTAAGGGTTAACTCTGTGTCTGAGACCATCTGGAAGCAAAAGTGGCTGGCATTTGGGTCATAAATCAGTACTTTGGTCATAAGTTAAAACTAAAATTCTGGTCATAACCCAAGTTGTTTGTATGTCAGGCTGGTCGTAACTCGGGATCCATATAGTTCTTCTTGCTGTGGTATTATTTGTCTTGAATTTGTTGTGATTTTCTTTCCTTTTTCCCTTTTGATTCAATGCAGTTAATTCCTCATTTTACTTTTCCTTATATTTCTGTTTTTAGTTATTTCCCTGGAAATGTTTATGTACATATCTAAGTTATCAAATATAAACATTCTATCAATATTATAATTTTTTATATTTATTTCTTGGTTTTCTGAGACAAAGTCTCACTGTGTATTCCAGGATGTCCTTGAATTCACTATATAGCCCAGGTTGGCCTTGAACTGGCAGTGATCCTTTTACCTCAGCCTCCTGAGTGCTGGGGTTGGAATTCTCTGTCATGCCTGGCAGTACTTATTTTTTTTAACCTTGTTTAGAACAACAAAATCTTCTTAAAGTAGTTTATCTTTTCTTACCTCTCCCTTAAATTATTTGTTTTTGTTGTGAATTTTAGTTTTTCTCCTTTATCTTAAACTTCACGAGATGTCATTATTGTATCATAGGGACACTATTTCTTTAAATTTATCTACATATTTACTGTACTTGTGCTGTTCCTTCTTACGTCTTATCTTTCACCTGAAGTACATCCTTTTGAATTCTATGAAGACTCATTTGACTGAAAAGTGTCTATTTTGCTCAGTTCTTGAAAGACATTTCTTTTCTAAATCAATAGATATTTTCTTTTAGCTCGATGAAGGCATTATTCCACCATCTGTAGGTTTCCATTATTGTTACTTAGAAGTCAGTGGTCAGAATAATTGTCATCCTTCTATCTCAACCTGTCACTATGACAGCTTTTCAGACCTTTTTAATTTGGGGAGTTTCCAGATTGTTATCATGTATCTTGTGGTTAAACCAAGTAAGTGGGCCAATCTAGACTCAAGGGATGGGAAAGCACAATTTACTTAATGATAGAAATTCAAAATATTCCAGGTATACTCTTACATGAGTATGTACTTTATTAGTTAACAAATTCATTTTGTATACCTTTGAAAAATTGAGTATGTAAATGTGGAAGATATATTCTATTTAAGGACAACACATGGTATGCAGGTGGCTCAGAAAATCAGCTCATTGGTTACGAAACATGGATATAGGGGATTCTCAAATGTTACTTCCAAAAATAGCCAAAACAAGCAACAGTCATATATTAAATCCTTACTCTGTATTAGGCATTGTTCTAAGTGATCAAAAAACTTTTAAAATATAATTTTAGATGTGCAGAAAAGTTGCAAAACATAGTTCATAGAATTTTAATATACCCTTTATTACATTTTCTCTAAATGTTAACATCTTATGTAACTATAGTACAATTGACAAATGTGGAAATTAACACTGATACAATACCACTAAATATGTGTAGACCTTATTTGGAAGTCAGAAGATTTCTCAACAATGCCATTTTCCTGCCCCAGGATCTAATCCAGGATTCCACATTGAAGAGGAGAGGAATATCTTGACTTTTGTAATCTAACAGTTCCTTGGACTCTTTGCTTTTCATGAGCTTGACACCTTTTGGAGTAGCCAAGCCAATTATTATGGGATCATCTTTAAAGTTAGAGTTGTCTGACATTTTTTCTTGAATAGATTGAGTTTAAGGATCCCTGGGAAGAATAGCCTAGAATGTTGTGCCTTTCCTAGTACCACACACCTGGGTGGGGGTGGTATTATTTCTTATGACTGGCAATACTAACTCTGACTACATGGTTAGAATGGTGTCTCTCAGATTTATCCATTGTAAAATTATTTTCATCTCTGTAATTATACAAATGGATTTATTCATTAATTTATAATTAATAGGAATCTGTATTATAATTATTAAGTTACTTTCCTGTTTCTCATCATAATTAATCTGTCATACTTTTATATTTTCTGTTTTTTTATCTCTCTGGGTTTAATTCTGAAAAGTTGTTACAGCTTTCTTGTCTCATTCTCTAATTTTCCCTTCAGCACTGTCTATTCCGCTGCTGAACACTTCAGCTGTATTTTTAATTTCAAAATTTCTAATTTATTAAGGAAATCTTACTGATACAATTGTGCATTTCATTTTTTAAAAAATATTATTAGTATATGTTTGCAGTATATAATGATTACATTCATCAGGGGAGTTGGTACATTTATATAATACATTTTAATTCTTTTTACATTCCCTTCATCTAAGTATATGTTATTTTTATGAAGACTTTATATTTTTGAAAAGACCTTTGAATTTTTTTCCTATTAGTGCTCCCCCCACCCAATTAAAGCTCTTTCCTCTGTTGGAGGGTTGATTATTTCTTATGTTCACTGCACTTGACATTTGTCACCTCAGCTTAGTAGTTCTTGGTTCTGCATTTATTTTCTGTGACCAGATTCTTCCCTGTGACCCTGAGACGTGCTTCTTTCCTTCCACGTGGAGTCCAGTAGCCTCTCACATGTTGTCATCTTTTATTCCTTGGCACAGCAGGTGATAAAACCCCTGAGGGCGGTGCCCATCTTGAGTCTCACTGGCTTCCTGGCGTGATGACCCATTGGTTTTTCATGTATATCTATCATTATCTTCCCGAAGCCTTCATATCTACTTTTGTCCTCAATATGCATCATGGCTTCAGATCCACAAAAAATTCCTTTATTTATACATATTTTTTAAATCAATTAATTTTATTGGTACATTTTAGGTATACAATATGATGACATTCATCATTGGGATCTTGTACCATTGTATATCTTGGTTCTTATTTTTTCCCCACTCCACTACCCTCCTTTCAACCCCTCCACCCTTCCCTATTTAGAAAATCTTTGTTTCCAGTTTTTCCTTTTCTCATATTTATTTTTTCCCTTCTTTCCTTTCCCCTCCCCCTCCCTCTTCCCCTTCCCCTCTGGACCTTTTCTTCCTATTTCACATTATCTATTATACATTTTGATCCTTATTTACACTTTCAGTTTCTCACACCAGAGAAACTTTGGTATTTATACATGTGTGTCCTATTTATTTCACTTAAGAATATGGCCTCAGCCTGGGGATTTAGCTCAGTGGTGCCACCACCTGCCTTGAAAGCACAAGGTCCCAAGCTCGACCCCCAGTACCAAAACAAAAGAGTATTGCCTCAATGTGCATCCATTTCACTATAAATGTCTCTATTTCTCATTCTTTATGGCTGAATAGTACTCCATTAAAAAAACCCCACACATTTTCTTTATCCAGTCTCCATTTGATTGGCAATTGGGCTGTTTCCAAGTTCTAGCTATTACAAACTGTGCTGCTATGAACATGGGTGTGCATATATCGCTGTGGTATGATTCTTTTAATTCTTTTGAGAAGATATCCAGCAGGGGAATAGCTGGGTCAAATGAGACCTCTAGCCCTAGTTCTTTGAGGTATCTCCATACTGACTTACACAGTGGTTGCACCAGTCTACACTCCCACCAACAATGGAGAAGGGTTCCTTTCTCCCCACAACCCTGCCAGCATTTGTTATTGGTTGATTTCTTGGTAGCAGCCATTCTTTCTGGGGTGAGGTGGAATCTTAATGTTGTTTTCATTTGCATCTCTCGAATGACCAGTGATGTTGAATAATTTTTCATATGCTTATTTGCTATTTCTATATCTTTGTTTTAGAAATGTCTGTTCCTTTCAGATGCCCATTTTTGGATTGAATCTTTAAATTTGGGAGGTCTGATTTTTTTAATGTTCTTTATATATTCTAGATAGTAGACATTTTTCTGAGGAACACCTGGTCAAAATTTTTTCCACATTGTGGGCTGTTTATTCATGCTGTTGGTGGTTTCTCTTGCTGTGCAGAAGCTTTTTAATAAGAAGAGATCTTACTTGTTGATTCTTTGCGCTAGTTCACATGAGACTGAGGTTTTGTTCATGAAATCTTTTCCTACAGCAATATCTTCAAGAGTTCTACCTAACCTCTCTTCCAGCTGGTTTAGTGTTTCTGTTTTAATATTTACATCTTTGATCCATTTTGATTTTAGTTTAGTGCATGGTGAGAGATATAGTTCTAGTTTTAATCTCTGCCAAGTTGAAACTCAATTTTTCCAGCACCATTTATTAAATGGTGGTGCTTTTCTCCAGTGAGGGTGTTTGGCTCCTTTGTCAAAGATGAGCTGGCTGAGTGTGTCTTGAGTTGTTTCTGCATCTTCTAACCTGCTCCACTGATCTTCAGGTATGTTTCTTTGCCAGTACCATGCTGTTTTTAATCACAAGTAGCTTTGTAGTATAGTTTATACATTAGCTTATACAGTAGCTTTGTAGTATGGTTTCAAGTTGGAGATTGTGATACCCCCTATCTTGTCTTTGTTGCCTAGAATTGCATGTGCTATTCTAGGTCTCTTCTTCTTTCAAATGAAGCGTTGGACTATTTTCCCAAGGTCTGTGAAATACACTGTTGGAATTTCAATTGGGATTGCATTGAATCTATGTAACAGTTTTGGAAGTATGGCCATTTTCACTATATTGGTTCTTCCTACCCGGGAGCAAGGGATGTGTCTTTCCATTTTCTGATATCCTCTTAGATCTCTTTTTTCAGAGTGCTATAGTTTTCAGAGTAGAGGTCTTTGATTTCTTTCATTAGGTTGATTCCTAGATATTTCAGGGTTTTTGGATGCTATTGTGAAAGGAGTTATTTCTCCAGTTCCTCTTTCAGTGAGTCTGTTGTTTGTCTACAGGCTATTGATTTTTGTGTGTTGAACTTGTATCCAGCTACTCTACTGAATTTGGTTATTAAGTCTACATAAACTTTTGGTGGAGTTCTTGGGGTCTTCTATATAGAGTATCATGCCATCTGCAAATAATGAGAATTTAACTTCTTTGTTTCCTGTCTTTATTCCTCTTATTTCTCTTGTCTAATTGCTGTGGCTAATGTTTCCACATCTATATTGAACAGGAGTGACAATAGTGGATATCCTTGTCTTGTTCCTGATTTTAGTGTGAAGGATTTCAATTTTGGACCATTTAGTATGATATTGGCTGTTGGGTTTTCATAGATGGCTTTTACCAGTTTGAGACAGAAACTGTCTTTTCCAGTTTTCTGTAGGGTTTTTATTATGAACACACATTGGATTTTGTCAACTGCCTTTGCTGCATTTGTTGAGATGATCATATGGTTTTTGTCCTTGGCTGTATTAATATAGTCCTTACATTTATTGATTCGTGTATGTTGAACCATCCCTGCATTCCTGGGATGAATCCCACTTGGTCAGGGTGTATGATCTTCTTGATGATCTTCTGCATTCTGTTTCCCAGTATCTTACTGAGGAATTTTACATCTATGTTCATTAGGGAGATTGGCCTATAGTTCTTTTTTTTTGGTTGGGTCTTTTTCTGATTTTGAGACCAAGGTGATGCTTGCTTCCAGGAATGAATCTGTGGGAGTATTGCTTCCCTTTCAATTACATCAGAGAGTTTAAGGAGTAGTGGCAATAGTTCCTCTCTGAATGTCTTGTAGAATTCAGCAGTGAAGGCATCAGGACCCAGGCTTTTCTTCATTGGTAAGTTTTTAATTATGTTTTCAATTTATTTGATTGATTTTGGGTTGTTTAGAATTTTTAGGTGTTCTTCATTCAGCTTTGGTAATTGATATTTATCTAGAAATCTGTGAATGTCTTCTGTGTTTCCCATCTTATTGGCGTATAGGTTCTCGAAGTAGTTACTGATGATCCTCTGGATTTCTGCTGGGTCCATTGTAATTTCACCCTTTTCATTCCTAATTTCATGGATTTGGGCCTCTCCTTTCCTTTTTTTGATAAGGTTTGTCAATTTTGTTTATTCTTTCAAAGAACCAACTCTTTGCTTCATTGATTTTTTGGTATTGTTCTCTTAGTCTCCATTACATTGATTTCTGCTCTGATCTTTATAATTTCCTCCCTTGTATGAGCTTTGGGTTTGTCCTGCTTTTCTTTTTCTAGAAGCTTGAGGTTCAGCATTAGGTTGTTTATTTGAGCTCGCTCTGTTTTCCTAAAATGAGTATTCAGTGCTATGGATTTCTCTGGTAAAACTGCTTTCATTGTGTTCCATAGATTCCAATATGTTGTCTTGGCATTGTCATTTAATTGTAGTAACTGTCTGATTTCTTCTTTAATTTCTTTTTTCTCCATTGATTATTCAGAAGTGTGTTGTTCAATTTCTATGTGTTTATGAAATTCTTGTGGTTTCTTTTGCTATTGATCTCCAATTTCATCACACTATGGCCTGATAATATACAGGGGATAATTTCAATTTCTTTGCACTTCCTTAAACATGTTCTGTAAGCAAGTACATGCTCTGTTTTGGAGACTAACCCATGGGCAGCTGAAAAGAATGTGTATTCTGATTGTGTGGTATGGAACACTCTGTAAACATCTGTTAAGTCCATTTGTTGAAGAGTTTGGTTTAGTTCTAGTATTTCATTGTTTATTTTTTGTCTAGGTGATCTATCTTTTTGTGACAGTGGGGTATTGAGATCCTCCACTACTATTGTATTAGTGCTTATTTGATTTTTCATGTCCATTAGTATTTGTTTTATATAGTTGGGCACACTAGTATTTGGTGCATATATATCTATGATTGTCATCTCTTCCTCTTGGATTGTTCCCTTTACAAGGATGTAATGGCCTTCTTTATCTCTCTTATCCACTATTGGTTTGAATTTCATTTGATCTACAAATAGGATAGCTACTTCTGCTTTTTTTCAGGTTCCTGTCTCATGGAGTATTGTTTTTCACCCTTTAACTTTCATCTATGAGCTTCTTTTTGAATTAAGTGTTTCTTGTATGCTGCATATTATTGGATGTTGCTTCTTGATCCATTCTGCCAGCCTATTTCTTTTGATTAGTGAACTCAGACCATTAACATTGATGGTTATAACTGATATGTATTGACTTATCCTTGTCATGACTTTTTCCTGTTGTTGGATTCTCCCCCTTTGCATTTAATTTCTTGCCTTGCCTGATGGATTCATTCTGCTGGGCTTCCTGTGGTTGTGATCCTCATTGTCTTTTCCTAGGATATTAAAAAAATTTTTTTGAAGTGCTGGTTTGGTATTCATGAAGTTCCTAAGGTGCTTTTTGTCATGAAAGTATCTTATTTTTCCATCAATTTTGAAATACAGTTTTGCAGGGTACATCAGTCTGGGTTGGAGGTTGTTTTAGCATTTGAAATACTTCACTCCAGGCTCTTCTTCACTTGAGAGTTTGCATTGAGAAGTCTGCTGTGATTCTGATGGGCTTTCCTTTGTATGTGATTTGTTTCTTTTCTCTAACTGCTTGTAGTATTTTGTCCTTCTGTTGGATTTCTGGAATCTTAACTATAATATACCTAGGTTTAGTTTTTTTTTAAATCATAGCTAGTTCGAGTCCTATATGCCTCGCTTATCTGTATGTCAAGTTCATTTCACTTGCTTGGGAAGTTTTCAACCATTGCTTCTGTGAACAGATTTTTTTATGTCATTTGCATTCTCTCCTTGTTTCTTCACTGACTCCAATCAGTCCTATGTTATTCTTCTTTGCATCATCTAGCAGCTGTTGAATTGATTTCTTGTGGTCCTTTGCTATTTTTAAGAAATCTTTCTTTTCTTGGTCACTAATGGGAATCCTGTCTTCTATATCTGATATTCTGTCCTTACTTTGGCTCCTTCTGCTGGTCACTGATGGTAATCCTGTCTTCTATATCTGACATTCTGTCCTCACATTGGCTCATTCAATGGATTTTTTTGTTTGTTTTTGGTTCCAGGGATCGAACTTGGGTCCTTGCGCTTGTGAGGCAGGTGGTGGAACCACTGAGCTAAATCTCTGGTCCCATTCAATGGATTTTTTAATCTCCTGGTTATTTTTTTGCATTTGTTTTATGGATTTCATTTGTTTCCTATGCTGCGATTCCATCACGTTCCTCAGCTCCATTTTTTATCTGTGTCTGCTCTAGAGTTATTAATCATGTCTTTCACTATGGACACAATCTCTGTTGATATCTGAGAACTTATTTCTGAGTTCATTTTTTTCAGATCCTCTTTTGTTGCCAGTTCACGGAGTCCAGGTGGTTGAGTATCAGATTGTTCCATCTTGTTTCCCTTTGGGGTTGCCTTCGGTTATCTGGAAGTCTGGTTTTGAGTCTTGTGTAGGTGTCATCTCACTTCAACAGATGCAGCTTGCTGTGCCTTTGTTGAGGTGACTCTTTGCTAGCCCAGTGGTCTTCAATTCTCATCAAGCCTCAGAGAGTCCTCTCTGCTGCTCACCGCTGCACCAATTCCTGGGTTCAGAATGGTGGCCTTCTGGATCCCTGCTCTGCCCTATTGTCCAGGTGGGCCTTTAAGTGTGGCCTGCATTCCTGCACAGCTGTTTTCCACACAGGCCTTTGGCTGGGGCTTGGGCACCCAGGCCGCTGTCTGGGCAAGGCCCTGGCTGGGACCTGCACACCCACCATGCTATTGTACACTCGGGCTTTTGTACACTTATTTCTTAAAGTGAAGTCTCAGGGGTTTCTGGAAAACTTAACATTTATGACCTTTAATATATACTATACACTGTTCCAAGTGCTTAACACATATTAGCATATTTATTCCCTGCCGCATTCATATAAGGTAGGTTCTGTTCTTTATCCCCATTTTGTAGACCAGGATAATGAGTCACAGACATATCAGGTGGCTTCCTCAAGATCACAGAACCAGAACATTGCTGAACCAACATCTTTTTAAAAAAATTTTAAAATGTATAACTTTATTATCAAACACACACATATACAAAAATTAAAATTATTCAAAGAAAAACAATGCAAGGGCAAGAAAACCTATAATAATATTCAAATATAGTAGAACTCAACCAAAACAAAACTGAAAAGTACTTAAACATTTTTCCATATAATTTAAAAAAAAATCTCAAGCATTAACAAGACATCAGAGGATGTGATTTGTTTTAAAAAGATTTCCAAAACCAATATTGAACAAATAGTGGTCTGGAAAAAAAAATTTTAGTTAGCTAGTAGACTCCACATAGGCCAAATTTTTTTTTAATTTAAATTTCAATACAGTCATATGACATGTGATGGAAATATAATCTGAGAAATGTGTTATTAGGCAATTTCATCCGTGTGTATCACAAAATACCACAGAGTGCCAACTTCTAAGTGCAAACTGAAAAGGTATACGTCAGTCATCTGTGATGGCCCCTTGATACTATCCAAATACGCAGTTAAACTAATGTCCTTTTTTTTAATCCAGATAAAAAACTTCTCTTTGCCTTCCTCTCCTTATAATAGGCCCAACTTCTGCAGCCCTGACTCCCAGAACAACATCTCACCAATAGAGAGACTGTGATTAAAAGAGTGGAAATTAGTTCTGATGGGACCCATGCGTCCTTCAGGGTGGTGTGAGGAAGGAGCATTTTTCTTTCCTGCTCTACCTCCCCACTCTAACCACTGCTGCAGGACCGTGTTGTTGAGATAAGATTATTATAAGAAACATCCTCTGGAAGAACTAGGTCAAGTAATTTCTCCTCTTCGGATCCATTTTTCTCCCTATGTAAATAAATAGGGGGCTAAGGGGTGAACTAATGGAAGACTTTTTCATATTCTTTTATTTTCAAACTCTATAGAGTCTCTGAGTCTGTACTATAATTCATACATCATCATATTTTCATCATTTTGTTACTGTATTTTGGCTTGCTTGTATCCCTTTTATTTACTTTTCTTTTTGCTTGAGTCAGCCTGAGAGAACTAAATTAACACACGTGGTGGTTTAAAAATGAAAGATACACAAGTGCTCAAAATGAGAAATAGTGTACCCACCTATCCACCTCTTGTCCTCCCAAATATTATTCCCTGAAGATAACCACTCATGACTTCCTCTGGTTTTAGTTCTCCTGGAGGTTATTTCCATACCTGTAAATAATGTGTGTATTACCATTTCTTGATTTATGAATGACAGACCTTGTCCATTGACTGCTGCTTTGAAAGATGAGGCTGCACCTCACCCGTTATAGTCTAGAGTGAGAGCCCTTGTCACAGATATGTGGCCTCCACTAAACGCCATGACTATGAGGTGCCTCTGGAGTAGCGGAAGTTGACCCAGGGTGGCTGTCCGAGCACTGTGGTGGCTTTATTCATCTTTGTGGAGCTGAAGCTGGAAGCACAGGGAGGCACTGAAGATGGCTCATGATTCACTATGAGGAGGGGATTTCTGTTCTTGGGAGTAGTAACAAGGTTTAAAAGTTGTTAACCAAGAGGGAGTGAGGTGATTGTCTTCAATGAGCACACAGTTTATTCCTCCCAAGAGGGCATTGTGGCATTAGGGAGCCAAGAAATAGGAGCTATTTTACTATAATTGATGTGTGCTGTTATTCCAGGCAGTGGGAAACAGCAAGGTCACTTGAGATAGGAAGAGCTGAATGACCAGAAATCCTCTGGGCATATCCAGTAACTGGAAAGGAAAAATTGGGGAAGTGACCTGTGTTGTCACATTGAGCCAAGTTTTCTCCATCTTGGTGGGGACCAGAGAGCCTCAAAAGGAGCCTTTGGGAGCAGGGGCTGTGTGTGTGTGGGGGGATCGGTGGCTGCTCCTTGGCAATTAGATGGCACTGTGGGAAGCAGGGGGGAGTGGGGGCCGCAGGAGGGAAAGCCTTGCAACTCTGATTTATCTTTCTGGCAGGGGGGCTTAATGTTCACAGAGAACACTGTTGTGCACTTGTCACCTGTGTCAGTTTCTGCCCCTTAAAGGGTCACCTACACAGGGTCTTTGGAGAAAGAGGGGATTTGAATAACAGCTGCTACTGAATTGCCTATCAGTTCCCATTCCTCTGTGCCCCTCCCTCCCAGGTCTACCCTGGTGCCTCTCACCTCACTGTTTTCGTCACCTGGAGTTTGGGAACTCCACCTCACACAGGGAAGGAGGGTGACAGTCTGGTAGGAACAACTTGGGAAAGCCACACTTCTCCACATGGCCTTGCCCCTTCTCTACCTGCCTGACCTCCATATGGAGCTGGATGGCTGGTGACAGCAACAGAGGTAATTACAGAGTTGGAGGGAAAAAGTGGTGAACTGATGATGCTTGATTCCACTGTTTCTCTAGCCCACGGGGGAAAAAAAACAACCAAGTAATAAAACTCCCCAAGGGACCCCTCTTGGACACAGCCTGATACCTAGACTCACTCCCTGTACTTGAGGTCAATCTTCTTTATCCACTCCTGAGACTTCGTAAACTGTCCAACATGAAAAATCTCCAACTTCTTCTTTTATTCCTCCTTCTCTGTCTTCTTTTACAGTGCTGGAGAAAGAACCTAAGACCTCACGCATGCTAGACAAGCGTTCTTCCACTATGCTACATCCCCAGCCCTTTTTATTTTACTTTGAGATAGAGTTTTGCTATGTTGCCCAGGCTGGCCTCAAACTTGTGATCCTCCTCCCTCAGTCTTCCAGGCAGCTGAGATTACAGGTGTGTACTACTGTATCTGGCTAAAGCTTTCACTTTCTTAAAAATTGTGTCTAACACTTTTCATCACAGGGAATTTTTCTGATCTCAGACTCTTTTTTCACTGTTTCCAAGCAACATAACAACACTGTTTCCTAGCAACATAAACATAAACAGGAGGAGGGCTCAGGGAAATTTAAAGGATAGTACAGGGTGGGCTTAGGCACTCCAAGGTCAGACATCAGTAGCGCTCCCTCTGCAAGTGTGAAAATAGACCCCATCCTTATTCCTCATCCTGTAATTTTTGCACACATGCACATGGGTGCACACACATCCATCTCTCACTGGGACACAGTTCATGTAGCAGTGCCAGTCGCTCCCTATTCAACCTCCCAGATGTCCCAGACCTATTGCTCTAAAGACAAAGAGGCTTCAAGACCCTAGACACACACATTTTTAAATCACTTTACCTTTGACTCAAATTCTTAGGCAGCGTCTTCTTCCCCAAAGTGACCCTCCAGAAGTGATGGGGTGACAATAGCAGTTTCCACTTACATACATGAACTCCTCTGATACCATCACTACCCTGCGGAGACTGGCCTATTATACCATTTTAGAGATCAGGAAATGGGGACTGCTAGAAGCTTTTGGTTTCCCCAGGTCTGGTGTGGCTAAGCCAGAATTGGACTTTAGAACTTATGAGTTCATGCTGAAGGTTCTTTCTGCCACATTAAAATTGCAGAGGACATTATTGAATGTGAATATGTTAGAACAGGTTTCTGTACTGCTAAAGAAGAAACTAGTGTGAGAATGTGAAAGACACAGGGAAGCTGCATTCAAAATAGACCAAGATGTCCCCAATTATTATGTTCCAAGAGAACCTAAGGAAGAAGGATCCTATCTGTAACCTTGGGAGTCTTGTTTTTGCCCTTCAGCCCATCTATCAGATACTTCAAGGGGATCTCAATTTTTTTCCGTGAAGACAGGCAAAGCTGGATAATGATTGGCCAGCCTCGCATTGTGTGATATAAGGTGGATGACCTCCTTCCCTACATCTTGAATTGGGAATGGTCTTTGCAGAGGCTCATGACAGGGTAGCTGGCCTTACTGCCAAATCATGTCCTGGGTCAGGGAGTTAGCCTGGTTCTCCACCTGTAATAAAAAGGGCTCAATTTCATGCTGGAAGGAAATGATTGACCATTATCAAGCACAGAGAACTCAAATTCGGTTCTCTATGAAGTTAAACACATCTTCAAATAAGACAGTTGACATGTAAAAGGAAGGGTAAGTGGATCCACAAAAAGAGCTGTCAGCTGACATTGAGGAACACCTGAAGGCCGGGTACACGTGTGAAGTGGCACGTATCATTTGCAAATTGATGAAAAGTTGAAAGGGTCAGAAATTTGGCTTGGGCAAATAGACAGTCATCTGTGAGAATGATGGCTGAGAACTTAAATAGAGATGAAAGAACAGACTCACTTTTGAGAGCACTGGAAGAGGAACCTTTCTGTGATGATCGCGTTGTGCATTTGATTTATGATTGGACACAGCCAGGGCATGGTATGCACCTGGCTCCCTCAAGGGAAGCTGGACTCAGTCAAATTTGTTTGAGGAAACAACAGTTGGTTGAGGAATACCTTCTACCTCTGGCTCACCTCTGTGGCTTATTCAATGTCACAATTCTTGACGTGGGAACACTGGTCAGTAGGAAAAATGTCATGCAAGTTGTTGTCAAAGTGAGATTATATTCAATGAAAAATCCCTCAACTAAGGTTATTTATAAATTTTGGGGTGCTAATAGGAAAAGAGGGTGAGGGGAAGAGTGGTATCTTGGTAAGAACCACATATTTGAAATTAGGCTCTGTGGGTCCCAATCCCTGCTTTGCTACCTGTAGATAAATAAATCACTTTCCACCTTGAGTCATGTATTCCTCATCTGTAAAGTGGGAATTACAAATCTCACCTTGCACAGGTGTGTGACTTAAAACCAATGTGGCTAATATAGGGAAAGACTTTATAAATGCTAAGGCACAATACAGGTGTGAGGAATGTAAATGAGACTGTTACTGCTTGGGTCTCCAGTTTATAAGATTGAAATTCAGCTACTCCAATGACAGGTGTATGGGAATACGTAAATAATTCCCCCCAAAGTATACTTTTTCTCCTTGCCACCCATCACCAATAAATATTTAATTTACATTTAAAATCTGGCAACCCTGACAGCTATTAATCCAAATAAACACTCAGTACTCTGCAAATCAACATGTTTCCCAGCCACAGCGTGCACCTGCTCTGGAATGCTTTCCTGGCCCACATTCTGGAAGACTTGGCCATATGCTCCTGGTGATGTCCACGATGGCCAGGGACATCAGCCTGCAGTAGTGCTCACCGTGCATGGAGCAGCTTGCAAGAATCTGTAGGCAGCTACCAAGGGAGGACATACATTGCGCTGAAGAGCTAGCAAACAAATTGAGGGGAGAAGAGGAACACAAATAAAGACAGAAAGCCAAAGGACCATGTGGCAGATAATTATTGTTTCTTCATGTCTGGCCTTCACCTATCTTTTTCTAGTAAACAAACATACAAACAAAAACTTCTCTTTTCCATTTGTTAACCACCCTTTAAATTCCTACCTGTATTTTCGGGGAGGCTGACCTCAGTCCCCTACTCCTGAAGTGGACACTTGACCCAGGACATCTCATCAGAACCTTGATGACTAGTTTTGAGAAAGGCAGGTCAATTAGGCTCAGGTCCAGAGCTCTTGCTCAGATATTCAGAAGAAAAAGTGTATTCTTGTGTCTCAAGATAGCTATAAATAACCTTCTAGTGATGTTTCTGAGCACTTGGATCTAGGTGGGCCCAAACCTTACTTGGAATTCCCCATTACCCCATCTAATGGAGGTGTTTGTTTGTTTGCTTGGTCTATTCAAGAATACACTTAGCCACATAGTTAGGATTGTGTTCATACAATATGTACGAGGTATTGAGGATCCTAAAGTGGAAACCCTGAAGTTATCTATGAGTGGGTCAAGTGCGCAGGATCCAAAAGAGAGAAATATAAAGCATTCCATTTTAAAATTTATCATATTCAAGAAACACACAAAATAATTTTGAAGCATACATTGATTCACATATAATGGTCATGTAAGAAAGGGGCTAGGGAGAAAGGAAGAATAAAGGAAGAGAGTAAAAGGAAGCTTTCAGAGAGGGAGAAATGAAAGATCTATCTAGAGAAGGAAAAGTATATGTGGTGAAGCAGAGCAAGAGAGACAAGCAATCACATTAGCACGCATCGGGAAATGAAACCAAGAACACAATATAGCCCACCAGAGGTGCAAAGAAGTAGTAGTCTCATCTTGGGCCTTTTGAGTATCTTGATGTTCATTTTTTTCAACTGTGTGATATTTCCTAAGTCAAGACACAGACTCTTGCTTCTTGCCCTTTGTGGGGGGATAAAATTAGACTGTGGATCAGAATCTTGCACGGCGCAAGGGACTGAATGGGTTTGTTTTCCTGCTGACGGCACAAGGAGGGCTGGTGTTCGGCTTGCCCTAGTCCTAGCACCTCTGGTCCCCTGCTGTTGCCCAGCCCAAGGGAATCCACTTTTCCTGAATGTTATGGTTTGCATCTGAAATGTTTCCCCAAAGCGCAGAAAGGTTATTGGATTGTGTGTGTTATACTCATCAAGTGGTGTCAGCCTGTTGATGAGTTCAGTGGCTGAATGTGCTGTTGAGGCGGGGCCTGGTTGGAGGCGGGCCATTGGGGGCATGATCTGGAGGTTGTGTTCTTGTCCCCAGCTCCCCTCTGTTCTCTCTGATTCTTGGCTGCCTTGAATTGAGCAGGTCTTGCTCCACCAGGCCCCTCTGCTGCCCTGTTCCTGCCTTACTGTGGACTAAAGCCCTGAGTCAAAATACAGTTGTGTATCAGGTAAGTTTTGTCCTAGCGATGGGAAAGTGACAGAGTCACCGAATATTTGCTATATGTCAAGAGCTGGGCTCAGGAATCTAAGTGTGTCCCCCACTAAATCTCCACATTAACTGTGGTTTTTTTTTGGTACCAGGGATCGAACTTGGAACCTTGCACTTTTGAGGCAGGTGCTGGAACAACGAGCTAAATCCCCAGTCCTACATTAACTTTGAGAGAGAGGAAGAATCATTGTTCTCAATTCATGGATGAGGAAACTGAGGCTGAGAAAGATTACTATTTACCTCTTAAGATCAAACAGTTAATAATAATGAAGAAAGCAACAGGAAATTTGTAATTCTAAGGCTGGCTTGACTTAAGGTTTTTTGTGTTTGTTTCCCATTGTTTCTCATTTTGAGCTCTGTGTTCAGATTGTGGCTGTACGTCAATTGCCAGGTTGCAAAAGATACAAAGATAAATAAGGTAAAGAAGCCCTGGACCCTGCTCTCAAGGAGCTCACACATGAGTAGAGAGAAGGGGATGTATGAATAGAGATGGAGAAGTCTAGGGGCATCCTTGGTGCCTTGCTGAACAGTTGGGATGCAGAAGTGGGGTGACGACGAGGATGAGGACTGTGGCCTAAGAAGGGGGAAGGTCTGTTATTCTCAAGAGGTAAAGGGAATCTGTTCTCCCAAGTGAACTGGATGCTGGAAGGGCCCAGTGATCAGTGTGGTTGTGTGGTTTTGATTTAAACTTTGCCTTCTCCTGACTTTGGAGGACATTACCCCAGCTTTCTTTTTGGTTTGGACAAAAGGAAGAGCAAGAGCAACTTGAGTTGGATTTCCCTTTTCTGTGTTTCCAGGGGCTTAACACAGAGGCATAGTTTCATGGTTGCAAGGAAGGACTGGTGCATTTAGACAGAGAAAGAGAGGGACAGAGACAGAGAATATTGAGACTGTGATGCTCTCAGAGCAAGCAGTAGCAGAACTAAGGTTCCGAAAAGTCCTCGATGTGTCTTTTCTATGGTGGGTTGTGGACATAGAATCAGCACAGGGTCACACACTCAAATGCCTTCAGGGAGCAGGGCAGGTTACAGCGAAAAAGATAGGCAAGATAGAGAAAGCACGTGGTCCGGTTGATCAACTTGACTTTCCACCTTTGGCATACACACGAGGAAGAGAAATATCTTACTGCCTTATCTCTGAGCAAATAACAGAGCAGATGAGCGGATACATGGCTCTTGACTCCTGGCCGCTATGGGAAGACAGTAGGGAGTGGTAGGGTCTGCAGTAACTAGGAGAGCAGGTGTGTGACCTAAGAAGAGTGTAAATCCTGTGGTTTTCATTTCTGGCTTGGGCAATGTGCTGACATACAGAGATGTGGGCCCAGGCTTTCCCAAATCTTCTGATTCTTCAAGAGAAACTGGAAAGCTAGACTTCAATTTGAAACACTCAATTTTTATGTATGGGCACCCAGTTAATTTTTTTAAAGATGAGATGAGATATTGATCTTCAAGCCAAACAAAATAAATCTGTAAACTACTAGTTGCAACTCTCAGCAAATCCTTTGGCAACAAGGACCCAGCCACGTTTTGGCCCTGGGGACCGGATTTCAAAGCAGATAGGAACTCAAATCCCTTTGCTCTTCTGGGAGCATGACAGTCGCTGTGCTGAGTTGGAGGTGTTCCTCTTATCTAACTTCCCCTAACTTGCCATTCCTAACTCTTGTGGCTCCCTGTGCTTTATGTTTCTGGTTTCCCTAGAGAGCCTTTGTCCTTACTCATATATACTTGTTCCCCAGAATAACTGGGGAACATAAAAAGTGTGACTCTCTAGGAATCCTGCTGGAACTGGAGAACCCAATATGGTAACCACTACCCACATGGCGGCACCACTGAGCAACTGAAATGTGGCTAGTCCAAACTGACATGTGCTGTACATGTACAATACCTACAGGATGCCAATGCCCTTGCTATGACAAGGAATGTAGGATATCTCAATAACTTTTTTATTTTTTGGTACCAGGGATCGAACTCGGGACCTTGAGCTTGTGATCAATAACTTTTTAATGTTCTTACATGTTGAAATCATGATATTTTGACCATATCAAATGAAATGAAATGTATTATTAAAATTAATTTTATCTGCATAGTTTTAACATAACCACTAGAAACTTCAGTGTTACATGTGTGGCTCACATTATATTTCTGTTGGATAGCACTGCAGTGGGCTCCTGCCATCCCCGGGGTAAGTTGCGGAAAGATAGTCACTCATTCTCTTCCCATCTTGTGTTAACAACCATGCCAACGCTCCTGGGAGATGGTGGGGTGTTGGCAGGGGAATAAACATGTCTGGAAGTGCTGGATGTCATCAGACAATTGCGCCTTTAAAATAGGCAACTATGTGCCCATAGAGTAACACTGAGCCCCTAGAGGAATGGGCAGCCCAAGGGGGTGAGGGCAGGCTGACTGCATGCCGCAGGCCAAGTGCTCGGTGTTTGCTTTTGTTTTCATCTCAGACTCCGGCTTCTACCAGACATAGACTCTTTTCTTGGGATCACAGCCTCACACATTTGGACTGACGTAGCTGGGGAGGGGCCAGGGCCTTTTATTCTGTTGTTTGTATGGAACAGAATCAAATGCTGCCTGAGTTCAAGGGAGCAAGTTCAGGGGTGAGAAAGTCCTTCTCTGTCCCTGTGGCCATAGCACCAGAACTGGAGTCCCCTTTCCTGACTGGCGCTGGAGGCTTCATGGTGATCCCCACCCACTCTGCCCCTAGACATGAGACTGATATTCCCTTGAAACCCTGACAGAAGTTAGGTGTCTGGAGTGGAGGCCCTGTGCTACTCTTCCCCGATGCATGTGCCAAGGAAAATCTGGAAGATACGGTAGCGGCAAGGAGAATTTGGAGCTAACCTGGGTCCCGTCCACTTGGGAGTGCTTGCTGCTCACAAGCGCCAGATCTAAGGTGTACAGAGGGAGTTTAGCTAGCCCAGTGAGGAATCAAGGTAGTCAGTAATATTGGACGCAAACATTAGAAACAAAGTGCTCCAAGCTACCACTAGCGAAATCAGAAAAGTCCCTTTCCTCCCCCCTCCCTCCTTTCCTTCCTTTTTGCATTCCTTCCTTTCTTCTTTCCTTCTTCCCACCTTCCTTTCCCCCTCTTCCTTTCTTTCTCCCTCCCTCCTCTTCTTCCTCTTTGTCTCTTTCCCCTTTGTACTGGGCATGCAGCTGCCAACGTGTCTTTGCAATCAATCAGAGCCCTGATTTACATCACTCAGAAGTTTTGCATGGCTGTCATCTCATTAAGGTATTTATGTCCTGGCACAGCCTGAACTTGAATCTACCTTGAAGGTGTAATTGTGTGTTGCTAATGTAATGGCTGGAGTTGGCCATGCAAAGAGCAACATGAGGGAGGTCACTGGGAGGAATGCAAGGTCAGAGCCACCTGAAGCGTGCTCAGGGTTGATTTGCTCATTTCCTCCAATCCCAGGGAGGGAAAGTCCCTTGACAGCAGGTAGGCTTTGTGGAGAGGAGTGACTCCAGCATGGCTTCTGCAGATGGAAATAGAGAAGAGTTTATTGCGCTTTCCAAATGGCTAAAGACCTCACTGACAATCTGAGCACATACACAGCAATAGCCCAAACTCAGATGCCCATGAAAACAGATGGACCAATAGGAGAGGTGGATTTTTCTCCCTTAAAGATGGTTTGCTCTTTCCCCAGCCCTGGCAAATTAATCTGCAAGATAATAAGGAAGATGGTTTCCTTTTCAGAAATAGATACAAAGTCGGGTCTTACTGTCTAGCATTTGCTACTTCAGATGCCTTGGGCATGGCTAGATACAACATTGTGTTACTTTTCTTCTCACTGCACAGGGAAGGGGTGCCTGGCTATGCCACTGGGGCTTCTGGCTCCTGGATTATGTCACATTTGTAAATTCAGTCAATATTTATTAAGCAGCAGTACCAGGTCCTGGGGATACACTAGGGACAAGACAGACATGGCCCAACTGTGGCAGTGCCAATGGACTGGATGAGGATACCGACTATGACAAGCTCCATCAGGAGGGATACAGAGAAGGGGCACCTCACTCGGACCTGGTGGGACAGGGAAAGCTCCCCAGAAGCCAAAGATCCTGCAAATTTCAGATGGTGAGAGTCATGGTAGGGACCTCAGGATTCACTTGATCCAGTATCTGCAATGATGAAGACACTGAGTCCAAGAGCTGTGAAGGAAAACCGCAAGTTCACACAGCTGGTAAAGTGGAAGATCAGAACTCAGGCTTCTTCTGTCTATTACTCTGTTTGAAATTCCATTAAAGTTACGGAATTATTTTTCCATAATAGTGAGGGTTAGACCAGTTGGCCTTAAAGACATAAAATAAAGGTGTTGATGGGGACCAAAATATTGCTGCTATAGATAACATGACAGGCTAAGGACATGGCTGTGGTCTCAGGTGAAGGCTGAGCTTCAGAATTAGGCAGACTTGCCTGCCCTGTCCCACAGGTGCTGCCCCCAAGAAAACGCATGTACCTCGTGGGCAGCTCACTGTGCAGAGAAGGATGAGAGGAGCAGGCTGGGCTACCCCACCCAAGTTCTTCTTGGAAAAACAGTGATTGGACCAATAACTCGCTATCTCCCAGGGCACAGTAGAGAGGGAGTAGAGGGGAGGGGAGGAGTGGGATGTTAATGAAGCTCCCTATAGAGGGAGGGACCTGAAAGGATCTCTGAAGGAACCAGCAGGAGAGGGGACTCCTCTTCTGTACTCATTCATTTGTCCATCCTTCATTATAGCTGAACATCCTCTCTTGCTCTGTGCTAGGGGACAGAGATTCAAAAATGAAATAAGATGTAGTCTTGGCTCTCAGAGAAATCATCTCTTTGGTTTTAACACTGGGCAAGGAGGATTTTTAAAACATAAAAGCTAAGCAGGACCATCAGAGGTCTACAAAGTGCCTTTTCCCATCCTTTGTGTCTGCTGAAGAAAACTCACAGGCAGCATAACTTGCTCTAATAGTGCCCTCTCCTCAGCTCTGCAGTCCAAATCACTACCAAGAGGCAGAGAACAGGAACTGAGTTGTCTTTCTGTGGAGAGAATGGGATGATCATTTCCCTCTTCCTAATGGCTGCTTGGTGTTCCCTTTGCAAGTCACTTCCTACATCTCTCCCATCCCCAATCCAGAGCACAGCATTTCTTCACCGACTCCCTCCCATGAGAAGGACCAGCAGCTTTTGGCTCATTTCTTCCAAAAATGCCAAGACTTTCTCTGAGTATGTTTGACTGATGTCACAGACCCCCAGAGTTTGGAAGGAGCTCAGCGTGAGTGCTGATCTTATATAAGTTGATTTTCTAGTATCTTAGTTTGGGCTCCCCACAATAGAAAACTGAACACAAAACTATTGAGGCAAGTAATTTATTTGTGGAAGGCAAGAATTCCAGGAAGCACCAGTAGGAGAGTGAGGAAGGGATGCGGAGAAGGGACTCAAGTTAGTTAAGAGAGGATTTTTTTTGGTATTAAATTCTTTTATTGGTACATTGTAGGTATACAACACAATTACATTTCTCACTGGGAATTGTACCTTTACATAATGCATCTTGGTTCTTATTTTTTCCCCATTCCTAGCCCTCCCTTCACGCCCTCC
>NW_004624738.1:11785580-11862199 GCF_000247695.1 Heterocephalus glaber | reverse complement strand
GCACAATCTCTGCTGTTATCTGAGAAATTATTTCTGATTTTATTTTTTCTAGATCCTGTTTTGTTGCCAGTTCAGGGAGTCCAGTTGGTTGCGTATCAGATTGTTCCATCTTGTTTCCCTTTGGGGTTGCTGTAGGTGATCTGAAAGTCTGGTTTTGAGACTTATTTACATGTCTTCTCATTTTGACGAGGAGGGAGGGTTTGCTGGCACCCATACAGCTCACCTCCTGTGCGCTGGGGGAATGGGTGGTACTTCCACCCAGAAGCCTTGTCACCAAAACTTTAAGCAGTGAAGGAGTCTTTCAAAGATGAATGAATAAGCAAATTGTGGTACATCCTTGCAATGGAATATGATTTTATGATAGGAAGAACAGAGCTATCAAACCATGAAAAGACATAGAGGAAACTTAAATGTATATTACTCAGTGAAAGAAAACAGTCTAAAAAAGCTATGTACTAAAATGATTACAACTATATGACATTTTAGAAAAGTCACCATGTTGTAAGGAAGTGGCAGGTATATGGAGAGGCTATGGAGAGACCTATAGGACCCACAAAAGTCCCAGACTATAGACACATCTCCATAAGTGTGAGAGTCCCCAGATAATTCCAGTACCCTCAGTCTCTCAGCAGAGGCCCTCTTAGCATGAGCAGAGGCAACTAATCACCACTGTATTCTGTCTGCATTCCTGATGCATAAAATCCATGAGAATAATAAATGCTTGTTTTGTACCACTAAACAATAGGATAATTTGAAAAAAAAGAATTGGGGCATATATTTTAATAGGAATAGATAACTAAAATATATATCATTCTGGCTATCATTTTATTGGTAGAAAATTAATCCTTATGGATGGTGACTATCAAGGAAGGCTCAGAGTCAAAATTATTTAATAAAGAGAAAAGAAATTTACTTGCAAAGAAGTACAAGATAGAAGGACTGGTTCCAAATTGAAAGATGAAACAAAACAAAACTGAATTTTTCCTCCTTGGCCCCCTCCTCTTCCTCCTTCTCCTCCTCCCCTTCCATATCCATATTCTCCTTCCTTTGGCATTTTGCAAAAGGGTCTTGCTATGTATCCCAGAATGTGCCATGTAGTCCAGGCTGGCTTCAAACATCTAATCCTCCTGGCTTGTCTAATCTTCCTTGGGATTGCAGGCATGCATGCACTACTGTGCCTAGCACAAAGCTGAATTCTTATATTAGCTTCCTATGACTATTGCAACAAAGTATTAAGCTTAGTGACTTAAAACATCACCAAATTTATTATTGTAAATTCTGGAGATGAGAAATCCCAAATGGGTCTAGCTGGGCTAAAAATCAAGGTGTCAGCATGATTTTGTTCCTTCTGGAGGTTCTAGTAGAGAATCTCTTTTCTTGATTTTTCCTAGATTTGCAAGGCTGCCCAGTTCCTTGCCTCATGGCTTCATTGTTCTACCTTTAAAGTGAGTAACACCAGGCAAAAATCTTTCTTACAATACCATTTCTTTCATTTTACCAATTTTGTCTCCTTCTTCCACTTATAAGGACCCTTGTGATTCCATTGGGTCTGCTCATGTATTCCATGATAATCTCCCCATCTTGAGGTCAGGTAGTTAGCAAACCTGATTCTCCTTTTGTATATAAGCTTATGTATTCCTTGTCCTAGAGATTAAGATGTAGACATCCGTGGGGGCCATTATTCTGCCTACCAAAGTCCCAAACTTACAGGATGAGAGTGTAGGCAGGTAGTTCTATTCCACGCAGTGGTTGAGAGCATATTTCCTGCTTTTGCATCCCTTTACAAACTTTTCCTATATTAGATTCTCAATAAGTTTCTGTTGACTGTCTCTTCTCCCTTGAAGTGTGCAAGACGCATAAGTAAACATTTTAAAATTACCAATTATACTGTCCCATGGAGAGAAAGAAAAATTAAAGTGATAGGCAGAGCAATCTGAAACCCACCTGTGATGCAATAACCTGCCTTGTTCTGTTTTATCTCATCAAACTCTTAGAGTAACTTCGTGAAATAGGTGGAATGGGTATGCTATCCATATTTTATACATGGGAAAGGAAATTGCAAGGGGGATGAATGCACTCGCTAATGTCACCCAGAGTCACTGTAGAGCCAGCATCGGGCTCTGTCTCTTGTTTCCAAATCCAGTGCTTTGCTCCTGCACACCGACACCTCAGCCTCCCTGTGGCCTCATCTTGGGCAGGTGAATTTCTTGTATGTGTCAAAATCTCATGTCTTCTCCTGTCCTTCCCTCCCTTCCTCCCTCCTTCTTTCCTTCTTTCCTTTGTTTTCTACAAGGGAAGAAGATTTCTTTAGCCCTGCCCTGTCCTTATATGATTTCATCTCTAGCCTACTGTTTGAATGAAGGTTAACATTTTAGGGCATTGGGCCTGGGATTTAGTTCAGTGGTTCCGGTGCCTGCCTCACAAGCACAAGGTCCCGAGCTCAATCCCCGGTACCAAAAAAAAAAACCCAAAAAACATTTTAGGGCATTCTCTGGGACAAGCCAAGAAAAGTCACACAGAGATGTCATGTGAGCTTTTATTTAACTCTCTACTCCTGTATGCAGATCCTCTAAATTCTGGGCTTTAACTCAGTACATTTGGATTGGCCATAGCTGATACAGCCTGAACCCACCCTTAAGGTCATGATTAAACTCCCAAGTGTCTTGTAAGCTTGTCAGGGACAAAGAGAGCCCAAGTCATCCACAGATCCTTCCACTGAGAATCTAATAATTTAAAAATCCATCTATCTCTCTAAAAATACTCATGGATATACTTGGAAAAATGTAATTGTAAGTTACTCAGCCAGTTGGTAGCATAGATTGGATTAGAATCCAGTCCACCTCCCAAGCTACCCTTATCACCATCATCAAATCATTAACAGAGGGCACCATGGCAAAACAGTGGGAAGCCATGAGGGCTGCCCTTCTCCATCAGCTCCCACATCCCATTTTCAGGGATTTGTGGACACTGGGAGATAGCTGGGTGCAGAATATAAGGAAGAGCCTGGAGCGAGACTGGGATTTGACTCCTGGCAATGCCAGTTATTGGTTCTGGGAAAGTTAGTTATATAATTCTGAACATCACATTCTTTTCTTGTTTTTCTTAAATTTCTATGTAAGGAGAATAATGATAACTATCTAAGATCATTATGAGCAGTCAATGATAGGATTTATATGAAGACATGTGGCATGGCAAGTGATCAGGAACTACCTTCTCCCTTCCCTCTTCCAGTTTGTAATGTATTCAGCTACTCCTCAAACCTGTGCCTAAGGAGACACTGAAGGTGTGGGGAATAAAAAATACAGGGGGTAGGGGAGGCATACCTGACATGTGAATTATAAACTTCGGTTCTGCTGTGGTAGCCCTGGATAAGATATAGCCTATTTCTGTACATTCATTAACATGGAGGCAATCAAGCCTACCTGCTCCTAACCTCCTAACGAGGCTCTGTGAATGTCTGAGACTCTAGGACTGCAAAATCTATAGAACAGGGAGAAGAGAGAAGGGGCCCTGTCTCCAATATCACCATACCAACAAGTAGAGAATAACCAGCCAACTCGCCAGTGATTGGGAACTATAAATATTTCAAGATGGAATGAATTAGAATGGGTCAAAAAACATTTGATTAACAGCTCCAGGGATTGGAATCCTTTATCAATCTAGTTTTTATTGTTAATTGATATGTATTGGACAACAGCTATGATCTAGGCAGGGTAGAAATAAGAGTATTTAAACACAGCCCTCATTGGTGTCTACAGTGGACGGGGACTGAAAATCAGCCAAGCATGAATAGTTGAGAGATATACTCAGGAGAGAAGGGAGTGGGATTAGAGGCATGAATCAGAAACTCCCTAGAACCCTGCATATATCATGGGTTCAAAGTCAGAGACAAAGGATAGGGAACTAGGCACTGATTCAGTGGAAAGCAGAGAAAACATACAACAAACTCTGAAGGGAGGGTAAAGCTTTGGGTGGATCCCCCTCCAGATGAAGAATCGAAGGGTCAGCTCTGTTTGGGGCCAGAGAGACTCCAGTGACTGCTGCATGTACATATGTCCAGCCTCCTTTTAGCAATTTTCTCCTCTTCCATGCTTTCTCCTTGCCATGCTTTTTGTGGTCAGTTGCAGTTACACCAGACTGCAAGTTCCCCCAAGGACAAGAAACATATCTTATTTGACTGGGAATGTCAAGTCCATTGATGCCCATAAGGTGCTTATGGATGTTGGTTGGACAACTGAATGATAAGAGGGCAGGATGGATGTTGAGTAGCCAGGTCACAGCTGCCTCAAAGGAATGAGAAAATGCAGGCTATTTTTCACTACTCAAGAAGGTGTCCTAACACATCAGTGGATGGTAATGATTTGGATGTCATACTGGACATCTGTTGGTTGCTCACCTGGCATCCACTCTACCCTTTCCTTTTTTATAGCACCCCAAGTTTCCTTTAAGGGGCATGGCTGGGGTATAGATCACTCACTCTTGACCAGTTAGTGTAGGTGCATCTTTGCTGGGGTCCTGGGCCAGAGGGCCAGAGGACGATCCAGGCCTAAGCTAGTCGATGCATTCGCCATACCTGGACCACTCTGATTCCTCATATTTGTCCGACCAACAATGAAGTTTCCTAGTCTGTTCAAAGTTTTGGAGGACAACAGTCATTTCTCCCTGGCGTGAATAAAGTAGAGCCTGAACACTGTGTTGGAATTGTGGCAACTACTCTGCCTCACGAGGGAAGACCGTCAGAGATGAAGCCAGCCTCTGGAAAAAGGCAGAACTAAGAAACAGAACAGAAAGCTGGATTGAACTCACTGAAGTGTTTTTCTGTTATGAATCAATGCATCTCATCATGTTTAAGTCTGTTTGATTTGGATTTTATTAATATTCATAACACAATGCATGCTAAGTGATGCAGCCATTATTCTACCTTCATAGTTGTAAACTGGGAGGCAGTGGCATGGTGGTTAGGAATTTAGGCCTGGCTTCACTGTTCCTTCATCAGCTCTGTGACACTGGGTTAGTGATTTGAATTTCCTGAGGCTCAGTGTTTCCCATATGAGAGTAGAATAAGGATAATAATAGGCTTGTGAGGATTAAATGAGATAATGCATGTGCACTTCTAAGCATATAATGAGAGCTTGGAAGAGAATAATGCAACAGTACTGACATAAGCTACCTAACCTTGAAGGCTCCTGCCTGAGATTTCATTATAAAGTGACATGCCCTGAGTTATAATTGAACTTTGCAGCCACATTTCCCTTACTTAGGGTCAGCTTTAAATTTTTTGTGTTTACTTACAAGGTCAAGGCAATTTCAATGACTTGTGATTACTAACATTTTTCATTTTGTTGTGCTGTGATCATTGTATTGGTCAGGGATCTCCAGAGAAACAGAACCAATAGGATGGATGGAGATCATCTATGTACCTATCTAAAAGATTTTTTATCTGCAATTTGCTCATTTAATTATGAAGCCCAAGATGTCTCACAATTTGCAGTTGGAAAGCTAGAGACCCAGGAGAGCCAGAGCTATAATTTCCAATCAAGTCTGAAGGCCTGAGAACTAGCTGAAAGAGTAAGTTCCAGTCTAGGGCAGAAGATGATGTCCCAGCACAAAAAGTTAGGTGGGCACAGTTCTCTTTTATGTATCCTCTTTGTTCTATTCTGGTCTTTTCAACTCATTGGATGGAGCTCACTGGCTCTAGGGAAGGCGATCTGTTTTACTCAGCTATTCATTCAAATGCTAATATGATCCAGAAACACCACCTAAGACACACTCAGAATAATATTTGACCAACTATTTGGGCACCTTGTGGACTATTCAAGTTGACACACAAAATTAACCAACACACAAATCTAAATATATTTATTGAGTACCTCCTATGGGCAAGGCATTGTTCTAAATTCAAGGGATATGAAGATGAAAAAAAGTGAAAAAGAAAGAAAATCCCTACTTTCATGAAGGCATTTTTTGGTGCAAGTTTCTTTATAGTTTAGCAAGTTCTTTCTCTTTGTCATCTCATTTAGATGTCACAATAATCCTGTACAGTTGTTTTGATGCATATTATATCTTACAGAGAGATTAAGTCTTTGACTTGGCTAAGGTCACAGAGCCCTGAGCAGTAGAAACAAGACTAGAATTGAAATCCCTAAAGCCAGTGTAATGTTCTCTTTGCTCTACTGGATTCTTACATACCTGGTTACCTGCAGAGATCTGCAAAGTTGTAAAGAGTCCATTTACAGATTTACCATCCCCATTCTGCAGTGTGTTTAAGGGTTGGACAGTGCAATACAAATTGTCAAATCACGTGTAATTGCCATTGTTAGAATTCAGCAACACACAGTCTAACAGGCCCTCATGCTGTTGTCCAATGAGGAACTGCATTTAAGAAGTACGCCTAGGTTGGCACTAGTTGACCACTTAATTCTCAACCTGAGATAAGCTCTCCCATTGTTTAATGGCCCTCAAAACGTTGTTATGCAAGAGAGCACAAAACAGCATTCTTTCTTGTTTTTCCCTCTGTCTAAAACCAAAAGAAATTATTTAAGGAAGTTTTAACGAAATGCATCTGTCATTTATTAAGATGGATGGCTAGAGTGTGCCTTTCCATTACTGGAAATGGCAGAATCAAATTAGGAAATAACAGTCCTCAGCATCTTCGCCAACTGGGTTTTGCATAATGTGTTGGGAAAAATGCCACCTCGGCAGAAAACTACTATTGTGAGGGCCAAGGTTCTTTCCCCAAGGGGGTTGTGTTTACAGTGAGGTTCCTTCTGCCCTTGGGCAGGTGGAATGGCTAAGCCTGGAATTAGGGTTTCCTTCCCCAGGACCTTTGGTTGGTGTTTGGAGGTTGGAGAGGCTCTGTTCTATAGTCTAAGACACAGTGCTGCTCTAAGTTAGAAGCTCTGGCTCTTGATTTGGTTTGCTAAGCTTCAGTTTTCTCATTTCTTAGTCGGTTAAGCAGCACCCATTCAACAAACACCAAGTGTCTACTGTGTGACCAGCACTCTTGACATGGGAATTACCAGTAAGGGGGAAACCTGTGCCTGCTTCTTCTTGCTACTATGCTAGGTAGGGACACAGTAGATAAAGTTCAGAAAGTGTTTCATGCTATCAAGGTAGTAAAACAGAGCAACAAAGTGAAGAGTGGATGAAAGAAGGGTTTATTTGAAGGAATAAAAGCTCCTTCACAAGCCATGAAACCTAGGCCCTTATTTCAAAATTATCATTTTATTTTTATGTCTCCTGAGGGAAGTTGTGCACTTAAGTATTTTTTGTTGTTGCTGTTAAAAAGGACTTTTGAGATCATTTAATTTGTTTTCCACCTAAACAAGAGAACCTTCTTTCAACATCCTAAAAATGATAGTAGACTAGGCATTTTTTCCTAATAACATTGAAGGTCAACTTAAATTTTTCCAGTAAGAAATCAGAAATGCTTACTAATCCATTTAGTCTTTCAGCAAACATTTATTGAGCTTCTAATATGAGCCGGGCATGGTGCTAGGCTGTAAGAAGAGTAGTGAACAAGATGCAGGATATTACTAGCACTTGTTCATTTACTTAGCACTTTGTTGTTTACGAAGAATTTTCATGTGCATGATTTTAACCTCCTAACGATCCTGTAATGGAGATAGGATGAGCAAAATCAAGAGGTTGAAGTTTATGATGGTCATTAGTGCTCTTCTCCCAAATATTTCCAGTGCACATTGCTTTTAAGTAGTTGTCCTCATGTGAATGCTCTGGCCATTGAAATATGCAGAGGAAGGTCATATTATTTGTGAATCTGAGCTCTAAGAGAGCCTTCCCTTTTCCATTTTACTGGTGATCACAGTCACTCATCACCAGCACTTCAAGTGGTCATAGGGATCAGAGACCCCCAATGCCCCATACTAGTGCAAAATCAAACTTTTGGCCTATTAAGCTACTGAAATTTTGTGCCTTTGTAACTGTCCCATGATCTGGCCCTAACTAATTCAAGGTTCTATTTGGTGGCCTTTTCTCACTGTCTTGTGAAGAAGAGAGACCATCCCATTGCTCAAAAATTTGACACATTTGGAAGTTTTGCCTTCACAACTGAAATAAAATCCACTTTCTCTTCATCCTCCCTGACTTCTTACTTTCTTCCCAATGGGATTTCAAGGGAGAAGCCTACCCCTCATTCTATATGTCTACTCTTCAAAAATATGACAGCTATCCTATCTCCCCTCAGAGGTCTCTTCTCCAAGCAAAATGTGACTGTTACCCTCAAGTGGGTTCTTGGATGACATGATTCCCAGATGCCTCATTATTCTTGTTCTGAATCTCCAGATACAATCTGATTTACCAGTGTAGCTTTTAAATGGAATGTCACGTTTTCAGATGTTTCTGACCGCAGTGTACTATGAATAAGTCTTCATATTTTTTACACTCATGTACTAAAATGAAAAAATTTTTAAATTTAGTACTCTTTTAATATAAAATAAATTATATGACTGCTCCTTAGAGCCCTTCAGTAGGTCTCTATTTTGTTTAGGATACAGAGCCTGCAAGACCCCAGGTGAATGCTGGCTATTTTTTCAGTGGTATCTTTCCCAGGTGTCCCTGTGTTAGTCATTTGCCTGTTTGCCCTGTGATTTTTTTTTTTTTCCTTTCCCACTCTGCTCTGTATCATGGAGTTGATCCTGAAAGAATGCATCCCAGGATCCCAGATCCATGGGGGTCCACCTAGGATTGGCCCACCAATGGGCGCTGGTGAGAGAGGAAAGGCAGGACGGTATTGCTTTTCCCTCACCCCTCTACTGTGATGGTAATTCCAGTAGTTGCTGCATTTCCTCTCTTCTGTGGCTCCAGCTCCTGTAGGGAGTCACTGCCATATTGTGACTCCTGCCAGATAGCTTCTCCTAAGGGCTCTGGTGATCCTACTCCTCCTAGTTTCTTACTAATACTGATTTCTGAGTTGCTAAACAGTCCTCTGTTTATCTTCTCAACTCTTTTATAGTGGTGTTAAGTCTACTAGATCTCCTCTATTTGAAATACCTTGAGAGGTTTCTGTTGTCTGACTCTTATAGCCATTAGCATTCTAATCTCTAATCCTGGTGAACATCTTTCAGTTCTTAGAGTAGCCAGCCATAGTCTTTCTTGCATGCCTAAAGCAGTTTTCTCTCTTGACTCTAAACATGGCTTTCTTCTGTTCATTCTTCAGCTCTCAGGCCATCTCTCTCCTCTGGTCTCCCTTTGTGCATGGAGCTCACTTTTATCTGCACATTCATTTGTTTTGCTTTGTCATTATGAGCTCATGGAAGACAAAAGCTATGTGTGCCTTGTTCAGTATTGTATCCCCCAAACCTAACCTAGCTCCTGTTTCATAGAAGGTACTCAGTGAATAACTGAGGAATAAATGAATTCATTATATATGGAAAACGTAGTTATAAGTTTAGAATTATGTATTTTGAGAAGCAAGAGGAATGCCTTGGTTGTGATTAATAATGTCTGGAACTCTGAAGGTATTGTTGAAGCTTTGTAACATAACTTTAGCCCGTACAGTAATGAGTGTGTCTTTGATTTATATTTTCAATATCTGTGAGGTGAAAATTTTCTGAGGATTTTTTTTACCCCAAAGGGTAAAAACTTTGGATAAAGAATTTTTGCTGTTAGTGATTGTGCCAGAAAACCTTACCATTGTTGATGGGTCAAGATTTTGTAAAAATATGTCGATGGGCCTGGTTGTGACCAGGGAATCCTCTAGTGCTGAGACTGGAGGTTTGGCGAGTTGTGCTGACCTGGAGTCCTATCCTAGATGTTAGGGCTATCCTAGTGAAGAGATGGAAAGCAGAAGCTCTCAATGGGCTCTATCAAGTGTGATGGTGCCACTGCCATCCATAAAGTATACAGAACTCTTTTTCTGACCACTCAATTGATTTCAAGGGGCTCCCTAAGTAACCAGTGGATTCGGAAGAAGGGTGACCTCTCTTGGTTCCATTGCATCTGGCAAGGGATTGAAGACAAGGGTGGCCATTTTCTCCTGTATGGAGAACATGCCAGAGGACCTGGCTTTGGTTCTGTTCTGTGAATACCCTTTCCACTTTCAATAAAGAAGCCTCTGTGACCATGCTGAGCCCATTCTGCTGCCTCCATGACCCAAACACACAATGGCAGCCGGGCAAACACTGGCCTGGTACCGTTGGGTAAAATCTGGGCTAGGAACCAGTGGGAGTTTCCATCCATTTCCAGAGGACCTCAGTATACAGTCAGAAGTTGTGGCTGTATGGGTATAATACAGAGCTGAGGAGCTTCATGCACATGAAGCCCCTGAGCAATTTGTCATCACAGGTGATCCAGGCTTGAGGAAGCATGAGAGAAGATTGTCAGTGCTTCTATAGTAAAGATTCCTCCTGTGGGCTTTAATGAGATTGCCGGATACATTTGGACAGCTTGTAGAGCCATTCAAATTAGGCTGCTTTGTGAGTACTAGCATAAATGGGCTTAAGTAAAATTTGTAGGTGAGGAATACATTTCCTCTAAAACCCAAATAGAACCAATAAATGTTGGGTCTGCTCTAAAGCAGTGGGTGACAACAATGTGAAGAATTGATTTCTTCCTGCATTTTATAGGAATCATCCTTTGAGAGACAAAATAATGCCCCAAAACTTTGCTGAAGTGCTGAGTCTTGCATCTTATGGGGCACAGTGGTTCAGCCCCAATTGGCAAATTTCTGTAACACATAATTATATATCATGTGTGAGCATATCCTTCAAATGTCCTTGGAGAAGAGTGTCATCAGTGTAATATCATACCTATGTTCCTATGGGAAAGTGAATATGGTTACAATCTTGCCTGCAAAGGCTGTGATGGCAGGTCTGGTGAAGTACCCCATGGGGAGGCAAGCGAAGGTCTGTTTATTTTGTCAAAGGATAAGGTGAGCTGTGAGTGACAGACCATCAAGATAATCATGGAGGAGAGCATATCAGTGAAATCTGTAACAGTAAAGTACTTCCAGTTACTATCAGATGGAGTTGATAATGTCAATGATACTAGGTGTGGGAACCTTATTGAGGGTACTATGGCATTAAGATTGTGGCACACTACTCTTAGTATCAGTTGTTTCCATCAGATTTGTGCACTGGCCAAATAGGGCTACTGAAAAAGGAGACAGTGGACTTCAGGAAGTCTTATATAATGGCTCTTAGTTTTTGTCGGCTTTGTTTCAAAATATATTTTGACCACAATATTGACTATATAACTATTTTAAGCAGGGGATGTTGAAAAGGTCTATTCAGTGGTGGCAAACCTATGGCACATGTGGTGAAGCAGGCTGTTTGTTATCATTGAAAGTTCTGAAAGATTTGCCATCACTAGTCTACAGGATCCCATTTTGAGAAACCAACTGCAAATGGCAAAAACTTAATATAATTCCAATTTTCAGGGTGTCTATGGCAACTATGGGATGTTTTAGGGTACTGAGTGCTATGACCATGGGGAATTTAGGTGAGCTAACAGTTCTGATGGTTAAGATGAGAGTCTACCTATTTGTTCAATATTTATGTCTCTTATTTACCCTAAAGTATAAGGGTAACTTTGTTAACTTTTATGGAATCCAAAGTACAGTTATAACTTGAGCCCAGTATTGACTAAGGCCTCAGAGATTTGCCAATTGTAAGGAGCCCAATGAGTCAATAAAGAGGGATAGGGTTCAGTTGTCCCCAGGTTGTGGCTGGTGTCCTGGTAAGATGCTGAGCCCCTAGTGGTAGTTTCCTAAATTGCCTAAAATCAGGATATTAGCTGATGGGTCCTTGGGGTGGCAAAGCATGGGAGTCAAGAAGACCTGGAGCCACCCTGCTGTGCATCTGATGTGGCATGGCATTGGCATCCCTGGGTTCCCCATACTCCGCTGAAATAAAGCATGCAACTCCTTCAAAGGTTATGCCCAAGATTAAAAGATCTGTGAAACTCAGATCTTTGGAGTCTCCAATCAGGCCTTTTGCTTAGGGTCTTGGCTTGGGAAAGGCTGAGTATCTAGAGGTCCTTTATGAAGACGATCACCGCCTTTATAATTCTTATTCTCTGGACTGTTTCCTTGATAGCCAAACATTTATTGGAGTTTCATCTTGTTCCTCATTAACAGCTGATAACTCTAGGCTATGTAATGCTTCCTTAGTAGTCATAACCTGGCTAATAAGGGGAAGGAAGTAAAATTGCCTAATAAATTGAGATTATACTTCTTAAAAATAATAGCCTTGTACCGGCATCCAAAGGCCAGGCTTGGGGCTAGAAAGGGCCTCTAGTCTATTGGAATATTCAGCAAAATAATAAGCCCATTGCACCATGCCAGTTTTCCCTCCAGAGTTTTCAGCTAGTGAAGGCATGAGCGATTACAACGGAAGCAGTGGAATGCGATGTTTCCCATGTCACGGACACCCAGTGGATGAGAAGAAAGGCAGAGAAATGAGCTCTCGAAAGCTGCCTAGGGCATGTATAATGGGTAAATTTCAACAGATTAAATGGTTTGCTTAATAATTTATTGACTTTGGGATCACAAGGCATGCCTGCCAATTGGCTCCTCTCAACAGGTGTTGAAGTTAGTTCTGAATTAGCGTTATAGAGGTACAAGAGCCAATTGGATTCTGGTTCATCTTCCTGTTGAATAAATTCTTTTAGTAAATTTTCAATCAGTCCAAATCACAGATTCTATTTCAATTTCTGTTTCTTTTACTTGAACAAAAATATTTTTGAGTGCTTATGAGAAACACTTCAAGGAAGTTCTTTCCCTGCCCCATTTTAAGCTTCTCTGTTCAGGGAACCTCAATTTAATCAGGGTTGGGAATTTCACCCTCTCCCTCATACATCCCCACCCTATGATACATCCTATGTTGAAGCCCCAGGGACTCTACTCCTGGTGGAGTTGGACTGGCCATTTAGAATGCTGTTAAATGGTGGCCCAGAGCCATTGATGACCACTTCTTCAGTTTTCCAACAAATTTGTATTTTCCTTGGTGCCTTTGGGAAATCTGGGGTGAAACATTTGGCCCACTTTTGATTAGGGTCTGTGTATTTAGTCACCTTTCTGTCACTGGGATAAAATACCTGACATACACAGCTGAAAGGAGAAAAGCTTTCATTCAGTTCAAGGTTTCAGAGATTTCTTTTCATGGTTGACTGGTTCCAAGGCAAAAACATCATGATGGAAGAACATGGTGAAAGAAAGCTGGTCACTTCATGGCATGCAGGAGAGAGACAGAGAGAGAGAGAAAGAGAGAGAGAGAGGAGAGAGAGAGAGAGAAAAGTGAGAGGGGGAGAGAGAGAGGAGAGAGAAATATAGAGACAGACAGAGAGAAACAAGCGAATAGGTGAGGAGGAGCCCGGGAACAAGATATACCATTCAAAAACATGCCCCCCCCATCTATTTCCTCTAACTGGACCTTCCTTTTTAATAACCCTATTCAGTTACAAACTCATCAATACATTAACCTATTGATAAGGCCAGCATCTTCACGATCCAGTTACCCCTTTAGATGTCACCTCTGAACATTGTTGCATTGAGCATCAAGCCCTCAATATATGAGTCTCTGGGGGGACACTTTATATTTAAACCGTGACAGTTTATACCTTGGAGCAGTGGGATTTCCTCTATTACAGTGCTGAAAATCAGATCCATTTTTGTGACAGAAGCAAAAGACTAGTAACAGCAGAGGCACTTGAAGCCTCACAGGGTCCTGGTGAACCAAGTGCCTTTGGGGCCTATACCTCCATGTACCATGCTTCTTGCTCTTGTTCACATAATCAAACACCAGGTGGGCCCATGCAATGCATGGGCCCATCCCTACATACTCTGGAGTACAGGGTGAGCACCTGGTTGGTGCACACATATGACAGACAGAGGGCAGGAGTCACTTCCTGAGCCTTGAATTAGTGGGTATCAGCTGGAACAAAGACACATAATTCAATCTGAGACACATGGGTAGATCTAGGCCCTGACACACTCACTACCCAGGGTGGCAGTCCCACTTAGGGACCCTTAAATGGCAATTATTGAAGCTTCTGATTTAGGTCAGTTACATCTACAACAGAGGTTCTGGCAAATGTGGCACAAATTAGCAGATTTGAGAATGTGAGCTCGCCAGCAGTTAGCAGTGCAGCTCAGAGAGCATGTGGCAGCAGGCAGTGGCTCCAGGTTGTACTGCCGGCAGCATCAGAGCTGTTGGCAAAGCCAGAGGCAAGAGAAGATCCTGGGCTGTGGCCCCTGCATAGACATCCTGCTCATGGTGCCTATTGTCTTGTCCTTGTATGGCAGGTGGGGCCAGCCTCTTCCCCAAATGGGCTCAGATGTCAGGAACAATGGTATCACAAACACACCAAAAGGATATGAAAGATTTGTTACACTATACTGAAATTTTCTAGAAGGAGTAAGGAAGACACTCATGCCAGTCTGAAATGACTTGTGTAAAGCAAGGGAATGGTGGCTTTGGATTTTATTGTGAGGGGACCGGAGAAGAGTAATGTTCCTGTATGTGGCTAAGGTTTGTGTGGTTTAAACTTTTGGCACCAGGGAGAGCATACTTGGGCTTGCATATCAGCTTGTTCAGTATGAGGCAAAAGGAGAGATAGAAGTGAGAGCCTATCACATATGGAAAAGCAGTGATAAAACATGTTTTACAAAATTCTAATTTTGTCTTGAAAACTCAGATCACATCATTAGCTACAAGTATTGTCAGGTGTTTTCCTAGAAGTAACAATCTCTGGTTTTGACAGTGTCTGCCAGATACATGATTCTGAATAGCTGTAATTTGTTCATCATTGGTCATTGTTTTAAGTAGAAATAGTGTCCTCGGGCCAGTGCGGCTGTTAGGGCTTGCAGCCCCACTACACACATGCTTTTCTTCAAGATGCCCGCAGCAGTTGGGTACGTGGCAGAAGTACTTCATGCTTGACTTCCCATTTTCTCACATAGAATATTGAAAAGATGTTTGCTTGAGTACAGTAGACCCTTGACTTATGAACTTGATTGGTTCCCGAGGGCCGCTTGTAATTCAAGTTGTAAGCCAATATTCCTGAGATCTGGATGTTTACCTGGGTACACACTATAGATAACAACAGGCAGATGAATTTTCCATTAACCTAATTAACCCAAGTTGTTTGTATGTCAGGCCAGTCGTAACTTGAGGGTCCACTGTATAAAGAGTTACTAACATGAATCCTGTACTGACTCTCCTGACTCATCAAGGACATTTCTGGGGAAACTGTCATTCCCTTTTGGTTTTTTCTTTTCTGGTGCTACTGGGGATTGAGCCCATGACCTTTACACTGAGCTACATCCCCAGACTTTAAAAAACAATTTAAATTTTGAGACAGGATCTCACTAAGTTGCGAAGTTGCCCAGGCTGAACTAGGCTGAGTTTTGCAGGACAAGAGGAAGCAATTCAAGTGGAGAAAAAGGATAGGAGCTTTAGGCTGGAAAAAAATGGCATGTGTCAGGACGTGCAGGCCACAAAGAATGAGACCTGCCAATGTTTCTTCAAAGCTAGCTACAACTCTGGGCTTCTATGATTCTCTCAGTGACTCTTTTCAGTCCAAGGTCACAGCCTAAGGCTCATTCTTCCCCTTGCCGTCCCCTCTTTAGCCTGCTATTCATCAAAATGGTACCAAGCACCTATTCATTACATCACTCGGGGGTGGGGCTCCCAGAGTCTGAAGTGGAGAAGGTAGAATAGAACAAGAATCAGTTACTCCTGAAAATTCCTTAGCTCACCCATAAACTACAAGATATATGGCTCTTGTGAAGAGCCACGGATTTGGGGACCCATATAGAAAAGATTTCTACACATCTGGGGCACATATAGCCCAGAGCAGAGATCAAAGGAAGAGCTCAGATGTCCACTTTCTGGTGCCTGGAGAAGGAGTAGGCGGCTGAAGCTGCTTATTTTAAGTTGTTTCCTCCTCACCTCCTCGCTTTCCTCCTCTTCCCTACCTCTCCTCCCCCTTCCCTCCCTCATCTCCTTCTCCATCTCCATAGCTGGACCTGTGTAGATAAATGCATGTATGATGCGTGTATGACTATTTTATCCCTGGTCAGTGGGCATTCATCACTTCCTTTCTGTCACCACCTTTCTCTGGGCTCCTGGACTGGTGTTAGGGTCCAGAAGAGCTGGCCTCCTACTGATACAGGAGATGAAATGTGAAAACATTACATCTCCTAACCTGTTAGATATCTGGTACTCCAAGCTCGTATTCTCTAAAAATCAAATAACAAATTCTAGGAACAATGGAGGTTAAGAGTAGGAAAATATTTATTGATAGGATAGCTCTTGAGAGGCAGGAGGGGTCCCAAATGGGAAGCCAGGGACCCCACTTTACAGAGAAGCTTTATAGGGCAAAACCCTTGTGGGTACAATGTGGGTTACAGCTATGATTAACCAATAAGTTTACAAATATAGTCAGTTGGGTAATAGTGGTCCAATTCAGAAACAAGTCATGTAACAAGTATATATGGAATGAACAAAGAATGCTTCTAGGAGATGATGAGTCCAGAGGTCCTGGTCACCCACTGGATGGCTGATGTCTATCTAGACTTCATTAGGTCCGGTGTTTGTCATTTGAGGAAGTATACAGGCTTGGTCATTTCATCTTTATCTTGAGGCCTGGTCTCTGGCAGATGTGTCTCTGGCCAGAGTTGTGATGTGTTTTTAACTTTATCCTGACTCTCTCAAGGACCCAGCCCTATCTGACTGCCTGTAACATTTCTATCTAAATTAGCTGTCTATAATACTACTTGGATGTCTGCATGGTTCCATACATTCTTGGCATGAGAAGTAGAGGAAGCGCCTACCTCCTGGACTAAAGATCTCCATATGGTTCCCCATTGCCAGTTGGACACTGTGAGACAGTTTTGTACTACATATTTTTTAAAATCTTCTTGACTTCTTTCTCCAGCCAGAATGAGAGGTCTTTTAGGGGAAAGATCATCTTTTTTCCCTTCAGTGTCCACAGACTGAAGTGTGTATTTTGTCCACTACATGTAGTGTGTGTGTGTGTGTGTGTGTGTGTGTGTGTGTATGTATTTTCTCCTGTATCTACTTGGCTCCTCCCTTCCTCTGCCTGAAGATACTCACTTTGTGATCTCCGCCTCTAAGAAGCCTAAAGCTGTCAATCATTTTATCTTTTTCAGATCTTTTAAAAACTTGACTCTATTTAAAGTCCCTAAAGCAAATATATCCACTTTGTAAAGCACTTACACAGTTGTTCTTCCTCTTGGGCACAGTTGCTCCCTGCTGAGTGAAATTCTTTCCTCTGCTGGGAAGTCAACTCTTCTGCAGCTACTGCATGTGGAAGAGAACACCATAGGCCCACAGGAAGCGCTTACACTGCCAAGTCTGGATGTACGGAAGTTTAGGACCCCTACCTGTACAACACTGCAAAGTGTGAGATTAATTCCCCATTGTATGTGCTCTACTTCCTCTTGAAATTCAGCATCGTTTACAAAGGAAAATAAACTAACCTTAAGGGGGAGGATCAAAGAGAAAATTCATCTGTATAATATGGAAAGACTAGTGCAAAAATGCACACCGAGAAGACTTATACGCTTCTAAAGGCATGTCATTTATTTGGCTCCTGCCTTTCAAGAATCTCCAGTGGAAGCTATGATCAGCCATAATGCCACGAGGTCCAAATATTCTAAATGACTGAAGGAAGTACAATACTTAATACTGAGTCCAGAGAGAATCTTCTCTCAAGGCTTTCCATTAAGAGAGTCCATATAGTAACCAAGTCCTCAGCAATGTTCTCAGTGTAGATGCAGTAGTGGATTTTATAGGTGTTTCTTCCTCTGCCCCATGCAGGGCAGCAGAAGACAGAAAAGTGGGCTGGACAGGGCTGGCAAGGCAGCACAGCACCAGGCCAGGCAGCAGTGGGCAGGCTGGGCCAGCTAGGTGAGACTGAGCTGGCCAGGCGGCATGGAACAGTACAGAATTTGGACTAAGCAGGGCTTAGCTGGGGAAAGCAAAGTCGGGCAGGGCCAGACAGAACTGGGCAGAATGAGGCATGGATGTGAGCAGCACTGGGCATAGTTTGGCAGGACCGGGCAGGCCAGGGCAGAACGGGGCAGGGCTGCTAGGCTTAGCTAGAACAGGGCAGAGGAAAGCAGGGCTGGGCAGGACTGGACAAGGCCGGGCAGGTCTGAGCAAGGAACAAGGCATAGCAGGATGGGGTCTTGGACGCTGCAAGGAGTCACTAAAGGACAGAGGCTGCCCCCAGCTCCCAGCGGTCCTCAGCAGCTCATCTTCCCTGGGTATAGGAAGACTGCCTGACTGGTTTCAGGGGGGACTGGGAACCCAGTAAGGACAGCACACACTCAGGCCTTCCTTCAGGATGTGGTAGGGGTGGCTCGATTACCTTGGGCTGGGTAGACTAGTGCTGTCGTGGCTGATGAAGACCATCTGAACAGAATGTGTCCTCTGTGTGGTAGGAAACTCCCCTTGTCTTTCAAGTCACAGCACAAAGGACACTTTGTCTGTACCACCTTCCTGATAAGCAGCTCTGCAACAGCCTGGCCCTTCAGCTCTCCTCACCTGGGGTCACCAGTAGTTGGTACCCCTGTGCAATTCCCAGTGTTACTGGCGATCCGCTCCTTTCTCTGCTGCTCACTCACCATGAGTGAGAGATGGTACTTGAATGGGCTCCACTTTAGTGCATCTATTGTTAATAGCAAACTATTTGCAACCTGCCTCCCAAACAACTTGTCAGGACCCCTCCACTGGGTCTAGATCTGATTGTGAGATCAGAGAATAGAGAACAAGAGGCCTTTTCAGGAAACTGAGTCCCCGAGAGGATAACTGCCATATACAAAGTCACTCAGAAAGTTAGGGGGATTCTAAGCAACTTTTCTGACTTTTGGTCTGGGGGATTTTTAAAATAACATGTGACTTTGTATCTCAGAATCACTTCGTAGTAGCCCTGACACTGAAGGTTCTCAAAATGTGGTTCAGCAATTCCTAGGATTTGGGGATTTGTAGGAACTTCTCTGTAAGGTCACTGCCCAACCTGAGCTAATGAATCTGTTCTCTCTTAATCCCATGGCATCCCCCGGGGTCTCCTGTCTTGTGAATATTTGTGCTGGAAGAATCTCAACGTGGATGGAGAAGCACAAATAAATACTCCGATAGCTCAGGGAGGACTGCAAGCACCTGAGTCAGGCAGAACTGGCTTCAGATCTCAGTTTGATAGCTTGAGTGAGTCATTTACCATCCTTGAGTCTTGGTTTTTTAACCTATAAACTGAGGTTAAGAGTATTTACTCCCTAGGATTGTCATGAAGAGCGTGAGATAATGAACACAAAATGTCTAATACAGAGTAAGTGCTCAATAGACATACCATTTCCTTTCCCTCTTAAAAGAGCCCCAGGCTTCATTTAGTAAAGCCTGTTCAGGCTGGGAGGCAGCTCAGGACAGCACGCTGGCTGGGAGGGCAGGCTCCAAAGTCAGACCCCAGCCTGGGTCCCACTTTGCTCCACTTGCAGCTGGTGTGGACTTGCATGAGTGAGCCTCAGTTTCCTCACTGTTCCTACATCACACAGCTGTCACCTACTAGTGTGGGTCCTTGCTTTAGTAATAATGGAAATTAAAACACAAATCTATAGGAAAAAGCTTTAACTGGAAAATAATAGAAATGGGAAGGGACTTTAGTTTGAGGAGTTAAACAAGATCCTGTTAACCCCTTAGCAAACGAAAGGAAAGAAAGAGAGAAAGAAAGAAAGAAAGAAAGAAAGAAAGAAAGAAAGGAAGAAAGAATTCCAGCTTGAGCAGCTGGAGAGGGCATGCAGGCTGAAGAGGATCAGACCCATCTATTAACAAAGAGAGAGGCCAGTTTTATGAGTTGCTGGTGGGCTGGGGTCCAGGTGATTGTCACCCCAGTCTCAGTTTGTAGCTATGGAGAAATCCTCAGGACTTGAGGGGCGATTCGATTGCCATGAAATGGTTGTCTTGGTTTGTGGCAGTCCCAGGCTGTGGGGCTCTGCTTTTCTTGGGACACGGGTGACTACAGGTTTGGGACAATGGCTGGAGACTGCTAGGCACTGATGCAGGAAGGGAGTCTGGAACTGGACATTGTAAAACTCGTGATCAGATGTGAATCCTGAAAATTACTTTAGTGACTCTTGTCCTTGATGTTCTCAGTCTTAAGGGGATGAAAAAGGCTTAGTAAATCTGGGGCTAATAAACCTTGTTCTGCTGACTTTCTCTAAATGATGAACATATCTATATTCTAAGCTTTAAGGTATTAGAGGGTACAAAAATAAAGGTCCAAGCTTGTTTCTCTTTTAGGTACCTGTTGGGCATCTGTAGGCCCAAGTAAAGAGTCATAGGTTTTAGAAAAGCAACAACAACAAAACAAAGCCTCTTTTAAGTCTCTATCTCAGAAGAAACCACAAATCATGCGTTGAATGAATAACAGCTTAAAGGTCCAGGAGTTTGTCTTTTGTCCCTATGGTGGTCTCTGACTGTGCACAACCACTATAAAGATTAGAGAAAACCCTTATGCCAATGGGTTAGCATCACCGTGTCTAGTATCAATCAATGCCAGCTCCTCCACGACATTTTAGACAGCTGACCAGGAGAAAATTCCCAAGGCTAGGGCTTGCTGCAGCTGACGCATAACTCTGTCTTGGATCTATCTCCCAGGCCAGGCCTAGAGCCAGTCATCTACATTCTGGATTCTTCCTAGACCATTATAAAAGTGAAGGAGCCACTCAATAGATGCCTCTCCCACCCCGAGTGTCTGGTCTTGAGCATCTCAGGTCTACAAAGTGCTCAGAGGCATGTGTGAAAAGTGAGTGTATAACACAAGGCTAAGCCAGACACAGAGTTCCTCTCTATATATAACCGCCCACCCAACTAAGGGGCTCTACCTATCTCCTGCAACAGCTCAGGGTCCAGGTTGCCCAGCTTGGCTAGTGCCTTTAGCATTGCAGATTTCTCAAGCCAGAACCTGCCTAATCTGTGTGTCTCAGGCATCAAGAACGGACCAGGGCCCCAGGACCAGGATCTGGAGGAACCTGCTGCTTGGATCTGCTTGTTCCATACCCTGCCCTCTTCACCAAGAGGCCAGAGCAGGTACTGACTCTTGCATCTCCACTCTGTGGCTACAGCTTCTTCATGTCCTATACCAGGCTGGCCCTGGGGGTCTGGGATGACTCTGAAGAACTGTGACCCCCAAGACTTAGGCCTCAAAAGAGGGCACCTCAATGGACCTGTAAGACACAAGGAAATAAAAGCATCACCTTGGAAACTATTTGCCATATGTTATGTATTAGGTTGAGTTCTCTGGTGTGGCTGTGAGCTAGGCAAACACATTTATCTCCAGCGTATGGGCTAAGGGACTGAGGCCTAGACAAGATGAGTTAAGCATCTGCTGTTGCTAAGTGAATCACATAGGGCAGAACTAGAAACAGGATGTAGGTCTTCACACTGAAGTCGGTGGCTCTTCTGAGGGAGCCAGCAGGCCCAGGGCCATGTCCCTCAGAGACTGTCCTGGTCCTGGGCTCAGCATGTGGGCACCTTCGATGTGTCAGCATTGGCACGAGAACAAGGCAGTGGAAGGGGCTCTGGGTACCCAATGGGCCAGGCAGTGTGAGTAGCTAGTTCTCCATACAACCTGTTTCCTCCTCAGAAGAATGGGTGTAAAGAGGGTTGTTGCAAATATGTCCTGAGATTAGCGTGAAAATGAAATGAAATGAGACAGATGTGAAAGTGTTGTGTATATTGTAAGCAGTCATGAAAATGAATAGCATAATTAACAGAGTCAAGCTGACAGAAACCAGGTTCCAGACATTGACAAAGGAAAACACAAAAGAAAAGAAGGGACGAGAACTTTTTTATAAGGCTGGTTTTCTTGTTGGTCTCCATCTTCTGCCTACAGGTTGTCTTCTTTGTGGAATGTGCTGGCTTTTTTGTTTTTTATTAAATCTGGAAGTCTTAAGACCAGGTTTGATATGAAAATAATTTCATGAGGCAAAACCCCAATGTACATTCCCAACTTTCCCTAAATTTTAGATTTTAAGCATGCTGTTATGTTGATATTTTTAATACCACTTTCTTTACTGCTAAGAATTCAAATTAGGTATTTATCTGTTTGACACTATTCATTAAAGTAAAAACAATTTAATTTGGATGTGCTAATGTAATTTGCACACAGATACCACTTAAAAATCATGTCCTAAAAATGTCAGAGTTGCCTTGAACCAATTTTAGTGGGGATGGATTGCAAAGCAGAGGTAATAAATGCATCACATAGAAAGTTATAAAATATAGAAGCTTTAATCAATTGCAAGTACAGGTTTAAACTCCAATAAAGGAGAATGATTATATGTGAGTGAATAATTATTTTAAATATAGTTATAATTGGGATTACATTTTGGCTCACTGAAAATATCGCAAAACATGAATTTTATGCAGCAAATACATTTTGTCATCAGTCCCCATTATTCATGATAGAATGCTATTGGAGGAAGAAAGAGCTTTGCCGATGACTGCTTGGAAAGCCCCAAAGGTATACATGAACGTCATTAACTTTCACCTAAAGAAAGAACTGAAGTCTGGAGAACTTCAGTAACCCCCAAGGCCACGCTGAATCAAGGGCAGAGAGGGTGTTGTGATGGAAATTCTGGGACTTCTATTGGTCTCAAAAGTTTAAATTCTTCTTTTCATTGTAGGTTTTTGTGAGAATGTTACCTAGTGCTACAATCTCATTTTTCTTTTCTTTTTAAACCTCATTTATAGAGGTACATATGTTCTTTTTTTCTTTCATTAGTTTTCAGATTCTGTTGCAAGGAGCCCCAGGGCTCTGTGAATGTGACTTGTTCCCCTCAGATGAGTGTGGTAGAGGGGAGGGTTGTGGATCAACGAGGTCTTGCAGCCTCCATGCCCTCATATCTAGAATTGTCTTACTGCTATTTGTCACAGAGTCCGGATTTCAGAAGAAAACTGAATTTGCGAAGAGGATTCTACTGCCAAAAAAAGAGAACAGGCAAACCACCACCAAGAGGAAGGTTCCCCCTTACATCACCAGATATAAGATTGTGGGGTCAATGGTGGGTCATAAAGGTCAGTGGCCATTTGGGTTCCCAGGGGAGATCAGGAGGCAACCAAGGCCAGCGAAGGGCTAGACCAGGAATGTTCTGTTCTGGGCTCAGGTGTGACTGGAGGACCTGGGAAGCACCTGCATCCCCCAGCTGCTCTGGGAGGTTTTGTTTGGCTCAGGAAATCTGGAGCAGCAGCCAAGGGCCGCCTCAGAAGCAAACAGGCTGTTTTCTGAAAATAGGACATTTGGTGTCTTTAAAGGTGATGTGTCCCCAGCTCCCCAAGAAAGACACTGCCTTTGAGAAGGAGCAGGATTATAGAGCTATTGAGTGCTAAATGACAGGCTCAGGATATGTACATGTGGCAGTTCCCAGACCTATGTTTATGGGCCTAAATGCCTTCATTTTAGGATCTCAAAGCATCTTATCTGGCATCAACAGTGATTACTTCAGCTTTATGGAGAGAAAATAGAGATAGGAGTGAACAGAGCCTGCTTGATGAGATAGTGTGGGAATGGTGAGTTGGGAATAAATCCTGGGGCTAGAGGAAACCTTGAAACAGTGCTGGAAATTTGACGGGATTTCTTCCTCTCCCAACATCATGGAGCTTGGAAATGGAGGGGAGACTGTGTGCTTCAGAATCTGAATTTCATTGCCAAGGAAATAACCCTAAAGTGGGGGTTAGATCATGATTAAGGAGCCCAAAAAGCAGCCACATCCCACACGTTTGAGTATATCTTACTCTACAAGGAATAAGTAACCTTCTATGCTTTATTGTGTATCCACTAATCCTTCTCCCAACAACTTCGTGATAAAACTTCAGCAAGAGATCTCGCCAACATAGCTGTGAGGATGGAAAGACTCTGAAATACATAAAAGGAAACACTGAGAGTCCAAGGATCAGCCGTAACGTGATAAAAAGGCATGGCAGTGACGATTTTGTGTAGGGATCATTTTATATAAGTTATCTCATGTCATCCTGACAATGTCCTTCAGAGCTATGTATCATCATCCTCATTTCTCAGGGAAGAAACTAAGGCTCAGAGAGGTTAAAATTATACCTTATTCAAGGTCATATGCTAAAAAAGAGGAAAAATCAGGATGTGGATCCATTTAGTTGCCTCTGACATCCATATTCTTTTAATCCCTCTATGCCTGAGTACTGACTTGAGGCTGAAGATTAACGTTGTTAGAATTTTAAAAGTGGTTTAGACAACAAATACAGCAAAGATAAAATATGTTAGAATAATCTAAATGAGAAATGTGTGAATCCTGTGTGATGAAAGCACTTGTGAGAGGCACAGACTTGAACAGTAGAAGCACATCTCTTGTTCTTGGGTAGACTATTTCAATATCATCAATATGTTGGTTCTGCATAAGTTAATTTATGAATAAAATGTAATCTCAATAAAACTAGTAATATAATTTTCTTTTCCCTGATGTTAGATAAGATGACACTAAAAGTTCATCTGGAAAAAAAATGCAAGAGTATCCATAAAGAGTGAAAAGAAATAGCTATATATGGAGAAGGGGCTAAGAGGGGGAGATGGATCTCAAGAGATATTAAAACACACTACAAAGTATCTGAAATTCAAACAATTCAGCAAGGACCCACAAAGTCAAATTAATGGAATAAAATAGTTCAGAAACCAAATCCATACAAAAATGTAGCATATGCCAAAGGTGGCATCTTAAATCACTAGACGAAAGACAGATATTTTAGCAAGTCTGCTGGTGTATGCCTATAATCCCAGCTACTTGGAACCCCCATGCAAGGAGGATTGCAAGTTCAAGGTGTCCTGGAGCAATTTAGCAAGACCTTATCTAAAAATAAAAAGTAAAAAGGGCCAGGGATGTAGCTCAGTGTGAAGCCCTGGGTCCAGTCCCTAGTTCCATCAAAGAGTAGGTATTTTAATAAATAATAAGGTCCTTAGATATTTGTGTAGTAAATGTCTATAAAATACACAGGATTAAACTCCAAATATGTCAAAGAATAGTGAAACTTCTTACCATATGGGCATCAAATAGTTGGCATAGCCTCTTATAAATAATTATAAAACTGGGCAAAAGTTATTTCAGGGATCTAGAAGTGGACTAGAAGCTGACAAAAAGTGGCAAAGCATTTATCTATGAAAAACTATTAAAGTTCTGGGTACTTTAGTCTGCAAACTTCTTGTAGGGGTGCTATCATTCCCTGCCTCAATTTCATTATTGGTCCTATAAATTTGTTGGGATTATAATTTCACCACTGCAGAATTGGCCAGGAAAAATACCAGCTTTGCTACGTAATAGTTTATACTTGATATGGGGAAGAGGGCAAAAACTGAGGGTGTTAGTAAAAGTAGCAAACTCAGTAGAAAATGAACAGGGAAAATCTACATCTCTACTTCTCTGATGTTGTGGTCACAGAGAAACTGATGCAAGTATTTGATAAGTCAGCTGTTTAACAGAGAGGTGCTGGTCACAGAAGTGATAGATAAGCTCACCATTGAACTCTGACTGACCATGAAACTGTGTGCATGCTCAGGGGAGACCCAAGAGAATGCAGTAGAAAGTGAAAGTCAAGGCCAACTCATGAACTGGCTGAATGAACTTATGAACTGATATAGAGATAAATCAGCAGAGTAGAGGAAGCATGCCTTAAAGGATCAAGGTATTAGAGATCGATCTCAACACAAATTGTGGATGTCCCTTAAGCTATGTAATTCCTAGAAAGCCAGATTTTTTAAAAAAGTGAAGGTAAGAGTGAAAAAAAATCGAGGCATGAGTGGTTCATCATGGGGAAGAGAGATTCTACATTTTAAGCCAAGTTTCCTTGCCTCCTCCCCAAAATAACCCCTGAAGGAAAAATATAAGAATCTAGAATTGTTACATATATATCTAACATATCAAAACATATGTTTTGAGATGTACAAAGAAACAAATTGCTATCCATCACAAGGAAAATAAAAAAGAAATCAACATAAATGGATTCTGAGTAGGCCCAGATGTTGAATTTAGCCAACAAATGGCTGGGCATGGTGGCACAAGTCTTATGTAATCACAGAACTCTGGGAGACAAGCAAGTTCAAGCCTAGCCTGGGCTACTGAGAAACTTAGTGAGATCCTGTCTTAAAAAAACAAAACAAAACAAAACAAAACAAAATTCCCACAAAAACAAAAGGAAAAGAAAAAGGACTGGAGACATAGCTCAGTGCCAAGGCCAGTTCAACTCCCAGTGTGCAAAACAAATTAGTAAACAAATAAAATTTAAAATAGCTGAGGATGTAGCTCAGTGCAAGGGCCCTGGGTTCAAACCTTGTTACAGAAAAAAATTAGGCAACAAAGACTTCAAAATGTACTATTTACTGTAACTATACTCAAATAATTAAAGGAAAATTTTGTGCACAGATTTAAAAGAAAATATGGTAGAAATAACTCGACAAATAGAAAATCTCAATAGAGAAGAAAACTATAAAAAGAACCAAATGGAATCTCCAGGATTGAAAAATACAATAATTGTTTAAAATTCAATAATTTGTTCCTTAGCAGATTCAAGATAGCAGAAGGAAACAAAGAAATCAAAGAGAATTCAATATATACATGGCATTTCAGCCAAAAATGCATGGGATCTAATCATGAGGAAACATCAAATAAAACCAAATTTAAAAAAATTCTGTAAAGTAACCACATTTTAATAAAATTATGGAGATAAGTGGCCTATAACCTTAAAAAAATTAGTATCATGAATGACCTAGAAAAACTGAGAAGCTGTTTTAGATTAAAGACTAACTTAAAGACAAATCAATGTAATACGTGATCCTAGACTAGATACTTTTCTGAAAAATAAAAGTTTCCTAGGAGAGACTTTGGGGAAATTGGACAATGAAATTAGGAAATAATCTGTAGTTAGATAAAATATATTAATGTTATATTTCTTGAATTTGAACTCCACTGTATTTATTATATAAGACATTCTTGTTGTTAGGAAAGATACATGTAGTATTTAAAGTAAAAAGATACTATACATATGATGTATTCTTCTTTTTGAATTTTGTTTTTTAATTAGTATGGTTCATAGTATATAATGGTTCTGTTCCTCATGAGGAGTTGGTACATGTGCATAACACATCTTACTCCCTCTTTTCATCACCTGTTCCTCCTCTCCCTCCCCCTCCATCTGTTGGTCCCCTTCCCCTTTGAGAAAGCTCTCTCTACATCCTATTATCTCTATTTTCTGTTTCTCTTTATTTATACTTTGAGTTTCTTATATAAGACAAAACCATATGATATATTTAAGTTTGTGTGTCTGATTTATTTCACTTAACATTATGATCTCAAGGTGCACCCATTTCCTCACAAATGACTCAAGTTAATCTTTCTTTAGAGCAAGGTAGTACTCCGTTGTGCATAAATACCAGATTTTCTTTATCCATTCATCTGTTGGTGTACATATTGGCTGCTTCCAAGATTTAGCTCGTATGAATTGTGCTGTATAAACATGAGTATGCGTGTATCGCTGTACGTCTTTAACTCTTTCAGGAAGATACCTAGAAGAGGAATAGCTGTATCCAGTGGAATTTCTAATTTCAGATTTTTAAGGACTCTCCACACTGATTTCCATAGTGATTGTAATAATTTACATTTATACTAACAGTGTAGAAGGGTTCCATTTTCCCTGCAGCATTTCCAGCATTGTAATTATTTGATTTCTTGATGATGGCCATTCTTTTTGGGGTAGGATGGAATCTCATTTGTTGTCTTAATTTGCATTTCTCTAATGGCCAGCGATGTTGAGCATTTCTTCATGTATTTATTGGCCATTTATACTTCTTCTTCTGTGAAGTTTCTATTCATTTTGCTTGCCCATTTTTTATTGGTTCTTTTCTTTTGGGGAATTCTATTTTTTTTCTTTTGAGTACTTTGTATATTCTGATGTGAATCTTTTGTTTGAGGAATGGTGGGCAAATGTTTTTCTCATTCTGTAGGTTGTCTTTTCACTCTAGATTATATCTTTTGCTGTGCTAAAACTTTTAAATTTTATATGATCCCATTTGTTGATTGATGAAATTATTTCCTGTGCAACCAGGGGGTCTGTTCAAAAAGTCCTTGCCTATGCCTATGCCTACAAGAGTTTTACCTGTTTTGTATTCCAGCAGGTTAAGTGTTTTTAATGTTTAGTTCTTTGAGCCATTTTGCTTTTAGTTTAGTACATGGTGAGAGATATGGGTCTAGATTCAGTCTTAAGCATGTGGATAGTCAGTTTTCCCAGTAGCACTTATTAAAGAGGCTATCTTTGTTCCAGTGTATATTTTGGCCCCTTTGTTGAAGGTCAAATAATTGAATGTGCTTAGTTGTTTCTGCATCCTCTATTCTGTTCCATTGATCCTCATGTCTGTTTTTGTGCCAGTACCATGCTATTTTTAACACTGTAGTTTGTTTTTTGTTTTTTGGGGGTTTTTTTGGCACCGGGGATCGAATAAGAATACTAAGATAAACAAAATATTGACCCACTGTAAATATTTACTAAATAGAACAACCTTACTTCTACTAACAATAGCACAGCAGTATTCAACAGCAATAGTGTAAAGATTCCTATCTGTCTACATATTTGTAAAGCTTAGTAGTTATACTAGTAAAAGTGAAGGGCATGGGAAACAGGAGAATGAAAAAGCAAAATTTGAAAAATTCATTGATGGAATATGAACAGGAGGAGAGAAAAGTAAGATAGAGAGTCCTATTGAGAAGTAAAAGAAAATTAATACCAATAGAGAACAGTTTCTGGAAAGAATGAACAAGAACAAGAAGAAAGAAGATAAATAGAACAAGAACAGGACATAAAAGAAAGATAAGAAAGAAGAGAAAAATTTGTCTAGGAAAAAAGAGAAAAAGGAGAGAAAGGAAACTAAAAGGGAAGAAAAACTCCGAACTTCCCTCAAAAACTTGATGAAGAAAAGATAAAAATAATACGACATTTTTTTACAAAATAAAAAAAAAAAAAGATTGAATCAAAGGAAAAAATTCCTGTGTCATGGAATCAATGGTTTTTTTTCCAAGATCTGCAGTCTTGGGATCCAGCCCGTCATGATTTTCTATATCTAACTTTAGGACCTATGGGTTTTTGAAGTGCCCTCCTCGCACTAGAGGCCCTGTTTGTTCCCCTTAGACTCTGGCTACCAAACAAGTCAAGGCATGTCCTTGTTACCGTTGGTAGTTGAGGAGCACAGTCAGCCCTCCTGGGCCACAGGGCAGGGGTCTGAGCAGGCTGTTGGACTTTAACATCCTCAGTGGTGGTGTCTGGTTGCTCCCTTCTCTCCCCAGGCTTTCATCATCCATGCTCGGGTTGGTTGGTTACTCCTTGCCTCTGCTGCCCCTTGCCCTGCTCCCCTGAGGGAGGGGCACTGATCAACCAGTGGGGCTCTTTTCATTCTCCTGGGGGTGGGACTCTGCCCCTCAAGGCTTCCTCATGTGAGGGCCGGGTGCTGTTCCTCTGGCATGGTTCCTTTTAGAAGTTTCAGACCTTGAATGGTTGGTGGGCTCCAGGCGGAAGTGGCCTGGTGGAAGTATCTGGCAGAGAAAACCTGTTCACAGAAAGACAGCAAGGAAGCAAAGCTTGTGATGCACTCTGAAGTAGTTCTCGTAAAACTATTTCAGAGAGAGAAAAGGAGAAGCACAGATATGCAAAATGATAAAAATAATCCAGCAAAGAATGATACTCAGTGCTCTGGATAGGCCTTCCCTGTACAACATATAACTATCTTGCTCATTAGTCAAAAATCAGAAATGAATACACTTTTGATTTTAATATATGTAATAACCCTTTGGGGAAAAAATTAAAACAAATATATGCACATCATCTCAAATGGACTTCTTCACTCCCCCAGGGGCCCACCCCATACCTACCCATCCCACCCATCCACACCCTCAGCCCTGCTTCTCAGGAGCAGCCATGTTCTCTCCCTGGCTTTAGTCTGGCTCCCACCACATGTTAAATGGTACAGTTACCACGCTCAGCCTGGGACAGTGTCAGCTGACTTCCTCCTATGCCGGATGTGGATTTAGCCTATTTACACTCATCTTCTCCTTTTCTTTCTTCTAAAGAATGATGATACTTCTTTCAATCCCTTTAGCTTTCAAGTATTGCTAAAACCTCTGTAGCTCATGATAGCATGAAATTGTACTTAAACCTCTTAAAGTGCACTTAAACCTCTGGGTTTCCTGAATTCTGGCAAGGATGACATCTCTTGACTCCCATTTCAGAAAATGAGAACGTCAAAGCCTCTCCTCCTTTTATTTCACCTTCCTTCACTTCTCCGATCCTGTGAGGTGACCTTTTACACTGGTGGATTTAGGTGTATGTATATTCTGCTTTTGGAACTATAATTAGGTTTTCTTTTGCTTTGACTCTAAATTGTTCTAAATGTGGAAACCAATACAAAGATTCTATGTTACCATGAGGCGGTGCTAGTTACTGCAGAACCAATTAATTACTGTGCTCCGATTACATTTTTTTTTTTTTACAATTGCAATATCTTTTGTGCAACTCAAAGAAAAAATTTCGAAGATTCTTCTTGTTTATATTCCAGCAATTGCTCAAAATCATGTTTTTGAAAAAAAAATAAATTTCATATTTGAACTTTGCCTTTCTTATGTCTGGTCTTCCTTAACCCCACCTGAGATTATGGATTGCTTTACATTTTTCTTGTTAAAGGAGGAAACCTATACCTTTTCACCTTATTCCTTTTACCACTCAATCTCTTTATTGTTCAGAGTCCGTTTCATTTCTTTCTCATGGAAAACGATTTCCTGTTCTATGCTATACCAGCTGCTTCCTATTTGGACTATAAGTTTCTTGAGAGCTTTTCATTTTCCTTAGGGTATCTAAGTGCCTCCCTTTATTTATGTCCATGTGTTTTGTACTTTTCATATTCCTAAAATGTTTTCAAACTCTATTTCTATTCTGCCCCTTTTCCAGCTCTCCTTTCCACTCCCGCGATTTTTGTTGTTATTGTTGTTTGGTTTTTATTTTGTTTTGTTCTTTTAGAATTTCTTTCTTGGAAAGAGAGCTCAGTCTCCCCACCCATCCTGTGTCATAGCTATCATTCTAGGACTTTTGGACACTATGTCCAGGATTGAGTCTGTTGTTTCCTGAATATCATACTTCCCTGTTTAAACTCTACTACTTCCTTCCATCTTTAACTTTGACATATTTCCCTACTCTATTTTGTTGAAGTGCATCGTAAAATAACTTTTAAAAAGTAGATACATCTGATCTATTACTTCCTGAGCTTTCGTATGTATCAAATGCTTTTATTCTTCTTTCAAATTTGATTAGTAAATTACCTGGTTATAAAATTCTAGCTGAAAAATAATTTCCTCAGCCTCTGAGCTACTTCCATTATACCATACTATTCAGTTTTTCTGTAGTTGTATTAGTTTTTCCATGGGGTTGGTGGTCATGACTCTAAATATAGCTCAAGTTTCTTTCTTCCTCATTGATACTATGTTTCCTTCTTTACAAACCTTAGCCATCAAATGCAGATCTTCTGAACTGACCATTATATCTCTTTTCTCTCATATTTTCTATCCCTTTGTCTTTTGTTTTACATCCTGAAATTTTTTCTTGCTTTATTATCTAGTGGTTTTGTTTACTAATTCTTACTTTAGGGGAAATAATATTTTTTATTTCCAAGAGATATTTATTGTTCTTTCATGTTTAAAAAATGGTGCCTTGATCTTGTTTTACTGCTTCAGTGTTTTCTTGAATTCCACCAGGGCATTTTCTTTTTTTGGTACTGAGGATCAAACTCAGGACCTTGCACTTTCGGGACAGGCAACGGCACCACTGAGCTAAATCCCTGGCCCCTAAGGGCATTTTCTTTTAAGCCTGAGGTTGCTTCATAATATTGCAAGCTTTGCTTATCTTGTCATTTTTTGGTTGGCACTGGGAAAAGGCTGAGTAGGAGTTCTCTGTACTTGGCTAGATGATGATGACGATGATGATGATGATGATGACAACGATGATGACGACAATGATGACGATGACGATGATGATGATGATGATGATGATGATGATGATGATTTTTGCACTGGGAATTGAACCCAGAGCTTTCCCACTGTACTACATCCCCAAGATGTTTTGAGACAGATTCTTGCTAAGTTGCCCAGGCTGGGCTCAAACTTGTGATCCTCCTGCCTCAGCCTCCCATGGGGCTGGAATTACAAACATGTGTCACTTAGACAGGCTTTGGATGGGCTTCTTAATGGGCCACTCTCTTTAGGGTATGGCAACGGGGAGCCCTTATCCTGAGGATTTCCCAAATATCCACATTTGGCAGGCTTTACTTGGGGACATAAGCCTTTACAATAAAAGTTCATGTCCTCCCTAGTTTGTTTTAATTCACTAAATAAAGACATTTTCTTTTTTCTTTCCTTCCACAGGGCATGTGGCCAGCAACCAGTAGTCTGCATACATGACGTAAATTATCCCATCAACATGTCTCTAATCTTTGTTCCATTTGGGCTCCAGCTTCCATTTTACTGGCCCTGTATTTGAGGCTGCAGTTTTATCTGTTATCCATCAACACTTACCAAATAATTTCCTTCTCTCTTTGTTGAGCTCTCTAATCTGCTAATGACCCCTTCCAATTCTGTTTGATGTTTAATGAGGTCTTTGGAGGACTAAGATACGTGTCCGTCCACTATTATTGGGAATAAGTGCCAATTACCAATATCCTTGTTAACAGGTGCTGAGGCCAATGCTCTGCTTCCAAGCAGTGCTACCCTATGCTGTTCTTGGCAGACTGCATTAATCCTTATTTTAAAGTCAGAGGTAGCAGTTTTACAAACCTTTGTTAACACCTTATTAGTGCATTCTACATATCAACTTTCAGAAGTATAAACTTCCTTATTCCTGAATTAATGATTCTTTTCACTAAAGGCAATATTTATCACTTGATAAATAATCTTGGTTTTCTGGAGCCTCCCAAATCCCTCACTCTCCTGAGGCCAAAGGAAGATCACACAATGTATAGAGATGTCTTTGTCCTGAGCATCGCTGTTTCCAAGACTTTGCTCCCTTTTCCCATCCCCTGCCACTCACTTTTTATCTCCTCACATAAAAATGGTATCTGAGTGTTACAGTTCTACTAGGCCAGCCATTCAAAGTACATGGCCTGTCAGTATCCTCTGCTCTGAGCCCTACTGAACTAGGTGGTATCAGCAGTTTCTTAAATGTGTACCATGTTGTACCATGTGAGTCCACTCTTTCTATCACAGCTGATTGTATGAGACTTGGCCAGCACTTAAGGAAAACCAATCTGTAGACATGAAAGCAGCCTCTTGCCTTGGTTTACTTAGTCAGTGTTGCCAGCTTAATTGGATCCATTCTTTTGTATTGGGTAGTTGGCTGAGCAAGTGTGTGGAGCCAGTGGTATGCAGGGTAGCAGACACAGAGACAAGCTGTGTTACATGAGTGGTGGGGTGTTAATGAAGAGCAGAACAAGACGAGGCAGTTGTTGGCTGAGTCTTGGGTCTCGAATGACTTCCTCTTGGTCCAGATTTTTTGAGGCTTGGTGAGCCAATGGTTTGTTCTTCCCACGAGAACAGATTGGAATGATTTACCTGGTCAATGACTAAGGGTCTTTTGTTCCCTACTCCTGCCTACGTTGTAGTCATTAGCCACCCACTATTTGGGAAAAATGTGGGTACATTTTTGAGCCCATGTTAGAGTAAAACAGATCCAAAGGCCCTGTTCAAAGGCTGTGTGTTCTATAGAGCTGCTACTGTGACCCCAGCACTCTCTCTTTCCTCTAAATCCAAACAGCACTTTGAACAAGATAGCTACTCCTTTAGGACACAGACTGTACTGCCCCCAGTGTGAACACTGTGCTGGCATTCCTACAGGATGAGGGGGCCATGTCCTGCTATGCTGTATGTCCTCCACAGTGCCTGGAGTGTGTTGACATCAAAGAACTGTTCAGCAAATGTTTTTTGAGTCAGTGAATAAAAAGATGGAGGGGCAAGAAAAGGAGGGAGCAGCTGAGAAATAGATTTTAATTATATACATGTGGTGATTTCTTCATGCCACCAAGTACATGGGTATGTAGATTCGCTTGACAAACTTCTGTTTGACACATTTGCTGTGTGTTAAGTGTTAAATATACAAAGATAACAAGCCATGTTTCTTTTTAAAGGGCTCTAAATAAAATAGAAAAAGAAGGATTTATGAGGTAATTGTGATAATACAAATTTTGTATTATTTTGTTCTTATAGTTTTCTGAACGTAAAAGAGAGGCTGAGCTACAAATAAGGTTATCTCCATCCAAGGGAGGAAGGATGGAGCGCCCGCTCTGTGCTGCCCCATAGCTGGTTCACAGAGCCAGGCTTTCCTGGTCTATGCAGGATGCTCATGACGCATCTTCCAGAATGTGAAGAAACAAGCTCGGGGAGATTGGGATTCACCTTAGTCATACAGCCAGCAAGTGACCAAGGTGTCCCTCCATCTAGCTCTCTAGCCTCAAACCCGCCTGCTCCCTGTAGAGTGGTGTGCCTGACCCAGGGAACTGTCTTTCAGAGTTTAACCCTGCTCAGACATAGGACCAGAGGGAAGAAAACGCCAGGCTTGACTTAAGAAGACTGTCCTAACTGTAACAAACACCCTTGGGACCTTCTGGAGAATAAACTTGGTACTTACTGGCCTCACAAAACTCTTAACCCTAGCAGTTGGCTTTTGTGCAAAGGAAGTCTGGTTTTCACATCTCACACCTGGCCTTCAGGCTGCGTCAGCTGAGCCCCAGCTGCTGGGCCCACAGGGAGGCGCAGACACAGGCTCCAACCTGCAGCTCACCCTGCCTTGCTTTGGACCTGGGGTTTGCATCAGCTCTCCCTTCAAGGCTTTGGTTAATTATCAAAAACCTGATGACTCCAGGTTTGTTTTTTGTTAAATTTTGGATACTTTGGACCCACAAGGAGCCTAAAAGAAGTAAAATATTTATTTACCCATGGTGATTTCATTACCAAAGTATTTGGCAACCTCCAGGCCCAGGTTATGCTGGTGCAGATCTGGAGTTCAGCCTGGTTCCGGGACAGTGGAGAAAGGAGACAGATTTGGGGGTGGGTGCACCAGGAACTCTGAGGGACTGTAGTTCCACCTGTCCCTACCAGAGAGCTAGCATCCAAATGTAGGAGCCAGCCCTGCAAGGCGGAAAGCAGGAGCCTGGCAAATGCAGGAAGGAAGACAGATGCAGGTTAGCCTTTGCAAAGTGTGAGAGATAGGGCCAAGAGAGAGAAAACATTAGCTGCTTGAGCGAGTGCACAAACACATGCCATTGTCTGGAGCACCCAGAGCTTTCTTTGCAGTGCTGGTTAGCAAAGGGAGTACCGTGGGGGAAAGGACACAGGAGGAGGCTCAGCTTCCATGTCCTTTCTGGTAAGTTACGGTCAGGATTCATGTGAACCTCTTGAGGACATCGAATTGGACAGCCGATCTCACCTCTTATGAACACTCTGAGCTAACAGTGGCTGAGAACATCCAGGTTGGATGAGAAAGGCTCACACAGTGGTAGCCTGTGTCTGTATCTGCCTTTGGCCCAGCAGCTAGGACCCCACCAAAGCAGTGTGAGAGCCAGATGCAGAGCAGTCTGAGAACTAGTAACACAGAAATGGATGCAGAGATTTACAGCAAGGGCTTCCATCTCAGAAGCAGTGCTTTTCAATCTCCATCTCTCTCACGTCCTGTCTGCATGACACTGGACAAGGAACTTCGCTTGTCTTAGCCTATGGGATCTGTATAATGGGGCTAACACTACCTAACGCTACCTACCTTGGATTTTGTTGTGAATATAAATGAGATAACATTTATAAGGCACAGGATATGGATGGAAGCCAGATGTGGTGGTGCACATCTGCAATCCTAGCACTTTGAGAGGCTGAAGCAGGAGGATGAGTTCAAACTCAGCCTGGGCAACTTAACAACCTAGTAAGACTCTGTCCCCAGGTTGGGGAGGGCCTGGGGATGTAGTTCAAGGAGAAGGCCTTGGGTTCAGTTCTCACTACAGCCCCCCGGCCCAGAAAAAGGACTGAGAGGTCCTTCTGTGGAGTGTATTATGTGACTACAGGCTCTGTGGTCTTGTCACTCAAGCGATTCCTGCACCCTCAGTTGGCCCAAGACTCCTTCTTCTTCCTGGATCTGGATAGGTCCTACTGATTTTTAAATGCTCAGCCCAAGCATTTCAGTCTGTGGAACATTCCCTCACCTCACTAAGCGGAGTTGAGTGCCCCTCCCCTGGGCCTCATCTTCCCACTTATTTTTCAGATGAACTGTTTATGTGTTTTTCTTTCCTACCAGGTGGAAAACTCCAAGAAGGCAGGGATTATATTTTTTCTTTGTGTTCCAGCATCACTTGAAAAGTCCCGTGTGAGCAGAGCTGAGTGCAGGGTCCAGGTTTGTCTCCCTCTCTAAGTCAGGGCAGAATGCCTGCTGAAGGAGGTAGGGACAGCAGCAAATCTCTCACTGAGTAGGAATCTTAAGGGGAGCAAGCTATGCCTGTGTGTCCCCACTTGAGCTGGCAGCACCTGGGGTGTGTGTGTGTGTCTGTCTGTGTGTGTGTGTGTGTGTGTGTGTGTGTAAGAGCTAAGCCTTTTAAGGGAAGAGAAAAAAATGAGAGAAGAGGAGAAAGAGAATTCAAAGGGAAGAGGAAAAATAGAATTGTCATGGATCCATTATAGATCTTTGCTGATTGAGAAAAAAATCATTGCTTGACTGAGCATGAAAGTGTGAGAAGAATACAGCATTAGAGAAAGAACTAGCAGACTCAGTCCACCTCTGGGAAGGGACTTGCCTCCACATAATGCAGTGAAAAGTATTCCCGTGGTGTGTCCAGCCAGGAGGGTGTGGGATGAAGGAGTGGGATTGTCCAATTTGGGATCCCACTTCCACCAAATGAGCACTCAGGTAGCTTTCTCACATGCTATCTCCTCATTCATACAATGAAGATAATAATGGATCGATCTGGTTGTTACTATAAGGGTTAAATGAGATGATCAGTGTAGAATCATTTGTCAGAGTTCTTGGTATGTAGTAAGTGCTCAATAAATTATAGCGATGATTTGAATATTGATCATTTCTCCTGAACATCCTGGCCCTGAATCTAGAGGCTCAGAGAGTGAAATGGGAAGGTTGGAGGAAGGGGAATAATATTATCCACAAATGTGGGATAATGTGGCCTAGAAAATATCTATTCCCCTCCCAGTTTACGTTCATTAAGACTCTCAAGACATTTTTACGGTGGATCTAAAGGAATTAGCCATATGGAGAATAAACAACAGTGGAAAGGGTGATGTGGGAGTCAGGACTCCCGAGTGCTGATCCAAATCCCACCACGGCTCAGCTCTGAGACCTTAGGCAAGTTCCATAAACTCTGGGATTCTGCCTACTCATCTGTCAAATAAAGGAATTGGTTTGTAAGCTTTTTAGAGGGCTACAACAAACATCGATTCTAATATCCAGCCAAATTGAGTTGAAACTTTTTTCCTTCTTGTCTCCATTTCCTACCCTTCCCAGTTTGCTGGGGGCTATACATTGATTAATACACAAAGCCTCCCCCACCAGACAGCCTTTTCGTAAAGGGAATTGGTGGTTGAATAAATACAAGATCCACCTGGTGCTCTGTGTTTAAGTAGTTCAGTTTAAATACCCAAAGATTTCTGGGGTGCAGTTACAGATGGGTGGGTGTTGGCAGGAGAAATGCAGTGCTTCCTCGGAAGCAGAACAAGATCAAGCATGTGTGGACCTGGGTCGGAGACTGAACAGGAAGGGATTCCATCTGGACAGAGAGAGCCAAGATCAAATCACAGTGATTGATCACATGTAAGCCGAAGGCTGCGTGAGGGAGGATAACAAACTCCTTGGTGCTCAAGGTGAACTGTTATCAGCAAGGCAGATTTCAGATTGCCATGTAATGTAAGAAAACTCGCCACCTGTTTCATTAAAGCAAGAGTTGAGAAACTATTCTATGAATGTAGAGACAGTAGATATTCTAGGCTTCTCGGGCCATCCAGTCCTCATCACAATGACTCAGTTCTGTCACTGTAGTATGAAAGCAGCCATAGCAAGCATATAATTAGCATGGAGGTGTGCAGTGAAGCATTATTTACGAAAGCGGTGGTATAGCCAATTTGGCCCACAGGCCAGAGTTTGCAGGGCACTTCACTAGTGGAGCCTCCCTCTAGGACAGAAAAATGTTGGAAGTAAGCGGGAAGTATCCCCTCTCACCATCACCATCAAAGGCAAGCCAGTGTTCAAAGACCAAAGACCGTTTCTTTCTTTTTTTTTTTTTTTTTTTTTGGTACTGGGGATCGAACTCCTGACCTTGTACTTGTGAGGCAGGTGGTGGAACAACTGAGCTAAATCCCTAGCCCTCAAAGAGCCTTTCTTAATAGTCCCTGAGTATATCCTTGCTCTGATTGGGGGTTCTGATGAGCTGGCCTGTCTGGTTCCTATTAATAGCAAATCTCACAAGGTTATTAGAAAGTAGACCCAGGGAGAGGCTATGGGGTCCCTAAGTATCCATGGTGGGGAGGCGTTGGAAGAAGCTGGTGCTCATAAGACAAACAGTGAGGAGCTGCTGCTTCCTCCTCTGACACATTTCCACTTTGGTTCTTCTTTCTTTGAGGGAACATTGTCTTCGAGGATGATCTTCCTTACAACTTGGATTTCATGGAGATAGTCAATCACTAACATATCCAGTAGGAAAAATTCCTTTCTTCTTTCAATCTTTTGGTTCCTTTCTTATCCAATTTCCACCCCCTCACACACACACACAGATACATCACTCACTAGTTGTGTTAATGTTTTCATATGCACTAGCCAAACACTGAATTGGCATCCACTAATCCAAAAAGAAGCATGCCCGAGTAGAACGGTGTAGCTCTCTTTCACCCCCAGAGCTCCTCTTCTGGGTCTGGTTCTCCAGAAGATGGAGCTTGTTTGGGTTTTCTTCTTCAGAACTCCCGAGAGGAGGTGAGACATGGTGCTGGGGCAATGGTAAGTGTGCCCACACCCAGCTGCTGCTGTCTGACTCTGGGCTATTAAGACACTGGGCTCCCCCAGCAGCTGCCAGCTCACTTTGGATCTTGTAATAGATCACAGATAAACCAGGTCTACATAGAGCCCAGCTCAACTGGATCTAGGCAGGACTGTAGGTCTTTACCTGGCCATTTCTTCTGCTAAGTCATCCTAGCAGACTTGCACTGAATTATCTTTCAGTCTGTGGCACAGCTAATTGTAGATTTATTTTTTAAAAATGCATTAATTTTATTGGTACATTTTAGGCATATAATATGATGACATTCATCATTGGGAATTTGTACCATTATATATCTTGGTTCTTATTTTTTTCCCCATTCCCCTGCCCTCCCTTCAACCCCACCATCCCTCCCTATTTACAGAGACTTTGTTTCTATTTATTCCTTTCCCTTCTTTCCTTTCCTCTACCCCTCTCACTTCTCCTTCCCCTTTGGACCTTTTCTTCCTATTTCACATTATCTATTATACCTTTTAGTCCTTATTTACACTTTCAGTTTCTCACACTAGAGAAACTATTCGGTATGTGTGTGTCCTATTTATTTCACTTAAGAGTATGGCCTCAATGTGCATCCATTTAGCTATAAATGTCTCTAGTTTCTTGTTCTTTATGGCTCAATAGTACTCCATTTTATAGAAAAACCACATTTTCTTTCTCCAGTCTCCAGTTGATGGGCAATTGGGCTGTTTCCAAGTTTTAGCTATCACAAACTGTGCTGCTATGAACATAGGTGCACATATATCACTGTGGTATAATTCTTTTCATTCTTTTGGGAAGATACCCAGTAGGGGAATAGCTGGGTCAAAAGAGAAACCACCAACAGCATGAAGAGACAACCCACAGTGTGGGAAAAAATGTTTACCAGCTGCCCCTCAGGTCCACTATCTAGAATATATAAAGAACTTAAAAAAAATCAGACCTCTTAAATTTAAAGACCCAATCCAAAAATGGGCATCTGAAATGAACAGACATTTCTCACACAAAGACATAGAAATAGCAAATAAACATATGACTAGATTTCTAAGACCTGGCCTGCAGGGACACAAGTATTTCTGCTATGTTAGCGTCTGCTACATTTCAGAGTAGAAATATGGTGGGCGAGGGAGTCAGACCATTTGTGCTCCCGTCCTGGCTCTGTCACTTAATAAATATGGAACCTTGGGCAAGTCTCAGCCTTCTGAGAATTAGACTCCCCATTTGTGAAATGTAGATTTAAATGTAAAATAAAATGAGGCCGTTCCAAGTCCAGTTGCGTCTCATTATTCACGTAGCTATGTTTTCTCTAGTCATTGTGAATGCTGAATTAGTAAATACTGATCCCCTTCTCCTAGGGGAAGTACAGAGTTAGGTTCCTGCCACCTTTGGACACAACAGTTTAATCATTCTTTCAGTATATAACTTTGGTTTATGGGCTTTTCTGTTTAGACATCTTATTTAATATAGACTGTTGATTCATTGCTATTGAACTCACAGCCAACATCATTACAAATTATTCCTGAATGAAACTTATCTAACATGCATTTTTAAAAATGAGGCACATCATCATCACCTTCTTGCCTTGCAGCTCTCAACATTACATGTGGGAGCTGTTTTAAACAGTGGAGTCACCACAAGAAGCCCCAAAATCTGAAAAATATGTCAGTAAATAAACTGCAAAAGGGTACTGGTTTGCAGGGCGGAAGTTGAAACTGTAGGCAGAGCAAAGTCACATTCCACCTCCACTGGGAAAGTGAGCAAAAGTTTGCCCTTCACTCTGTGTATGCCTGTGGCAAGAACTGATTTGAAGACTACTCCTAAATTTTAAAATTTGTGAATGATGAGGATTGACTGTACTTCAGAGGGTCAGTGTGAGGATCTATTCTGATCAAGCTTGAACTTCCCATCTAGAGTGCAGAGAGAGTCTTCCAAGATTTGTGCCCTACTTGCTTTTCTGCTGTCGCTCCTGACACAAGCCCATTCTCCAGCCCTTCTTACTGCCCTCTGAACAGAGGATGCTGTTTCTTGCCTCCGTACCGTTGTTCACACAGAGTTTGCTGCCTGCAATGCCCTCTTCACACTCACAGAGGCAAGCTGGTACTCTTCTCAAGGGATGCAACAAGTACTGTATTTTAGTCCATTCATGTTGCTGTAACAGGATACCATAGACTGGGTGGCTTATAAGCCAGAAATTTCTTTCTTACAGTTCTGGATGCTGGAAAGTCCAAGATCTTGGTCTCTGCTGTGGGCTCACTTCCTGATTCATGGATAGTCAGGTTTTTACTGTAATTTCACTTGGCAAAAGAGGCAAAGGAGCTCGCTGGAGCCTGTCTTATAAGTTCACTAATCTGTTCATGTTCTGTTTGCTGCCCAAAGGTTCCAATCCTAATACCATTACCGGGAGTCAGGATTTCAAGATATGAATGGAGGGGCACAAATATTCATACCATAGCAGTAGGAAACCCAGTCTTCCACTCCATCTGTATATTTGGCTCAGAAGAAAAGAGTTTGTGTCTAAAAGTAATTTTTTGAAGGGCACCTAAGTCATGAGGCAAACAAATGAAAACTTCTTCTCACTAATGACCTGTTTCTTTCATTTTTCCTCATCATCACCTTAGAGGAAACTCAGTCCCTGGGGAACACTGTCAGTATCGGGGCTTGGTGGGAAGTTCCTGCTCCATTCTCCCAGAAGATTATATTGAAGGTTTGAGGAACCGTCACCCCTTGCTTGTGGTTTCCGCCCTTGACCGAAACGTTCCTCAGATGTCACCCTTCAGAAGGATGAGGTCATTAAATAACATTGGAAGTCAAAGCAACCCTCTGTGTCTCAAAATGTTAGACCCAGCCCTCAGCCCTAGTTGCTCCAGGTGGAGGGTGACTTCCGGGGGACGGAGCCAACAGTGTAACTGTGAGTCAGGTGTCTCAGTAATTCTCAGACTGGCTCCATGTCACTGCCAGCTGGGTTTGGGCTTCATCTGTTTTGCCTACCCCGAGGGCACGCTCATTCATTCTGCCTTGTGTCATGCTTGTCTGTCTGATTCTGGTGCTCATTTCCATGTTTGTTCCATCTTTACTCCGGCCAGCGACTTTCCAGGTGCTCCTTTTACTGGCATGAACTGCCTGCCCTCTACCCCATGTCACTGAGACAATGCAGTCTGACTCCCAGGAGAGGGTAGTGGAAAGAATACCAGGTTGAGAGCTAAGCAGACAACAGAGATTCTTGTTCCCATTTCTCGATATCTGTGTTCTTCTGCAAACTCTATTTTCTTTCTTTCTTTTTTTTGGTACTGGGGATTGAACTCATGACCTTGCACTTGCGAGACAGGTGAGCTAAATGCTACTGAGGTAAATCCTCGGCCCCAAACTCAATTTCTTATGTCCCAATTTCCCCCTGTTTAAAATGAAAGTGTTGACTGGATTGCTAAAGTCTTCCCCAGCATTCCCATGTGATGGTCTATGTGTTATTGGAAGAGAGATGAGTGGGATGTACCTGATTTGTTCACAGATGGATAAACTACCTTTCATTGGCTCCAGGGCTAATGGAAAATCTGCTCTATGATTGTTTGGTTGAAAAAACTTCAAAAGCTACATTTCACCTGGCTTAGTGATGACAACACTAATGTGAATGCTGTTTACAAAAATGAAAATTAGGCAAAAGCAATGACAATCACATTCAGGGGGTGTGATTTGGCTTTCAAAGTAATCTTACACTCATCTGTTACTCACCTTTTAGAGAAGAAAAATCCTCCCAGGGTATCAGAGAAAGTTTTACCACTCAATTTTTAATGTTGTGTAGTGGTACCGAGATAGGCTGAAAAAGGAAAGAGGAGCAGCGGAGTGACCATGAATCAAGGGAAGAGAACATTCACCGTCTTGGGAAACAATCACTATTTAAAATGAACCATGTATGATGATAATGATGAGAGTGATGGCCATGATGGTGATGTGATGATGATGATAAAAATAGCTGTCACACACAGAATGTGTATTATGCACTAGGACCTGTGCTAACTCTTTATGTATCTCTCTCATTTAACGAGTCACATTTATTATCAAAGGTCATAACAATGCAGAAACAAGGCTAAATACACAACAAGCCTGGACATGCTTGGAAAAACAAGGTTAATGTGAACAATCATAGTATTTTACATTAGCTTTCAGTTTAGAAGCCATTGCTCATCTACGAAATCTTTTCTGTTTTGACTTTGGTGAAGTGACAGGCCAACATAGACCTAAGAGAGAGCTGATAAAATTAACTCCAGGAGGATGGTGCTGGAAACTGAAGAAAGACAATCCATTATTGCAATTTGTATAACACAAAGGAAACAGAGTGTTTACCCTTATGAACCAAAAGCATTTGCTTAATTGCATGCCCTTTGGCGATATTAAAACCTGATTTGGAAATATATAAGACTGAAAAGTTCCCAAAATATAACAGAGTGCTTGCTTAGTCCCCTCTGTGACCCTGGGCTTACTGCATTTCTGGCCCAGTGGGACTCCGGCCCTGCCTCCCCAGAGTTCATTCCCTGGGTCAGCTGAGGGAGAACTACTGTTCCCTGTCCCTCAGTGATGGCTGTGTTTTCTGCTGAGTTTTTCTTTGAAATCAGTGACCTTTGAAATTCCAGGCTTGTTTAATCTCCAGTCTGTTGCTGTGGTTGCCACCAACCCTGAGTCCTGGCTTTGTGGAGGGTGGAGACATGGGCAGTGAAGAACAGTCCAGCCACGGCCTGTCTCCTCTCCACACTGCCATACTCCCCCCAAGGTCAGCCAAGGGCTTCAATGAGAATAAAAGATGATCTCAGGACGTTCTCTTCCAGCTCCCACATTTAAGAACTTCGTGGACTCAGTTTTTCATCTTCCCTCACATTTTGGCCTTATTTCAGCTTGGTGCCACGTGCCTTTCTGAGCGACTTTCTTCTGATTTCATCTTCTAGGCTATTCATAAGAACGTCAATCATTTAGAAGGATGGGAGTTTTCCCTACCTGGAGAACGTGTTTTCCCGAACTCATTGAAAGTCTCTTTGATTTGTCCAAGAATGAGAAAAAGAAAATCTAGACTAAGTAGGAAAATATTCTGTGTGAGTAACATATTTATAAGCTCTGGTCATTATGTTGAAATCCTCACATTGTGGAAAGGCCTGCTGGCTACTCCCTCTTGGCAAACTGGGTGGTTGCCTGTTCAGTATGTTTTAAAGTTTGCTAGAAAATCTTTGTGCCTTAACAATAATTCCTGGGATTCTTCCATTACTGATATATGGGTTAGTGTTAAGTATTGTTCTCTGCATTCGTGCGAGAGGGGTGAGAACCTCTTAAAATGAAAATACTTTCAGGATTATCAGCGAGGGCAGTCTCTGGAATGAGCTTTCCTGGGTGCAGCAGTGCTGCTGGTATCCCCCCCATGCCTGTCTACTAGATACTTACGCTTTGCAAAAAAAAATCCTCAAGGCTTTGGGGTGGTGAGAGAATATGCTTAGTCTGTGTGAAACCGAGCCAGAGTGCTGAAGAACCAGTGCCCCAAAGAAGCAGCTCTCCGAGGGGTGGGGAGTTCAAGGATACATACCATACCCTGGCTTCTCACCCCTGGGTGGGATAACTCTGATTTGTGTCCTGCTCTGGCTCCCAGACTTCCCCAGGGATCAACTTCCATGTTCCTCTATGGGAACTAGCTCCATAACACACTGTCATGGGCTCCCTCCCCTCCCCGCCCCTCCCCTGCACTACTTCCCATCCTCCCCTGCACTACTTCCCATCCTCCCCTGGTGTTTCCTGGGCTCACTTCCCAGTAACTGACTTGCAGTTGAATCTTACCTCAGGGATGCTTCTGGGGAAACTCACACCCAGAAAACAGGCAATAGCAAAACTGCAGGTAAGCGCAGTCCATGGGGCATAGGCCACCCAGGCTCATTCTTCCAACTCTACCATCTTGAGTGATTTTCAGGGTCATGGCGGGAGAACTGCTGCCCCCCCCCCTTAGGTGCACACTTCAGAATGGAAAGAGGGGAAACCACCAAAATCCAAGTCAAAGGCCAAACCTCCACTGTAGATTTTGCCACTTCAAACAGGAAGTGATGTCTCTCCAGGAAGTTCTGCCCACAGCGCATTTACCAGAATTATCTTAGGCTCTTATGCTCACTTGCACCCCAACTGCAATGAATAGTGGAGGGGCACTGAGCCCTTTTAGCTATGCATATCCTCCTCCAAACAGAACTGGAGTTCTCATGGCAAAATAAAAAGACAGTGTAGGCAAATAGCAGCGCTTGTCACAGAAGCCTTCTAGTGTGTTGCTAACATCTGTGTGTGCCATAGGTTTATTAGAGGCATGATGTTCCACGTCTGACCAGCAGATTGGTGTGACCTGGAACTATAAGAAATGCAGGGCCAGGCATGGTAGTATATGCCTGTAATCCTAGCACTCTGGGAGGCTGAGGCAGGAGGATTGCCTAGGCAATTTTGTGACTTAGTGAGATCTTGACTCTAAATAAAATTTTGAAAAGGGCTGGGATATAGCTGAGTGTGAAAGCCCTGGGTTCAATCTCCAAGAGATGGGGACAGGGAGGGGGTGGCAGGGAGAGGGAGAGGGAGGAAAAGAGAACATGACTCTGATTCAGCAAATCTGGGTTGATATGAATCCTGCATCTTGTTCTGTTGTTGTTGTACTGGGGATTGAACCTGAACCGAGGGCCTTTGCTCTGAGCTACAATTCCAGTCCTTAAACATTTTTTTTTCTTTTAAATTTGAGACAGGGCTTCACTAAGTTGCCCAGGCTGGGTTGAAACTTGTGATTCTTCTGCCTTGTCCTCCTAGCATGCTGAGATTACAAGGTGTGTGTGACCATGCCTGGCTCAGAATCTGCTTTCTAACAAGATCTCCTCCTCAGGTTGTTTGTATGAACAATCCAGTCTGAGAAGAAGTGTTTAGGTCAGTTTCCTTTATGTCTCAATGAACAAGGAATGTCTTGGCCCTTTGTGTCCTCTCTTCAGCCTGTCCAGGGCCTTGTCAATGGCAAGTTTCTGCTGAATAACTAAATAAACATGGCAATCCAGCATTAGGGGAGAAGCTTCCTCTCTAGTCCTTCAGAATCGCAGTGATCCCTTTACCTTTGGACATGCCATCCTCTGATCCAATGACGTTTGCATCTCTTTCCTGTATTAGTTTTGAATGTCTCTTATTGTTCTCTTGGACCAAAAGGTCTAGAATCCTATCTGTGCTGGACTCATCTTTACCCAACCCCTTCCCAGCACCCAGTTGGGTGCTTTGCTTGGTTAAACTGAGCTGAATTAAACCCTTCTGGTTCTCTGTGCCTAGTTTCACTTTCCCCCCTTTGTTTTGTTCATCTATTCTGTGTTCTTTCTCTTAAAATAAAGCAACTCCCACATTGAATAAGACAGTCTTTTGGATTTTTTAGCACAGTTTTAAATAGTTACCCGTAGTTGAATAAATAGGAAAGTAGAGTGCAGAAATGTCAAGAATTTGTTGGCAGGGGAATTCTTTCTACAGACACAGAAACCATCTGCAGGTATATGGGAGGCAAGCAGGTGTGCTTTAATGGAGTGGTGGGGGCTGGGCCCCCAGGCATCAGCCTCCCCTCCAGTGCCCTTCCCGGCCCTCAGAGCTCTTAGATGGTTCAGACTGCAGTCCATTTGGGTGACAGGGAAGAGTCCACCGCCTGCCGACTGCCTGGTGAGATAAAAGGAGAGCAAAGTCCACATACTGCAGTAAATTTGTTGCTATAAGGAAATACACGTTGCATATTATTTGCATTGTAAAAGAAGAGAATGGAGTGCATACAAGTCTACATATGCTAAAACAATGCCCTATGATCTAAAAATAACCCAGGGATTTTATTATACTTTCTTTGATAGAAGGATCAAGTTATTCAAATGACTCAAGTTCATAGGCAGCGCATAACAAATTGTGTCCTTCTAAAAGCAAATTAGCATGAGGATATAGGCAATTAATATTAACCTTAATTAGTGAGAAATTATAGGCCCCAGACCCAGTTAATACCACTACAGATCACTGCACACTATAGGGTTAACCAAATAATTGATAATACTCTAAAGCGATAATAATGAAGCTAAATGAACAGCAATTTATAGCTTACAAAAGCGAAGGTAGCAGCTCTCAGGAGCCGCTCCAGCTTGCAATAGTTGTGGTAAATTTGTTCTGGTACAAAAATCCTATGAAGTGTTATTTGCATTGAGTGCAACCCAGCAGCACTGGCAACCTAGTGAGGAGGAAGCTGATTTCCTCAGACCGGAGGGAGTGCAAGTACCTGCAAGCCTGAGCACTCACCACCCACCACCAGGGCCGGAGAACACGGCCAGCATCAGAGGAGAGCTCATTTTTCTGTAGGTACTGAATTAGACTCTTCCACAAATGCTAATAATGAGCTATTTTTAGTTGATGAACTCCACAGTTTAATAACTGAGATAACTAAGAGTTGTTACCAAGTAGCCTGAAGTCAACTTCAACATGGAAAGCTACAGAGGGGGAGATCTCTCTTTGCCAGACTTTGAGAATTTGCTTTTAAAGACAGCAGAGAGACAGACTGGAAAAGCGCTTTGGTTCCCTCAAAGGAGCCTCCTTCATTATGTCTTGTGGTGGAGACAGAAGCTAAACTCGCCAGATGGGCTCTCTGTGGGCCAGCAGCGCATTCATTTCTCTGCAGACTCGCCTTGCTGTGGTGTGACTTGAAGGGAAGTCCCTGGCAGCGTGCTGGAGATTCACGAGCTGAGTCCCACAGGCTCCGGGAGGCAGGCAAGTGGCACAGCTGTGTGAAGTTTCCTTAATGGGCTGGGCCACTTTGCCCTTTTGCTTAAAGACCAATTTAAAAGCAGCTCAGCAGCTCTGCCACTTTACACCACCCTTGATTCCACTGCAGGAGGTTGCCCGTGGATCTCTTCAGGTTTCAAAGACCACTTTCCACAGTGGCTTTTCATGGGGGTGTCCACTGTGGACAGTTTGTAAATATGGTTATTTACCTGCAGCTGCAACTCCTGGGCTCACAGGTGAGGCTTGTGCAGCATCATCAGCTGTGGGAAGGGGGAAGAAGAAACAGGGCCGAGGTGGATTCAGAGCAACTAGCTCTCTCCCACAGCAGTGGGAGCAAGAAGCCAGTGGTCAGTGTAGCCAGGGGGCAGCAGATGCCACCTGGGCTCCTGTTAACCTTCATACTGGAGACAGGTCAGGAGCAGGCAGGGGTTTCAAGCTGGCTCCATTCATGATATGGGGATACAGAGTCATCCATGGCACATGTGCTGTGTAGCTGGAGAGATTTTGTCACAGGCTTTCATGACCTATCCCAAGAAAGGCTGATTTCTATAATGAAGGTTGCCAGGTTATCTCACTTGTTCCAAGCTTGACAGAGATATTTTATTCACTGCCTTCAGAATATCCACTGGACTCCACCTGGGGATGGCTTGAGTGTATCTCCAACATCCAAGGAGTCCCTGAGAAAACATAATTTGAATGTAATGTTTGTCTTCCTAGGGTGGCCATAGAACACTTAGTTTTAGGGACATGATGACTTAACTTGGGAATGGAAGAGCTGAGAAAGAAGGCTTGGACCTTCTGGGTTCTTCAGCAGTTCTGCTGCACCAGGGAAGAGGCCAGGCTGTGCTTCCCAAAGGCTGGTGTGCACCAGCATCAGTGAGCCTCAGAGAGCCCAGCATTCTGAAGTTCTAAGGGTCCCAGCTCTTCTTATGTTTGATGAGAAACATTGCTGGGAAGTGTGGGTTTATAGTCCACACAGGGTCAGTTGTAGCTAGTGTGGGTCAGGATAGAGAGTGTGTCTGAAGTGATTCAGAAGCCAGGGCTTGGCTGTGCTTCATAAGTCAGAGACAGGCAAGGCCTAAGGGAGACTGAGGAGAAAGCATTCAGATAGAGCAGTGGTGTATACATAGGTTTGGGCTAGAAGACTTTTGTAGTCACTCTCTTTTTCCCTTAAATGTTCCTTGAAAACTGTTCAGGCCCCAGAGAAACTTCTCAATTAGCAAGTCAGAGCTGAAATTTGTATACTTTTTGGTAATCTTCTTTAGAGGAAATAAAATGCCTAATTCTGGTGTTCAGGTCCCATCCCCTGATTGATTCTAGACAACACATTCATCCAGTTGGAGATGTATAGTTTGTCTGGTAGGTGCAGGATAGGAGCATAATGATTGGAAGATCAAAATTTTGATGGAAGTGTGGGGTTCAGAAATGTAAGAGTTGAAATTCAATAACAAGATATATTTCTCAAGGAAGATTCCAGGGTCAGGCTTAATGTTAAGGTATTAGAAGCTTATAAAGTCAAGAACAAAGCAAGATTCTATACTACCTTCACTATGATTTGACTTTGTTTTGGAGAAGCAATCCAACAAAACTTGGTAAGAGCAGGAAAGGAGATATAAAAATTATTTAAAAAGAAGAAAATTATCATTTTTTGCAGGTGATATTGTAGATATTTAGAAAATCCAAGAAGATCAGTTGAAAAATTGTTACAAACAATATGTGTATCCAGAAAGAAGGCTGGATACAAAGTGAATATAGGAAATCAGTAGCATCCCAATATATAATTCCATTAACCAGTTAGAAAATATATTTGAAAAGGAAACTTTACAATAGCAAAAGAAACAATATGGATAAAATTTTACAAGAAATATGCAAGACTTATATGAATAAATTATTAAACATTTCTTAAGAACATTGTTAAAAATGCCTCCTGTTGGGCCGGGGATTTAGCTCAGTGGTTTTGCTGCCTGCTGCTCAAGCGCAAGGACCTGAGTTCGATCCTCGGTACCAAAAAAAAAAAAAAAAAATGCTTCCTGTGCTCTTGAATAGAAAGATTCAACATTGTAAAGAGGCAGGTTTTGGGGTTTTTTTTTTGGTACCAGGGATTGAACTCTGGATCCTGTGCTTGCGAGGCAGGCGGTGGAACCACTGAGCTGAATCCCAGGCCCAAGAGGCAGGTATTTTTATGTTCATTTGTACATTTAAGTAATGTCAGTAAAATTTTTTCGAACTAGTGGAGTCAGTTCTAAAATTCATATGACAAAATAAAAGGAAAAAGAGTGTATTTGTGAACTCTGAAAAGAATGAACAGTTTGGACGAAGGGACAGCTTTCTATCTGTTCTAAAGCTACAATATTGCAAATGATGTGTGGCTGTGGAGGGGTAGACAGATGATTCTGTGACTCTCTGGAATAGAATGGAAGGATCAGAAAGAGATCAAATATAAAGCAAAATTATTTTTAAATAAATGTAGCATTTCTTATCAATGAGAAAAAGATTTTTTTCATGAAATAGTCTTGGGACAATGAATCCCAAGAAATAGAAATTAAGCATAGAGTTGGATTATAATATAATTTTTTACCAAAATATCCAAATGGATTAAAAATGAAAACCTATGAAAACACTAGAAGAAAACATAGGATAAATTTTTTAAAATATATGTGTGTGCTTATGTGTAGCTTAGATATAACCCAGAAGCCGTAAAAGAAATTACTACTAATTTGAGAGTTGCAAATATTTTGTTAATATAAAACAATCAAAAGGCAAAAGAGATAAATGTGCTAATTTCCTTAATATATAAAGATATTATAATTCATGAGAAAAAAATCAAAATATAAGTGAGTACATAAATAAAGACTTACCAGAAAAGAAGACACAAAAGACTTTTCAAAATAAGAAAATACATTTATGCAAAATAGGAGAAATAGAACTTAGAAGTACAATGGGATATTGTATTTTTAACTATCAGATTTTAATGATCAAAAGTTTGATAACACACTTTGATGGTGCAGATGTGAAGAAAAAAATTGATCTCAACCACTTTGAGTATAAAAATGAATGTATTCTCCATAGAATGCAATCAGCAGGACCTGTTTTAAATGTGCATACCCTGAGGCCACCAGTTCCACTACTAGGAATTTACCAAAAAGATACTGCATTTGTACAAAATGAAGAGCATAGAAGGTTAGTCTGTGCAACATATATTGTTATATAACAGAATAATGATGGCAAAGATTTCTTTTTTTAAGAAAACCCCTAAATTCCATCAATAAGAGCAGGTTGAATACATGTGGAACAATAAGATGGAATAAAATACAGCCATTTAAAAACACCAAGGCTGTTTTATGAGTGCTGAGATTAAACAATCTCAGAGATATATTGTCATACTACAAAACCACTACAGAATATGCATAGTATGCTACCAATTGTGTGTGTGTGTGTGTGTGTGTGTGTGTGTGTGTGTAAGATCTATACCAACAAATCTCAAACACTTTGGTCTCAGGAAGCCTTTATACTCTTAAAAATAATCAATGACCCCCAAAGAGATATTCTTAGAAAGTTCTAGAAAACTTAAGAATACACAAGCACATATTCTATTCGTTGTCAAAGTGATAATGTCCCTTAGCCTCTGGATATCTGAGAGAGAATAAAAGGGAAGCGGTGAATGGTAATACTTTGGTGTTATTAAGAGCAGTGTGTACCTTATGATCTCCCTGGAAGGGGCTTGAGCACCCTAGGAGTGCAGAGACCACAGTTTGAGAAGAGCTGGCTTATACATATGTGGTTGTACATGCACAGAAGAGCTCTGCATGAATATTCCAGGATGGGTTACAGTTATTGTCCCTAGAAAAATACACTTGGATGATCAAGGAATCCTGCAGGGAGAGAGATGTACTTTTTGCTGCATAACCTTTTGTATCTTTTCAATTCTATACTTATGTTAGTGATTACATGTTTTAAAAAAAGAAACAGGGATCTAAAGAAACAAATTGAAATGCAAACAGAGATTTATGACCTATAGAATTAATCCAAGTCATAGACAAAGATTGATGTACACGGATATTTGTTGCAGCATTATTTATAACAGCGAGGACTTGGAAACAACCCACATGTCCACAAATAGAGATTGGTTAAACAAATGATGGTACATCTATACATTGTAATTCTATGCAGTCATTAGAAATCATAAATCCCTAGAATGTTCTGTGATATGGGAAAATGCTTACAGTATAGTGTTAAATTTTAAAAAATAGTGCAGAATATAACTTTGGATGAACCACATTACACTAATTTAAAACAATACTGGAAGGATATATACCCAAATTTTAAGTCATTAGTTTTGGGTGGTGAGAGTACTGGTCATTTAAACTTCCTTTTAAATAGATTCTGAATTTTCTGAGTTTCCTACAATTAATATGTATCACTTTTATAACCAGATAGTGAATGCTATAAAAGGAAAAAAAATCTAAAATATTTCTTCTCAGGGCAATTTCTTTCCAGCAGCTCCTGTCACATGAATGTTAATGGGACAGTGAAATGTTTCTGAGGGGGTGTCCTGCCTCTGATATAACCTGTGGTGATGATGAACCCCATCTTGCTAGATGCTTGGATATATGCAGTACCCTCTGTGGTGGATTGACTTGCAAAGGCTGGCTTGGCTGGGGGAACAGGGAAGATAGAGGAAACTGAGAAATTGGAAGAGGTAGAATAATCTATTGCTGTAAAACAAATTAATCTAAAACTTAGCAACCTAAAATAACAATAAACATCTACTACCTCCCAGGTTATGTGAGTCAAGAATTCGACCCAACTTGGTGGTTCTGGCTCAGGGTCTTTTATGAGGTTATAGTCAAGATATCAACTGAGGCTACGAGCATCTGAAAACTTGACCAGGGCTGGAAGATCTGCCTCCCAGGTGGCTTATTCACCCGCCTGCAAGTTAGGGCAGCTGCGGGCGGGAGTCTTTCTTTCCTTGCCACAAGAACCTCTCTGTCCTTACAACATAGCAACTGGCTTACCTTCAAACAAGTGATCCAAGAAAGCCACACTGTCTTTTATGATCAAGCACGGAAGTCATTCCCTCTGCTTTCTGCATATCCTATTGGTGACGCTGGTTAGCCCTAACCAATGTGAGAAGGCAATGTACATAGATAGGTGCAAATATGAGGCGGTGGGAATATTTTTAAGGCTCATTAATACTGGTGGACATTTGATTGGCAAAATAATTGGCAAGGCTCCAGAGAATGGCTACTATCCCAGAGAGAAACATTTCTACTGGTTGGAGGTTTAAGGGTCTGTTTTGTAGGGTGGAGACTGGTCATCAGGCCAGTCTGAGGCTGCTGAGCCACCTGCTCAAAGCCATGAGCAGGGTTTGAGACTGGGAACAGGGAAGGAGGTACAGAGGAGGCTTTTCACTCTTGAAATGAGACAGCTGTCCCTGTTTACAAGACTGCCCTCCCTTGGCCTGGGGACCTAGCCTTGGTCCCTGGTATTATAACCTCACATCCTGTGAGCCTTGGATCAACCATGACATAACTTTATTTTCTGTAAAGCCTTAGAATGTCTTCTAAAGATGAATATTGTAGCATCCAAGCCACTTCTCCCATATAGCCTCACATGTGCCTCTTCTCTCATACACAAAAGTCCTGTCACGTATGCATGAGCATCCAGATTGGTGGCTCTGGAAAAGTAAGCAGTGTGGACTCAGATTTCTCCTGAGCTGGGAACATCCTCCTGGGTATTCAGTTCACATTTAGCAAGGGTGACCGCAGAGAACACCAGGACTCCGTTATAAGGTGATGCGCAAGCCCCCAGTCCTGCTACTATGATGAACAGGTGCTAGGGAACTAGTCTACACAGAGACCTGCTCAGAGGGAACAGTAAGAGGAATGGAGCAAGTCCCAACTTGGCTTGTCTTAGTGTGATTTCTTGGAGCAAAGTCTATCCCAAGTTGGCTCAAGTTTGTTCGTTATAAGAGCTCAGGTCTAATGGAAAATATCAGTCCTCGGGACAGAGGGCATTTTGGTGCTGCACAATTAAAATCTCTCAAATGTCACCTGCACTCAGTCTCTATGTTTTCTAATTCAAATTTTGGAGAGAAAAGCCAGTTGGTTCAACCTAGCCTCGCGCTGGTTTCTCCAGAGTCTGTTCACTTCCCCTCTGATCAGCCATGGCCATGGCCCAAAGTCTGCCCGTACTGTAATCAGTGATCCCCCTGCCAACCTTGGCTGTGGGCACAAACAGAGGAAAAGGAAAAGGCAAGAAAGATAGATATCTTAGTTTACTCCCCTAGAGAGAGGGTAGCTCATTGTACACACAGCTTCAAGGAAGCCAGCCAGGGGACAGCAGACCTCAGAGGAAATGTATTGTCCAGGGGGTGGGTCCTATGAAAACAAGGCTAAGAAATTGCCCTTTTAGAAATTACGGACAAGGTGTGCAGCTTGGTCACAGAGGCAAAACAAAATAAGATTCATTTAATGTACAATGGGTGATCAACACTACAGTGAACATTCAATTTAAAAATAGTGTTACAGTCAAAGACAAATTGCGATCAATCTCCCTCAAAATGTCCCCCTCTCTTGAACACACATAACCCATCATTCTCCCCACTTTCTGAAGCCGTTCTGGAAGTCCTCTTTCGTGAGTGTCTTTATGAAGTGTGGTAAAAGAAATGCAGTAAACACCAATACTGAGTGCCATCCAATGGAAAGACAGGCTCATAAGAAACATTATATTTTGTGTCCTCGTCTACCTTATTCGTCAGTTCTGGCACTGTACAACTTCTGGCTCCTCCTCAAAATCAAAATGACCATGAAGAGTAAATGTTTTGAATCAGTTCAAGACATCAAGGCAGCCATGACACTGCACTAAAGACACTCATGAAAAGGAACTTCCAGATCTGCTTCCGAAAACCACAAGAACAATGACAGAAGTGTATTTGAAGTGAGGCAGAGTATTCAGAGGAGGATTAATGACAGTGTGTCCTTTACTGTAATAATTTTTTATGTAAACACATAGCGTAGCTTTTGAAATGTAACTCAAGGTGAGAGGGGGTTAAAAGAGAATGAGTTGATATAGAGCTGCCTTATCTCAATTCTTCCAAGATCAAAGTCTAAACTTGGACTAGGCTTAGCTAGAAGTGCTCAATCATTCCAGGGTCTGGATAAGAAAAGAAAGTAAGGACAAAAGCTCAGATAGGACAACACAGATGTGGAATGATGGATCATATAAGACTGGCCAGTGGGAACTTTTATTTGATCATTAAGACAACTGGAGCAGTCAATTGGATTTAATCCATTGTTCAGAGATTGACTTGCTTACTTACAGCCAATCTGATCCATCACATAGACAAGACTAAGCTCCAAGGCACCAAAGCTTTCTCCTTGATGCCTCTAAAAGTTACAGGCCAGGGCACTCACCTGTCTTGGATGAAAACCAGAGAACTAAATGAACTGGATACTGTGCGTTGGTTTTGGGCCCTTTAAAAGACCTTCAAATGGGTTATATTGATAACCAAATTACCCAAAAAGTTTTTCTTTCATCTTCCTCAGCCAAAAAGGATATTTAAAAAGACAAAGACACATTAGGATAGGAGCAGGTGATAAGACCACTTGTTGGTTACAGTAATAGCTGCTGCCTTTCTTAATGTGCTGGGCTTCAGCAAACACAGGGATTACTGTGAGATGCACAGTGGTGAACACTGTTTGCTTTTATCTCCTTTGCTGTTTCCCCTCTCCTCTGTAGATGTGAGGTTGTTTATAGTTTCTAGGAGAGAGCTGTCATGCTTTGGTGTTTGTGAAAGATTTTTTCCTTCATCTGTACCACCTCTGATGTGATGCCTTAGGAGAGGTGAGAGCAACTGAGCTCTCTTGTCATTTCCACAGTGATGTTTGCAAGACTGGCTTCATGTTGGGGAGAAGCTATGCTTTCTATGGTAGTTGGTTCCCCAGCTTGCCTGGATCCTCAAGGAGCTAGTGGTGGTCATTTTTCCTCAGGTAATTAGTTGTCTGGCTCCTTCCTATTCTAAGTCATCCAGTGCAACACTTGCAGGTCTTCCCCTTCTTTGGGAACCAATAAGGCTGTTAGTTATTTCTGACTCTCCACCTTGTGGGCTTCTCTTGATAGGGTGGCTCCAGCTGAGCATTCCTAGCCAGAGTTGTGAGTGCAAGTGACATATGCCATTCCACTGGCTGGAATATTTACTTATTTGTGCAAGGAGATTTGGCCTCACAAGACTGTCTGCTCCTTCAGCCTGCATCCCTGGGTTCCTCGAATGATCAGAGCCCTCTACCTGCCAGAAATAGACATGAACCATGAGATACATGTATTTCTCTGTTTAAATTATTGAGAGTTAGATGTTTTCTGTTTGTTTATTTGAGCGGGGGTGTCAAATTCTATTATTTTATAAAATTATTAAAAGTCATTTGTAAACAAATTAAGAACCTCCCAAATTTTGCTATTTCAGTAAGTCTATTTTTCATGATTTTCTCCAGTTTCTAAAAATTTTTTTTGGTAATTTTTGCTTAGTTGTAGCATGGCATGGATTCTATTTTGTATTCTGGGTTTTAAAATTTTAATTTGATCAAGGCCCCATGATACTAACAGCATAGACTGTTTTATTCACCACACTATCTCTCCTCTGCACATCATGAAAAATCAAGCACACAGTAGGTGCTTAATAAATAATGATTAAAGTTAATATTTAATGACTTTAGTTCCCTCTTAGCACGATGAATATTAGAAGCTATAGATGACTGGCCAGCAACTGTAGGCTGTGGATTCTGGGCTCAGGTTTGTCCACAGGCAAAGACATTTTTTTAAAGAAATCTTTGTTTTGTTTTTCCTCTGTTCAGCATTAGATCCAAGAGCTCTTGCTGGCTCCCTGGAAACTCAGTCTCCTGGTTCCTGTCAATCCTGCACAGGATTATAGACTTGTGTCTTAACAACCATGCCTGCTCCTTCCTCCTAATGTGACACAGAAGCCCAGATAAATCAAGGCTTCTCCCCAGGTCACGCAGTCCCTGCGAAGCAAGGCTGCAATTGCAATCTGCTTTCTGAACACCAACTCTTAGTTCATTTGAATGTGTCTTCTGGGTTCCAATTCTAGCTCTTCTTGGCAAATCAAGATATTCTGGGTGTGAGTTTCCAAAGTTTCAGTGATACTAAGTAACCTTTCAGCTCAGCTCTATTTACTGAGTTGGCTCTTGCTGCTTTTTTTTTTTTTTAACTTGCCTCCTCCTCCTCGTCCCCCTCCTACTCATTGTCTTCTTCCTCTACCTGCTCTTCCTCCTCCTCCTCTTCCTCTTCCTTTACCCTCTCTCTCATACTTACGTGCCTGGACACTTAAGACTTATGAATTTGTTGTTCAGGATCAATTCCAGGTTGATCCATTTATCCCAAGGTAGTCAGAAAGTCACGGTCAGCTTGGTCCATATAACACGTGATTTCTTTCCGCTAGAACACACCCCTTTCCTGTCCTCCTTTGAAATTTGAAATTTGACCACTATTATTTACTTCCTTTAGCCTAGCAAGTGCCTATCCTGTGGATGGCTCTCAGGAAAATTCACAAGGTCTATCATATTTAATTCTCACAAAAACTTTGTCAGAAAAGAGTTTATAATGTACTTTTAAACATGAGCAACAGGTTAAAATCTTTGTCCAGACCAGAACCACATTTCCAATAACTATATTAAAAGAGTAAAATTAATTGTAATAATATCTTTTATTTAACCTTGCTGATCCAAAATATTCTCATTCAAATAAGTGATCAACATAAAAATTACTGATAAGATATTTTGCATTTTTTCATACTAAATACTTGAAATGTTGTGCGTATTTTACATTTCTGTCACATTTCAATTTGGATTAGACATTTTACACTTAGGGGTCACATAGGCTAATAATTACTATATTGGACAGTGTGGATCTAAAGCATAAATCAGAGCATGAGATTCTTCTACCCAACCATCCAGTGTCTTATAGGAATCAACATAAAAGTTAATCTTTTTACCACAGCCTCCTCAACCCTACATGAGCTGGACCCTGCCTACCCCTCTGACTTTATGTCCTCCATTCACTATGTTCCAGCTGTTCTCTGTGCATGAAAACCCGTTCTCATCTTGGGGATTCACATTGGTATTCCTTTGCTTAGAACATTCTCTTAAAATCTTTGCAGGATTACCTCCTCCTGTTCGTTAATCAGCATTTAGCTACATTTTAACATCCTCCAAGAGTCCTTCACCAACTCTAAAGCTAGGGTGAGGGCAGCACCCCCAGCCCCTTTACCGAGTCGTCATCTGCAGCAGGGCCCCATTTTCTTCTCACAGCACTTACTGTTCTCCTAAATTACCTTATGTGTCCATCTCCTATCACTGGAAGTTAAGCTTCTGGAGGTGAAGGACTCTGTTTTGCTTGTTCAGAGCACTATTCCTAGAAGGTGGAACAGTAGCCTGTGTACATTAGATGCTGAAGAAGTATTTGTTACCAAATGAATGCCTGGGTTAATTAATCCCATGGGTCCCAGTCCGATTTTACAGTTGTGAGGTGTGTTTTGCCTTAAGTCACACTGCCTGGATTTGAAATGCTCCTTTTATTATTGCATCCTTTATAGAGAATTCAACGTCCCTTGGCTGAGTTGTCCGTTCGTTCCTTTCCAGGAGTTGAGAGTTTTCAGAGGAGAGCCTTGATGGCCTGGGTTCCTCCCTGGCCATTTTTTTCTTGGCACACGATCTTCTCACTTTCCTTCTCCCTCACTTAACTTCCCAAGTCATCTTCAAGGTGACACAGAACAGCCCTCCTCTTTTGGCCGTCCTCAGGATTTCCACTGTCTCTGTGAGCCACTCCACCTCTTCTGTCTCACTCTAATTTGGGCTTTCAGCTTCTTGCTGTTTTCTTCTGCCCACCTCAGTCCATCCTTCCACACCCATTTTCTGTCTTGTGAAGTCACCCAAGGGTTTCAGACGCTGGACTTCCTACTCACATATCCAGGTTCAAATCTTGTTACCTGGATAGCCTTTTCATTGAGAGTTACCTTTCATGAGCTGCTGTTTGTAATCTGTAAAGTAGATATTATTACTTCCCCTCATAGTGTTATTGTGAGTATTAAATGAGATAGTATATGAAAATTATTTTGAAATACACTGGCCCACAATAAGTGCATAAGGCAAATTAACCATCATAGCTCTCACTTTTTATCTTTCTATCTATATTCCCCCTCTTGCTCCTAACTCCAGTTTTCCATCCCCTTTCCTCTTGGTGTTGTTGATGATATGGGATAAAGATGTCAAAATTATAGCTGTAGGCATGACAAGAAGCCTAATTTGTCCCAGTGGGATGTGTAATTTTTTGAAGAAAAGACCACTGGTTTGGACTCCAACTGTTATTTACTTACTGTTTGACCTTGGACAGATTATTATTATTATTGGGGCTTTTGTTTTTGGTACCAGGGATTGAACTCGGGACCTTGTACTTGTGAGGCAGGCGCTAGAACCCCTGAGCTAAATCCCTGGCCCTGGACAAATTATTTTGCCTGTCTTTGGGTGTTTTGTCTCTGTAATGGAAATAATAATATATCTTCTCCCAAAAGGCCACTGTGTGATGTGACACACACACACATGCACGCGCGCACACACACACACAGATACACATCCATATAGGCATAGGGGTAGTGCCTGATAGACTATCAATATCCATTTCATCTTCTTTTAAAAATTATCTAACAAAAAAGGAATACCAGTTTTGAGATTTAATGTAATTTAATCTGTAAGGAAAGACAGTTTTCCTTCCTTGGGAGAAATTTGAGAGAATTCATACAAGCACCTGAGTTAATTGAGACCCCCCGTGTCCATGAGGTGCAAAAGCGTTTTCAGGGAGGATGTTAAACCTTGGAGGAAGCTCATCTAAGTTTCAAGACTCTGCAGCCCCCTGGTGGCCATTGATTTCAGCTGCTGATTCATAGTCATTGACGAATTACTGAGTCAATTTGCCTTTGAACAAGACCTACAGAGAGAAATAAAGATAGAGTGGTGAATGAAAAGGCTGGCATTTTAGTCTTTTTCATATTCCAAATAGAAAGTTATTTTTTTATCAGTGTGTATGCCAGCAAAGTCTGATGAAAATTTGAAAATACATGTGCACACACAAGGAAACTATTAACCTCCAAACTCTTCTTCGTCTTTTTCTTTTTGTTCCTCCCTCCTGTCCTTCACCAAAAAAGGAGCATCCTTTCTTCTCTTTGGGTCAGATAAATCTTTGCCCTTGAACTTGTAAAGTCAGTATATTCTCTGAGTTCCAGGCAGAGGCCAGATGCTTGTCCAACTGTGATGCTTGTCAAATTGCAAATACTGTGGCAAGCGTAAAGCCACAAGCATGTCATTCCAAGAAGCCATATCTGTTGTTATTAGGTTTTCCACTAGCCAAAGGGTAGGCCACAGTACTGGAAAGAGCCCAGGTCCTGAAGAGCAGAGATTCCACGGAGGGCCTCTGTGCGGCGGTGGGCATGCTACTGAGCGAGGGATATTCCTCCCACACTGCCCGATTCTGAGCATGCCCCTCGGCTACCTGTCAGGCTGTGAGCTCTAGGGAGGATCTTGCCTTATTCTTAGCTCCTAGAGTTAGCACAAGGTCTGACAGTCAACCTTTGAGAAGGAACTGAGGGATTCATGTGAACCGAAGACTGTAGTTTTATCTGTGAACCCAGTGAGCTGATTGCTATAAACACAGCCGGCATCTGAGTTCTGTGTTGGCAGCTCTCTAGAGACAAAAGGAAAGGAAGACCAGAAGTAGAGCCCTCACTTTGCAAGTGAGGGGGAAAAAGCCTGGGGTTCTGAACTGTCACCCCAAGACGGCAAGCAGCAGTGACCCATCATCCCATCATTATTCCTTCCAGCTAAGGGACCTCTGTATCTCCTTGGCCTGTTAATGGAGAGGGGGTCCTGAGTTACATAGGACTGCATGACCTAGGGAGTAACAAATAGTCTGCGACTCAGTTTCCTCATCTGTAAAATTAGAATTAAAAATATTTACAATGGGCTTGGGTTGTAGTTCAGCGAGTGTTTGTGTAGCACACAGGAGGCTGTGGGTTCGATCCCCAGCACCATTTACCTTCCAGACCCTAGAGGAGGTGACGCATGTTCAGACACTATTCTGAAAAACGAGGTGACTGACAGCGGTCTGAAATGTTATTTTTTTGTGGCTGAAGAACTACTCTGCGAGGCCGCGGCCAATCCCCGCCCCTCTCCACTTCCCCACCGCCAACTTTTCCTGGTGCGTGGATGGCAGTTTCCAAAGATTCCCAGAAATGCTTCAAATGCCGGGAGAGCCAGAGGAGATTCTGCTTCAGGGAGCCGATCAAGCTATCCTCGGGTTTGGCAATGTGGCGCTGCCACCTCTACCCCTTTCCTTTGCTTTGTCTCCTTTTATTCTGGAACCTGATTTTTAAAAATCAGAGCCGTTTAATCTGCTAAACGAATAATTATCCTGAATGCTTAATTGCAAAGTCCTCCTTCAGTTCTCCCATTTGTTCAAAATCCGCTTCTGTTCACACACCAGCTTAAATAGGGCAGAGAGTCTGGAGGAAGGGAGGAAAGAGAGGGACCGACCGAGGTAGGGCGGGCCGGGAGCAGTGCTTTTCTCAATGAATACCGAGGCCTCTGCAGATTTGCATAGAGCCGACCTCGCCGCGTCATTGGCTGACGCGCTCAGGCGGGGCGGGGCGGGCCTGGGTGGGCGCGGAGTTGGCGCGCGAGCCCCGCCCCCGCCGCGGCTCCCGCCCCCTCCGGTGCGCGCTCGCGGCTCTGCCAGCTGCAAGTGGCGGGCGCCGGGCAGATGCGATCCAGAGGCTCCAGGGGCGGCAGCGGCGGTGTCGGCTGGCAGCCCCCGCTGCCGCTAGCGGGGGTCCGCGGGGCCCCGGACGCCTTCCCACTGCCTCGTGGCCCAAGACCCGCAGCCGCCGACGCGCAGCTAGGTGAGGAGAGGGCGAGACTTCCGGCTTCCCTGCCCTGAGCGCTTTCCCTCGGCTGCTCCTCTGGGGCTGCCCCGCTGCCCGCGAGAGGACTCGGGGCCCAGGCGCGGGCGGCAGCCAGGACGCTGCGAACTCGCGCCGGCGGCTGCCGGAGCCTCCTCCCTGCGGCCCGGGGCTCGCACGCACGCCCGCCCCGAAGTTCCGCGGGCGGCGCGGGCCCGAGACTTCCCGCCGCGGAGCTCGCCTGGGGGCGCCTAGAGGCGGCGCGTCCCGCGGTTCGAGCCCGGACCCGGGACAGGAGATCGGGGAGCGGAGCAACCGCAGGAGGCGGCCGGGGCCGCGCGCACCTGTTCCGAGCCGCGGCTCCCAGCCTGGAAAGTTGCGGCGGGTCCGAGGCGGCCTGGAGAGCGGCGGACCCCAGCCCGGGCCGCCTCCCTCCCGCGCAGCAGTTTCGCTCGGGCGCTGGGCTTGGCGAGTGGGGCGCGGGGTCCAACGCTGAGCCCCGCCAGTTCCGGGGTCTCGCACGCGCGTCCCCTGCAGGCCGCAGCCCGGGAAGAGCGAACGAAGCGAGCGCCCGCGCAGAGCCGGGGACCGAGGAGGGAGCCGCTCGGGACCTCTCGGACCCTGCCGTCCGCGGGGAAGCTGAGGGCGAGGCTGGGCCCGGGAAGCGTGAGCCTCGTACGAGCAGCCCTGCCCCAGCGGCATGGGCGCCCTCGGGCTCCTGTGGCTCCTGCTGCTCCTATCGGCGGCCGCCCGGGGCTCCGGCCAGCGCGCGGGGTCCCCGGCCGCAGGGCCGCCACTGCAGCCCCGGGAGCCGCTCAGCTACTCGCGCCTGCAGAGGAAGAGTCTGGCGGTGGACTTCGTGGTGCCCTCGCTCTTCCGCGTCTACGCCCGCGACCTGCTGCTGCCGCCGCCGCCGCCCCCCGCGGGGCCCAGGACTGGCCGGCCCGAGGCGCGCGGCTGGCTGGCCTTGGACTGCGCCCCGCTGCTCAGGCTTCTGGGGCCGCTGCCCGGGCTCCCCCGGACAGCAGGCCACCCCTCGCCGTCCCCCGCCGCGGCGCCGGCGCTGTCCAGGGTGCTGAAGGGCGGCTCAGTCCGTAAACTCCGGCGCGCCAAGCAGCTGGTGCTGGAGCTGGGCGAGGAGGCGATCCTGGAGGGCTGTGTCGGGCCTCCAGAGGGAGCGGCTGCCGGACTGCTCCAGTTCAACCTCAGCGAGCTGTTCAGCTGGTGGATTCACCACGGCGAAGGGCGACTGAGAATCCGCCTAATGCCCGAGAAGAAGGCGTCGGAACTGGGCAGAGTGGGGAGGCTGTCCTCGGCGATCCGCGCCTCCCAGCCCCGCCTTCTCTTCCAGATCTACCGGACCGGTGAGCAGCTCCCGCTGGAGCGCGTTGGGATTTGCATTTTTACTCACGCGGATTTGCAACCACTGTTAAGGAGCCCCTATTCTTGCCTTTCCAAAGCCTCAGCTTCTTAATCCTGTTTCTTCATTCCTAGAGTTAGACCAAGTTTTCTCATTTTGATCCTGAGCACGGTCACTCCCTGAGGGCCTTCCTTTCTTTTTAGCAACCAAGTTGGGAAAAAAGTTTCCTGCTCTTGGTGCAATTCCTTCCTTTGTGGACTTGCAAAGGATCCAAACCAAAGCTCTGGCCCCTAGAATTGTTGAAATGCTCCTATTACTTTCAAGTTCCAACTTAGTACAGTACAAGATAAAACTATCTTCCCTCTTCCCTCTCCCTTGTCCCTCCTCCTGGCCACCACATATTTGGAGAATGTAGTATCATTTCTTAGGGAATATAGAATTCCTCTTTATATTGAATCCCACACAATGGCAGCCCTTTCCCAATTGCCCAGGAATTGCCTCTTCTTTTGTTGACCCATTCTGCTATCCTTCCCCCTCTCTTGTCTTCTTTGCACTCAGATTCTCAATCTCCTTAGATGTCTTGGGAGAGCCCCAAAGGACTCATGGAACAAGGAAGAGACATGGTGAGAAGGAAGAAAGCTGTAAAAATTGTCTCGCTCTGGGGAAGTCCCTGTAAAGCCAGGGGGAAACAATAGTTGGCTTCTCTGGTTTTCTTTTCCTTCTCCCCTCCTCCTTTTGCCTCCTGTACTTAGCTTGGATGACTGCAACAGCAGCTCTTGGTGATAGTCTCTGCCAGGCCTGTTTCACTGCAGATCTCTCTGCTGGAGATCCTGAAATGAGGTTTCTGTTTCATTTACTCCCGCATTTCTTGCCATATTCACTGAGTTGGGGGTGTGTGCACAGGCACTTATTTCTAACTCTTCCCATAGTATCCTTTCACTGGGAAACCAGGTGGTTTTGAATGGATGTTTCTCTTGTAAGACTTCTGGGGAAGGACTCGTGAATAAAATATGCAATGTAAATGAATTAGAGAAACGTAAGAGAAATCATGTTTTTTAAAAAGCCTACAGTAATTCCATTGAGCAAACCCAGCTTCTTTTCTATCATTCTCATCATCAGAAATAAATGAAATTCTTATGCTCCACTGGTTACTAATGTCTAATATTAATTGGATAGGAAGCATTGAAAAAGGTCCATTGTAGAGCTACAAGTATTTCTCATGCTTGTTCCAACACATACATACTCCCACACACATCCAAGACTCTTGTGCAGCAGAAATATTGAGAAGTGGATGTTCCCCAGTCATTGCACAGAAAATATGCTAGTTTGTAGTCTCCAAGGAAAACAGCATGGCTGCCTATTTCAGCCCTGGCATTAGTGGCATTAGCACTTAAAATGACCCTTTGTAATCAATGCTGGAATTTATATAGTTCATACTAAAGGACAGGGCCTGATGAGTTTGATAGGGCCAACTTTGTTGTCCTACAAAGGACATTGTTGATAGGCTGATCATTGTTGTCCTACAAAGGATAGTTTTGTAAAGAACAGCTGGGCTTTAATGTCATTGTGGCTTCTGTGGTTTATACATGAAACATTCTCTTTTAGTACCCAACCTTTTTGTAATAAATATAGAAGTCACTTCTTTGTAAATTCTGATTTTCTTCCACTTTTATGTCTTTGAGCATCTCTGGAGTTTCTCCATCATCTCTTGTTAAAGACCATAGGATCCAACACTATCAGCTATTGCCACATGCTGGTAACAGAAAACAGAGGTCCTTAACTTGCCAGCCAAAAGCAGGTAGGTTGCAAGAAGCTACCAGTCACAAAGCATAATGGATTTGAAGAATATAATACTCCAGTCTGCTTCTCCATGGGGACTTGAAGCTGCTGAGCCGGGCAACTCCATATAGAAAGGAGTGTCCTCCAGTAGCTCCTCTGCTATTGGCTATAGGGAAGTCATGAACATCCCAAGTCCTCCTTAGTTGCACAGTCCATTTGGCAGCTGAACCAAGCTCTTATGCATCATTTGACACATCTAGCAATGCTGTTTTCAGAAAGAGCCAGGATTCTGCCATTAAAAGGCTAGAAATTTTGGCCAAGCATTTTTCAACAGGATTGGGATCAAATGGTTATTGATGGGATCAAATAAGACACTAAGTGTAACTGGATGAGCTCCCTGTGACCTCCAGAGAGACAGACAGCTTATTGAAAAGCACTTCAGGCCTTGTGGTGATCACACTTGGAACAGGCCGGTTTCTCCTGTTACTGAGGACATGTACTATCTGCAGTTATACAGCTGGCCATGCAGGGCTAGGCTTTTGCCTTACAAATGCCTCCAGCCTCGTTCAGTTTCCATTGCAGAACTTCCCATGTAGCAGACACCCTACTCTATTATGTTCCATGTTTGGGGGAACATATATTATTATTGTTTCATTCATTTTCTTATATGAAAATTCAAGCTTAGGTTCTGCCACTTGGATTGATTTTGCTATTTATCATCTTTGGGGAAATTGGATTATTCTTTTTATATTGGCTCTGATTTGTAGATAGGGTATAAAACTCTTCTGTGGCATAGGATCTTCATTATACAAAAGAGAAGTAGGCAAAATTCAGCTACTTCTTCCTGCTTTTGCCCAAGGGGCTGGCAGTCTGATCTGGAAGACAACAATCATGCTGATGGGGCTATTTGTGGGGAGCAAAGATGGAGATGGCCATTCTGGCATCTTTTGTAGAGAGGATCCTACAGCACCCCATTTGCCTCAGACTGAAGTAGCTTCCTAAACCTGAATAGGACCATGATGGAGCACATGGCAAAATGGAAAAGCACCCAGTTAGGACAAAGGAAAACCTTTGTATTGCTTATGGATTTGGGCTGTCTGGAAGGACAAAAGAATGCCAGAAAGGCCTTATATTGAATGACATGCATACGGTTTTCCCCTTCAGGTTGCTGTGAATTGATAAATAGAATAAGCATTTCAAAATCTTCAGCAGTTCCCCTGAGCACCCATTCATAGAGAAGGGGTAGAGAGGTAGTTGCTGGGATTGCATGGATGGTGATGTGTCATCTTGATGCAGCCCAAATCATATAAAAGATGTCTTCCTGAAGGCTAGCACATTTCCCATTCCTCTGGTTTATATTCTGGTTTGATGTTTTGAGATCTGCTTCTACCATTCCCCACTCAGAGTCCTAGAGGATGTCACAGGGGTAGGAGGGCCTGTTTCCCTATAAGCACTCACTGCCCACCACAGGAAAGGGGGTGCATGACTTGGGATTTTACATACACGAGGGGTCTAAGCAACTTAAAGTAGATGTATGCAATGCAATAGACTGGAACCTTGACCTCACGTATCTGTCAGTCCCTTCGCCTTTCCTTCTAGAGAGGACAGGGAAAGTAAGGGAAGATCTAGAGGAAATTGGAACTCCCAGAAGGGATAACAGTTATTGGAGGTGAATTGGGAGTGTTGGAACTAATCCAGAGAAGAGCAGAAAGCTGATTTAAGAGTTGAAGGGACTGATTTATGATGAAAGATGAAAAGAATTAAATATATATGGCTGGGCTAAGTGGTGATGAAGGGAAAGCCATGGCAACAATCTACAAATCTCTGAGGAGGGAGACTGGCAGTGAAGGAGAGGGGTTATTTAGTGTGGCCCGTTGAAGTAATAAGATGATACTTGGAGAAGGAAACTTCAGGTTAGATATCAAGGAAGCTTATTTTCTGAAACTGATATTCCTCAGAGTATGGAATGGAATTCTAAGCAAGCAGGGAGTCAGGTGAGATGTGGGTCAGACGAGCAGGATCATTCATAATTAAAATGCTCTATATTTTCAAATGCCAAGAAGCCATGACAAGCAGGAGAGCTGGGATGGGAATGGAGGAGGAATCAGGATCTTTCTGGATATAAGTTGAGAGTACTGGGGCATTGGTATTTCCTGGGGAAAAAAAAAGAATTGCATATGCATTTTTGAAGTTGGCGGGAAACACAAGAATATTGCTAGTAGTGAGGGGTAGTAGTGCGCAACTGTAATCCAGGATTCTGGGACACTGAGGCAGGAGGACTGCAAGTTTGAGCCCAGCCTGGGCAATTTAGTGACACAGTAAGATCTCGCCTCAAAATAAAAAAATAAAAAAGGCTGTGATATAGCTCAGTGCAAAGGCCTTGAGTTAAATCAGTAGAACTGCCAAATAAATAAATAAATAAATAAATAAAGTAAGTAAGTAAGTAAGTTAGTAAAAAAAATTGAAATTACTAGATTTATCCTTCCTTACCCCCATATTAAGCACAGAGTTTTTCTCTGGGGTTTGAACTGTGTCACACGCACACGCGCGTGTGTGGAGGGTGCATTCACTGAGAAATCAGGTGTCTAAGATACAGCTATAGATGGAAGGATGAGTCATTGGGCAGAGCAGAAGGTATCTCAGGTGATGAGAAGATGAGATCACTTTTGGACTTGGTGGACTCCTACTGACTACTTGAAAATTCTTTGAAATGTTGAGAATATACACGGCTCTTAGATGAAGTTCATCCACATCCAATTTAACATTTCACAGATATATAAAAGAGAAAAAGGCATATGAAGGGCTTGTGTGGCTAGTGCAGGAGGAGAATGCTATCATCAATAAAAATGAATATCTTCATAAGGAAGTTGGTCTGCTAGAGGTCAGGAGGGACTGGGCCAAAGGCAGAAGAAGAAGAGGGAGAAAGTTCAGCCAGCAGAAGCTGCAGTCTGCTCCCCCCCCACCCCCTTTATGAGAATTTGGCCAACCTGAACCTTAAATGGCATTTTGCCCTCTTTTGTAACCATTATTGATGTCCTATTACAAATGTATGGACTTTTATAATTTATAAAACACTTTCCGATTTATTATTTTTATAATCCTATGGTAGGCAGGGCAAGCATCTGCTTTGTTGTGTAAGTGGACTCACCAGACTCCAACTGTTTGATAACACTTCTTCCAGGGTCATACAGGTACAAAGCAGTAACCTGGCAACTTTCTTTTTTGTGTTGAGACCTTATGAGATCCGAGATGCTGTGTTGCATATGGAGAAGAACCACACTTTTGCTTGCCTTCAAATCAGGGTCCTTTCCACTGAGGGAATCATTGCAAGATACAATGCAAATTATGAGCAACTAAGACATAAACAGATGAAAAAGTTTTGGTATGCTTTTCAGCATTTGTTCTGCTTTGTCGTGCAACACATAGTTGGTAGTCAATAGCCCTAACTTGGAAAAGTTCCTTAAAGTCTTTGAGACCCAGTTGCATCATGTAAAAATGGGGATAGTAGTAGTTCTAAGTAATTATTCAAGGTATTGTCATGGAGATTAAATTAGAGGATGTATGCAAATCTTTAGTGCAATGCTTAATTAATGATAAACTGCTCCATCAATATGAAGTATTAATGGCTTTTCTTACAACAGCAACACTCCAGCATACAGTCAGCAAGCTGTACATACTACATTTTAATCTATCTGAATGGTATCATCTGGAGTTGTGTAATCTCTGTATGTGGCTGTATATGGTGACCATGGCAGTGGTGGTGGGGTTGTGCTTTCCCCATGCAACTAACTTCTGACTCCTGAGAGATGCAAGGTAGGATCCATGGGAAGGGAAGAGAATGGCCATTATGGCAGTTTCTATTATCTCACTTCTTTTTCCCAGAAATATGAAAGAGGAGGATTGTAGTATAGTGTTTACTTCATTTTCACAAACATGTGTCCTCATAGGTGTTTTTAACCTTGGATTCACTCCAAAGATTCAAGCAGCATATTCACAATCCAATTATTTTGGTTTTCTGACACAAAGAAACAAAGCATTAAACTTTATGAAACCTGATACTGAGGAGGAGAAAGATGGAGAGGATGCAGAACAGTGGCATTCAGATGGTGGAGCTTCCTTAACCTGGAGTGATTTATCCAGTCCAAGCCCTGCATGCCCAGAGAAGTTCTGGACCACTGGCCTCTAGTAACTCCTTTATTCTAATTAGCAGAAGCTGTGCCCTTCCCTTCCATTTCTAGCCTCACCATTCACTATCAAGTGAAGGGCATGAAGAGAGATGTAAAATACCAACTACTTAAATGAGGCCATTATCAATTCAACCATTGACATCCTATGGAAACATGTAACTCAGGGATTTGAGGGTGGCTTCCTCAGGAAAGCACCTCAATCTAAAAAAGACTGTTAAGCACAGCTACACCATTTTGTAGGTGATGGGTTTTTTTGACCCATAGCTAAACTATTGCCTAAAGGATGCACATGGGCATCATCTGTGTTTGAGAGTGGATAAAGAATGAGGCATGTTGATGAGTGTCTTAGTTACTTTTCTCTTGTTGCTGAGACAAAACACCTGATACCCACAAGTTAAGGGAGGACAGGTTTATTTGGCTGACAGTTCGTAGAGGTATCAATCCATAGCTGGCTGGCTCAAGCCAAAGTGGCAGGCAGCAGACAGCAAAAGCAACAAGGGTCCTTAGTACCATCTTTCAGCCCTTTCATCTTATTCAAACTACTTAGGGCGGTAGCACTCACACCCTAAATCCTAGTGTCCTTGAGCCTAGCATTGCACCATGAATTAATCCCAGCATCACACACTCTAGATCCAGCCACCTCAAAAAGCCCCTCCATGACTACATGAGGCTTTGGGGGGACATCTAGACACAAGCCATGACAGTGAGGATGGTTGTAGACTCAAGGGTCACGTGGAAAGAGCTAAGAAGTAAGGTTTCAGGGTGTCCTATGGATGCTTTGTTCTTTAGAGCCATTGTGTTGTTCTCTGGTCCATGGTGTGGCCACTCTTTCTTAACTTTATGTTGACATGGGTCAAGGTAGGAGGGAAGAGTATTTAAAGGAGATTATGGGTCTGGTGAAGTAGTGAGAGAGTGGGAAGAATCCCCCAGGATGCTTTTTGGTGAGGTGAATTTCTCAAAACAACTTGCTTCCCCTTTAGACATTTTTAAAATGAATTTTCCGGTTGGCTATTCTGAGCTTGGGTCCTTCCCAGGGAAATTCTGTCAGATTCACTTGGTGATATATTGCGAATGTTCCAGAAAGTGGGAGGTCCCAGAACAGGGCAGGAGAGATCCCATGGGACAGATTCGCCCAACCACTGGGTTAATTAAAGCTTTGTTCCTTGAACCTGACCTTTCTGGCTGAGTAACAACAGGTGCCTGGAGAAGGAGGCAGTAGAATTCCTTAGAGGAAGAAAAGGCTAAAGAGAAGATATGGAAAATGTCTGAGCTCAGAGGACAAAGAAAATGTAGACAGGCTTAAAGAAATTAGACAATAATCCAAAGGAAACCAAAGCACAACTTAAGCCACTGATTCTTCTTTTTTTTTAATTATCTTTCCTTGGAATATAGGTTCATAAGGGTGGGGGTGGACAGGACTCTTTATAGACTGTTTCCACGTTCTCAGCCCAGATAATTAAGGGCAGTGTTCTGTAATGGAGAGAACTCTAAATTAGGAGCTAGAAGATTTGGATTCTATTAGATAGTATTTGCCTTTTGTTAGCATCTCTTTTAAACTTGCTGATTTCCTGGGTCATTGTTCCTAAAGGAGATAATACAGACCTTGTCGCAGCTACCTCATGGAATCATTATGAGCATTGTATGAGATGACCTATGTGGAAACTCCAGTCTGGATCCTTCTAAAATAAATATATAACGCAGCAGAAAAAAGTGAATTGAACCAGATAATAAAAAGTGCTGAGATTGGGGCTTCATCCATCCATGTTTTCAACCCAGTCCTGGCAGCAGAACCAGGTCCCAGTCTTTGAGGCAAGCTGGGGTTCAGTCAATAGCTTCGCATCCTTGAAGAGGACTCTGTGGATTCTTTTTTAAAAATTAACTTATTGGTACACTGTAGGTATGCAATATAATGCCATTCATCATTGGAGATTTGCACCTTTACATAATCTCTCCTGGTTCTTATTTTTCCCCATTCCCCTGCCCTCCCTTCAACCCCTCCATCCCTCCCTATTTACAAAGACTTTGTTTCCATTTTTTCATTTTCTCACATTAATCCCATTCCCTTCTGTCCTTTCCCCTACCCCTACCACTTCTTTCCCCTTTGCCCCTTTTCTTCCTATTTCACATTACCTATTATACCTTTTAGTCCTTATTTACACTTTCAGTTTCTCACACTAGACAAACTATTTGGTATTTACACATGTGTGTCCTATTTATTTCACTTAAGAGTATCACCTCAATGTGCATCCATTTAGCTATAAATTCTCATTTTTTATGGCTGAATAGTATGGGTTTTGTGTATTCTTTCCATAGTTTCTCAAAATGATGTCCTTGATTTGAAATTATGTTTCCCAATTCCAGACTAATCCAACAGCGAATCCATGTGATAGTGGAACACAGAAACCTTTGGGCCGGGGATTTAGCTCAGTGGTTTCACCACCTGCTGCGCAAGCACAAGGACCCGAGTTCAATCCCTGGTACCAAAAAAAAAAAGAAGCCTTCTTTTTAACAATAGAAAATGATTTTTTAAACTGAGGGATAACAAATATAATAAAATGCATTGAGGGTATTAATCTTGTGTACAGCTTGATCGTTAATTATATACATAACATCAATGTAGTTACCACCTAGAGAAATACCATATACAGAATATTTCTAGCACCCCGAAAGTTCTCTCCAATGCTTTTCTAATCTGTATCTACCTCTGACCCAAGGTAATCATCTTTCTGATTCTTAAGTCATTAGTTATGACTATCTTTGAACTTCATGCAGATGGAATCATACTATGTGTCTTCTTTTGTGTGAGATTCATCCATGTTGTGTATAACAGTATTTTTTCATTTTTTATTGCTATGTGGTATTCTTTCATCTGAACATTTATCTTTTATTTATTAATTTTCTTTTTTTCCTGCTAAGAAGTTGGATCTATGGCAGAAACAAAATTAAAAGACTTTGGGTATCCCAAATCATACATAGAATACATCACAGATCTGGCATTGGGGCCCTCCTTTGTCATTTACTGGACCATGGATATTTGTTTTCATCTCCCAACTCATTTTTTAATTCTGTAAAGTAAGGAAAAATAATATCCAGGCCCCAGGGTTGTTGTGAGAATTAAATGATACAAAGCTTGAAGAAGATTCTAGGGCTGAGGGTGTAGCTCAGTGGTGCCACACCTGCTTGGCCAGAGCAAGGTCCTGAGTTTTACTCCCAGTACAGGAAAAAACATTCTAACATGTAGTCCATGTTCAACAAGTGTTGGTTTCTTTTCCAGATTTTTTTTTTTTTTGGTACTGGGGATCGAACTTGGGACCTTGTGCTTGTGAGGCAGGCAGCAGAACCACTGAGCTAAATCCCCAGTCCTCTAGATTTTGATTATATTTTTGCCTTGGTGTTCAGGATAGATGCTTCAAAAAGTCTTCCTGAAGCAGAGAAGGGAAGCCTTTGCAAGCGAGGTCATTGCCCCAAAGGGGTAAAAGTAGCAGAAAAGGACAATTTAAGTTACATGTAATAATTTTTAATAAATAATTTTATTAATATATAACTGAATACAAACATTTTAGACCCAATTTAAATCTAACAAAAATAAGCTATTCAATCAATAAATAATTGTAAAAACTCTTTGGTTTTATAATATGATCAGTTGAAAAAGAGCATTTTCTGCCCCTTGTAGATGGGGAGAAAAAGTTGGACAGAAATACAACTGCATTCACATAAAAAGGGAATAAAAAATGAAAATAAACTGAACATGGTGGTGCATGCCTGTAAGGTCAGTAGTCTGGGAGGCAGAGACAGAAGGATTGCAAGTTCAAGGCTAGCCTGGGTAGTTTAGTGACTTAGTGAGACTCTGTCTGAATAGATAACTAACTAAAAAAAGGACTGAGAATGCCCTGGGTTCAATATCCAGTATGATCCAGTGCTGCAAAGAGAGAAAGGCAAGGAAGGAGAAAGAGAGGGGGGGGGAGAAGAAGGGAGAAAGAGGGAGAGACAGAAATGGAATGATAGGGGCACAAGTGGAAAAACAGAGGAATGGCCGCTCAAGAAAGTAAAAACCAAGAAGTATCTTCTTGACACTGAGATGCATAAATATAGAAAAAAAAATCAAAACAGTGATAGAGAATGAGTTGGGAGGGTGGGGAACACTCGATTATTTTTAGCTTAGAAGGATTCTGACCTGGTGTTAAAATATGCATTCTGAATCTACGGTCAACATTATATAATGGTCACTTACAGATTTATTGAGGTATAAGTCATATACAATAAAATGTGTCATTTAACCATACAGTTTGATTTGTTTGATAAATGCATGCACTTGTGTAATCACCCAGCCTAATTAGGATATAGAACATTTTTGTCAACCCCTCAAAGATTCTTTTTGACCTTTTGCAGTGAACCCATTGCCCTTTCTGCCCCAGGAAACTTCTGGTTTGATTTCTATCTCAGTAGATTAGTTTGTCTGTTCTGGAACTTTATATAAAGAGGACCATACAGCATATTTCCTTTTGTGTTTGTCTTCTTTCATGCTGAACAATGCTTTCGGGACTTATCTGTGTTGTTTTATGTATTAGTAGCTTGTTTCTTTTTATTACTGAATAGTATTCCATTGTATGAATATGCAAGTATTTATCTATCCAGTCATCAATTGATGGATATTTCCAATTTGGGGATCTCATGAACTAAGCTATTACAAACATTTTTTTGTAAAAGTTATATACACAATGGATGTATATAATAATGGATGTATATAACACTGTCAGTTGTTTTACATCTGTTGTAGAATTGGTGGATCACACAGTAAACATAATTTAACTTTATAAAACCTGCCTGTTTTTCAAAGTGGTTGTATCACTGTACACTATTTCCAGTCATGAATGAGAGTTCCACTTGTTCTATATCCTCAGAGATACTCGGCACTGCCAACATGCTGTGGTATCTCTTTGTGGTTTTAATTTGCATCTTTTTTATATTGACTGTCTAACTGCATAGTAAACCACCTCAAAATTTAGTGGCTTAAAATAATTTATCGAATAATTTATAGAATTTAAAATAGGAATTTGGGGACAACTCAGCTGGGTGATTTTGCCTGAAATCTCTCCTGAGAGTGCAGTCAATACCAGACAAGGCTGGAGTCATTTTAAAGCTTGACTGAGATTCAGGTTCCAATAGCAGGGCAGCTTGTGCTGACTGTGGGAGGAGAGCTCAGCTCTTCCCCAGGAAGGGGAGCTTGAACACCCTCACTGTGATATCAGGCTTCCCTCAGGAGGGGCATCTACTAAGATCACATAGATTTTTCTCTTTACTTTGTAAATGTGATGAACTTCATTGTTTGATTTTCAAATGTTGCATCAGCTTTATAATGCCAGGATAAACCCCACATGGTTATTCTGTATTATAGTTCTCAGATGTCACTTTCTTCTGTTATCCCCATTCTGCTATAATTACTTAGTGTATTCTTTTCAGTTTAAATTTTCCATTAAAAAAAAAATTTGTTTCCTGAGAACTACCTTTGCATCCATTTTTCTAGAGGGTTTTTTTTTTCCTTTCACCACCTGCAACACAGTTATAATAGTTCCTTTTAAGTCTTTATCTGAAAATCCCAACATCTGGGCTACTTTGTTATTGCTATCTGTTGATTATCTTTCCCCTTAAGAAATGGTCACATTTGTGTGGGTGGGGGGATCCAGTCTCTGAGAGTGATTTTAAAATGAACACCAGAAATGTTGAGCATTGTGTTGGTTGGCCTGACACTTGGGTGTGGTTTGAAACTTAGTTTTCCTTTCAAATCTTTTCATGCTGCTTTGAGTCTGTCTGCACATGTGTCACTCAGAGGGAGCCGGACGATTAGCATTTTCCTTCAGATGATTAGCATATTTCCCTCTTCAGTTCTCTTAAGGATTTGCCTTAAACTCAGAGCTTTACCTGCCTTTGCCACTACTACACAGTTCCTGCAACTAAGGTTGTATTTGAAAAAAGCAGGGGGATAATACGGAGCAGCCAAACAGGGATTCCTTCCATACACTTTGGCCTGAGGTAGCCACTTGTCCAGTCCTTTGGCCCAGAAGATGGGGTTTCCACCATGGTTTCTACTGGGGTTTGGACCCCCAACCTGTTCAGTCGTGCTTACTTTGGCTGAGGGTGCACCATTGAGGTGAGAAGAAAAAGAAAGGAGAATAAACAAAAAAATTAAAATTTCTCTTCATACTTAACTAAATCGCAAAGCTCCTTTTCTGGCTTTTTGTCGAGAAAGGAAGGATTTCTCTTACACCACTACCACAACTTTGCTGAATGTCTCCTTTTGGCTCAGACAAATAAGAAAAGAGAGAGAGAGAGAGAGAGAGAAACCGAACAGAAAACTAACTTCCATATGGGTTGCTTTTCCAGATTTTGACAATATTCCTCAATAATCCTGGTTTTGGTTACTTTCCAAAGTCCCTAGTAGTTTTGTGTATTTGTTTTGTTTTAATTTGTCCAGAGTTATTTTGGTTATAGGAGCAAGACAAATTGGATTTAGTGGCCTTACTTCATCTTGGCTGTATGAGAAGTTTCTTTCTTTTCTTGAATCAGTTTCCGTCCACAATATTTTTCCTTCTTTTTTTAATATTTAATATTGTGTTGTTCTTCTTCATTTAAGTTCTCTTGGTTTTTATTCATTGTCTTTATTTGATTTCTTTTTTTAAAAGAAGATATGGTATTTTTATACAAGGGAGTACTATTCTGCTGTAAAGAAGGACAAACTTGAGGGATTTATAGGTACACAGATGCACCCTGAGACCAAAGTCTTAAGTGAAATAAATCAGACACACATGTTTAAATATTGCATTATTTCTTTGATGTGGCAAACCAAAAGTGTAAATAAGGACCAAAATGGGAAGAAAATGTTTGTTTTCATTTTTGATGAAGATTTTGACTGGATATATGGCACTTTTAGGCTTGGTAGCACTTTAATGACATTGTTCCATTGTTCCATGGCTTACACTGCTTTTTTTTTAATTAATTTTTATTTAGGAAGTAGAACTTTTACTTTATTCCAACATTTTCTTCAGAGGTAGACTTTGTTTTTATTTCAATGAGTTCTTCTACTCGAGCTAGAACACTTTCAGTCAAATCAAATGTGAAAAGAGCTGAATGCAGGACCTTAAGCTGCATTTCAGGAGGCATACTGGGGATCTCTTCTCTACCTACTGTTACAGAACAAAGGTCCTTAGACTTTTGAACTACTTGGTTATTTTCTTGGCTATTTTTAATTTCTGCTTCATAGTGTGCTTTTGACATATTAAGTCCTGTATGAAGTGGCTTTAAGAAATTATTCTCAATCTTTCCAGGTTCTGTCCACAATCCAGTTTGATTGTCATTTTCATTATCTTTGATAACCAAATACCTCAATAAATTTTTTTTCTCCCCATTAACTTTATTGGCACATTTTAGGTATAAAATACAGTTACATTCATCATTGGGATCTTGTACCATTACATGAGTCTCTTGGTTC
>NW_004624738.1:11746045-11784462 GCF_000247695.1 Heterocephalus glaber | reverse complement strand
TGGATATTGAAATTTAAAAGTTATGTAGGAGTACAAAGGACCCAGAAAAGCCAAAAACAAAAACAAAAACAGTGTTGGAAGACATTTAGCACCCAATTTTAAGACTTCTTCTAAAGCTACAGTAATCAAGGCAGTGGTGGTGTAAGGAAAGACATATAGATCATTTGAATAAAACAGAGAATCTAAAAATAGAACCACACATATATGTTCCACTGAGTTTTGAAAGATTATTTAACATTAGCATTTTATAGAATATAAACTCAACTCAAGAGCCGAGGAAGAGATAGTATCGTCAGCAAACGGCACTAGAACACCTATACCTCAGTAAATTTAATGCAGCCATAATCCTATCTGAGTTTTGTAGTAAATCTGTTTCAACACCCTCTGGGAGAAACTACCAAATCTAAAAGAGAAATCAGCTGGGGTCCTGTAAATCATTTGTTAGGTGTTTTCTTAGATGACATAGCAATTTGATTTTTGATATTTTGAATAATAAAGGCCTCCACACCCAAGTGATTACTTGTATTCAACAAGCACCTAAATAATGTATATTTGCCTTGTGAATCCAGCTTGTTAATATACAACTGCAGCATGGCTAAACCTTTTTTTCTCAGTGTCTCAATGGGGCAAAGTGTCATTACTTTGACTAAGCTCTGAGGTACAGTAAGGAAACTCTTGATTTCTAAGTATTGGTAAAGTAGACTGTTATCTTCTATTCTCAATAAACCATTCTTCAGTAGTTCCAATCCTTTGGACAAAACAGACTCTTCTGTTCTTTGCAAAAAGACTTCAGTATGCCCCATATTAAACTACAAAATGTATGAAGGGCTTAAAACCACTGGCAGCTGATCAATTTGGATGCCCTGAACAAATACTAGATATGCCAGAGAGGCCATAGAGTCTGCTAATTATTTGTCTTCTTCTTCCTCAAATTCAAGGTAATTCCATATCCTCTTTTTCCTTCCATGATCAAAAATAATTTTTGGAAAAGGGTATCCAATTGCTCATAAAAAACCTGTTATTTCTGGTGCAAAACACCTTAAGGGATCATTTCCTGCTTCTTCAGATTGTTCAAGGAATTGTGCAGTCAGCGAAGGGTATTTCAAGCTTTTAAAACAAAATTTCAGTAATTCATCTTTTAATTTTTTGTTTTCATTTTCCTTGTTTTCTTTATCATCAATGACTTCTTCCACAAAAGGTTTACTGAACTCTATTAAGGCCTTGCAGCACTGACAAAGGCCATAGCCATCTGTTTGTATTTGTTCTTTTGAGTAAGAAACAGGAAGAAGAGACAGTTGACTCCAAAGGGTAGATAATGCTAATCCAACTGAATATGCCTTGTTGTTAGGAAGTTTCTGAATCACTGTTTGTAATGGCTGAAGTAAAAGTAGAATAATTTGGGATATCTGTTTTCCAGAGGGCTCTTCAATCAGTTCGAGCAAACCCAACAATAATTCCTTTGGATTATATAACTTTACCAGTAAATCAAGAACTAGAAGTATTTTTTTCTTTTATCATTTTCTTTGTCATTCCTTAAAAGGCACCGAACAACAGGACCAACAAGGTTCCAGCCCATGGTTTTGATGATGACCTTATTCTTTTCATTTTGAATAATTTCTAATAACTGATCTATGTGCCCTTCTTCTATGCATTTTTGGCCCGCTAACTGAAATAGGCCAAAATCTTCTTCTTTAAAGTCATGCTTTTCTAAGATTTGACATTTCTTTATTATGGACTGGAGTTCTTCCACAGCCATTCCTAATTATTTTTCCAAGTTTTGATTCTGAAATACCTAGCGCGCTGGAGAGCTGCATCCAGGGGAAGCCATTTCTCCCGATTCCTGCTCCTAGGCGATCCGGCCGTTTCCCTGCAGGAGGCCTAGTCGACCTGCAGCACCGCTCCTCCCAAGGCTCACCGCCAACCGCCGGCTTACACTGTTTCTAATGAGATGTCAGAGATTATCTTTACCTCTATCTCCTGTTATGTCTCCTCCACCCCCCTGGCTTTTCTAAGATTTTCTCTTTATTATGGGATTTCAACAATATGATTAATGATGTGCCTTGATGTGGTTAGTATGTTACTGCCTGGAATTTGTTAAGACTTAATTCTATGAGTTTATATTTTTATCCTATTGATAAATTTTTCAAAATTTTTTCTGCTTCTCCTTCCTAGGAATCCAATTACAATTGTGCTCTATTATATAATGTATTCCTACATCTTATTAAGAGCATGCTCATTTTTTTTAACACTCTTGTTCTCTTTACTTGTCTGGATAGTTTTTATTGCTTGTCTTGAAGTTCACCCTTTCTTCACTAGTGTCTAATCTGATGATAAACCAGCCCATGTAATAAATTTTTACTTTAGATATTGTATTATTCAGGTCTAGAGTCTATTTCCATTTTTATTGCTCTCCTCATTATGTTTATGCTTTTCTCTACGTCCTTGGAGATATAATAGCTATTTTTAAGGTTTCCTCTGCTAATTATATTATTTCTGTCATTTACAGGTCTGTTAATGTTGGTCAACATTTCTTTTGGTTATACGTCATATTTTTCTGCTTCCTTGTATACCTGGTAATTTTGTATCGATTCTGTGCATTGTAAATATTACATTATTAAGTGTGAGGATTTTGTTGTCTTCATTTAAAAACTATTATAGTTTGTTTGAGGGCTGGGGATTTAGTTCAATGGCAGTGTGCCTGCCTTGCAAGTGTAAGGTCCTGAGCTCGATCTTAGGTACCAAAAAAAAAAAATGTTTGTTTGACAGCAAATTTACTTGCCCATCAATTTGGCTCTTGCAGAATTATTGCTAAGCTTTGTTAGAGGAGTTTAGAGAAGCTTTGTTTCTGATTACTTTGTCTACTGTTAAGGTTTGGCCCTTTCTGGAATCTCCACTGAATACTTAGGTGTTCAATGAGATCTGTCCACTCTAGTTACTAAACTCCTAAACATTTCCCAACTCTGTGTGAACTATAAAGCTGTTCAGCCTACAGTTCCCTCATAATTATTTTTTGGTAGCTATTCTTTGCTCAGACTTGGGGTATCTAACCTTATGAATGCATAACGTAATATTCAGCCCAATACCCCAGAGAACCTCTATGCAGGTTTTCTTTCCTCTGTTTTTCTTTACAGTGCTGGCAATTGAAGCCAGGCCCTCATTCATAGTAGGCAAGTGCTCTGCCACTGAGCAACATCCTCAGGCTACCCCCCTATCAATTTGTTCCCTGGAGATTTAAGCTGCTTCAGCTTTCCCAAACTCCAGTCTCCAGCACCACTAGGCAGTGAGATCACCACACCGTATTTGTATCTCTCTTTCCTGCATCAGAAAGTGCCTCCTGACAGAAAATTAAGGCAGTGCTAGGTCTCATCAAATTTATTTTCATTTTCTCAAGGGTTATAGTCGTGTGCTGCTGGAATAACTAAAAAGTTTTTTCATATATTTTGTCCAGTTTTATATATGTTCGTGGTAAAAAGGACTAATCTGGAGCTAGTTTTTCCATTATGGCTGGGAGCTTATATAATGAACTTTAAGATCGCAGTCATACTGGGTCTGTCTTCTGAGATACCGTATAGATTTATATGACAGATGCCCACCAAAGGGAAATACTTTTTATAGAAATACTCTTTATAAGTTTGGACTTTCACCTGAAATAAAAAGATTATATATCGGTTCCATTTTTTTTAAACTGAGCACTTACAAATTTTAATAAAGTGTAATCTCTTCTTCCCAGGAGAAGTTCACAAACAAGCTGGGGAGAAAAGCAGACATGGCATGATAAATGATTCCAGTAAAAGGAATCCTTGAATGCAAAAACAATGGTCCAGGTAGTTATCATGGTTTAGTGAAGGGCTTGGGAGGTGGATTCCTGCTGGGGTGATGATGGACAGATTCATTCTGTATGTCTAGATAGTGAAAACCAGGCCGTTAAAGGCAGGTGACCTCTACTTGTTCAGTGCATTTGGGAAGGGAGATGTATTCCTGAGACAGGAAATTATAGCTCTGGAATTTTCAAAACAATAAGCTTATTGCCTTTTGGCAAGGAGTTAGGCCAAAGGTTATCTGCTGAGAATGATGAATTTCTTTTGGGACTGAGATAGAAGAAGTTGAGTTAGAAAAATAGTTCCAGAAGAAGTGATTTGAGACAGGGTCTTGGAGGAAATACAGCGTTTTTACTTGGAAAAGAGGAGGGCAGAATGCCTTCCAACATGGGACAATGACACAATGCAATGCTCAGAAGAGGAACAATTAGCTAGAAAGAGGAAGAGAGAGGTGAGAGAAAAGAGGAAAAAGAGGAGAGAGACAGAGACAGACAGGCCTGAAGATTCTGTGTGTGTGTGTGTGTGTGTGTGTGTGTGTGTGTGTGTGTGTAAGAAAGTAACTAGCTAGAGGAGGGTGGTCTAAGGTATATTGAGGGTTTTGGGGATGGGTGTTGGGTTAAATATTATGACTTAGATGTAAGGATAATTTATTTTGTTTGGAATTTAGATTTGATGCTCAAGAAATAAAAAAGTATTATATCTTGATTTGGAAGGTGCATGCTGATTACATATTGACTGTAGATCCTTTAGGAAATGTATTTTTACAGTGGTCCAGGCCTGGACCACAGAGAGAGCGGATGCTGGACTGGAGCCCCGAGAAACTGCTGTGCTACCTCAGGAGTGAAGGAATTGCAGCTGGGCCAAACAATGCCTAAATAAGTGAGAACCAAACAGGATGGGGTCAAAAGTCTAAGGTTTTGACCTGAGGCTCTTGAAGTCTTGTGTTATTGCTGATAAAGAAAATAACTGGGAGGAGGATGTGGTGTAGGAGGACAGTGGTTGGCGTAATAATTACTTTGGCATTCACATTAAAATGAAGTTGTCTGGTGGGCACATGAAAATATGGAACTTGAGTTAGGAAAGGTGAGAAGTCGAGGCTGACAGGGATGTGGAAGCTATTTACATGGACTGAGTGGCTTAATTTTTGAAAGCAGACGAGCTCTCCTGAGGAAGAGAGGAAGGAAAGTCATGGATTAGATTTAAGGAAGTTCATATTTAGACGATAGAATGGAGTCATCACTGTCACTAGGAAGAACTGTTGTATAAGAAGGAAAAGAGGCCTCTGGATCCTGAGGTATCAGGAAAGCTAAGTGGAGCAGATGCTTCAGATGGAGTGGAAAGGCCATTGTGTTTGCCCAAGAGCAATTCACTGAGCTGCCTCGTGGAGAAAAGGCACAGGTGGAAGGAAGTTTTAAGAAATTGCTAACAAAAAATGAAATCAAAATTTCTGCTAAGTAGTTATTCAAGGAGTTTGTCTGTGAAAGGAAGAAAAGAGAATGAAATATCAGTGATGTTAAAGAGTTCACCAGAATGAAGAAAAGATGTATTAAGAATTAATGAACTTCCTAGTGTTGAAAATCAGGAGGGCAGAAAAGCTAAAGAGAAGGGAGATTTCTGGTATCAGAAAGAAAAGGGGTAATTGTGTAGCAGAACCCTTCAACCTAGGCATTGCTGACTCTTACACTACTGTTTGATGATGTTCCATCCAGGTCCCTGTCTGCTTCAGGAGAATCCTCTTAAAATATAGTTCTTCCATTTTATTTCACAAAATATTCATAAGGATACAAAAATTGCTGTTTTACAAGGCTGCCTTGTGCTTGCTTGATAGGTCTGTTGGAAAATATTAAATAGTGGCTGACTTTGACTCTTTTATAACAATACTAAGGATAACAGTTACCACTGAACAGTTCTAAACAAATTACTTAATTTGTATTAGTATTATTTCCATTTTCCAGATAAAGAAACTCATGCTCAGAGAAGTCTAGCAACATGGGCAAGGCCACACAGTCTGTGAAGGATGTGGTATTTGAATCAGTATGGTTAGCTCTACACCTGTAGTCTCTATGTCTTATTGTGCTTACTTGTGACTGTAGTTCCGCCCCTAAGTTTTCTTTTCAACATGAAGGTTCTTTAAATGTCAAAAGTCAGTTATCCAACATGCCCTCAATAGTTTTTACATGTTTTCTTCTTTGCCTCCTCTTTCTCTTCTTTTGTTTTCTTTCATTTTTTAAATTGCTAGTTCAACACTGTTCCAGGTGCTGCACATTCAGCAATAACTAAGTGATGTGGGATTTACCCTCTTGGAGTTTATAGTGACGGAAGCATATTAAACGTGCACATTAGCAGTGTAAGACATGGTAACAAGTGCTATAGAGAAACAGAAGTTTCTAGTGGCCCTTGCCACTCCTTGCCCCTCACTGTGCCTGCTTCTTTCTTTCCCACACCCCTCTTTAAGTTGTGGCCCTCCAACTAGTACAGGGAGCCCATGGAGGGCTCTGGCTCACTGAGCATGATGAAGCTCTTGAACTGGAAAACCTGTGTCACAGCAGCTCATAGGTAAGAACAGGCAAGGGGACCGAAGATAAAGAACACGACTTCCCTCTCTTCAACATGAAGACCAGTGTGTGGAGGGCCATGCAGAGACTAAGGGTGGGAGCCCAGCGACATGGCCAGAGGGTCAATCTGTCCCATGAAGTATGACCCGAAGTCATGCTAAACAGATCACAGAGCCGTGCATCTCCTTCCTTTCCACATATCTTGCCTTTCCTTCATGCTCCAGCCCCCTTCTACCCACACATCTGTTTGACAAATGCAGCCCAGAGAGAAATCACAAAGGTTTAATAAATATGCTTGTGTCTCCCTGGACAGCTAAGATGAGAAATATGCTACAGGGCTGGCTTTGATCTTTCTTTCTTTCTCTTTCTTTCTTTCTTTCTTTCTTTCTTTCTTTCTTTCTTTCTTTCTTTCTTTCTCTCTCTCTCTCTTTCTTTCTTTTCTTTCTTCTTTGTATTAGTCTCGATACCATAATTTGGAAGAAACTACTTGGAGAAAAATGTCATGAAGCACAAATGCAGATTTGATACATCTGACCTTTCTTCTCTTCAGAACAATAAATGTCAAATAGCTTAAAGTGACAGCCAGGATGGCTAGAGATTATTTATGTGCTTAAATATTTAGGGAAGAAACATAATTTAGACATAAGCCTAATTTACATAAGAATTCTGATCTATGCAAATCATAAGCACTTTCGAGAAACTATCACAAGCAGTGATGTTTACATTCTAGAAAACAGAAAATGTGAAACAGAAAATATAAAAATTCAGAATGGAGGGGAAGTGGCAAATGATCCTAGATAGGTAATGAGAACATTTGAGAACATTAAGAAAGTATTTTGCGACTGTGTTTGCATGCTTCCTTTCTGAGTAGTACAGTATGGTAGCAACCAAAGAAAAACTCACAATCAGTGCGCCCTCTCCTTTGATTAAATACAAAGTACTTTATAGGTGCATGTTTACTTGTATTTTTTATCCTCATTTTACTAAGGACATTTTATTGTTAAAACAGAAGCAGGGAGAATTATCTTGTTCCAGCTGTGTAAATCCTGATAGAAGTCTAATCCTCCAGCCCAGAGTGTAATTCTCTACTCAACCTCTACTCGATTATCATCAGAAGCAATTGCATCCCTTTCAGAGTGGATGTGAAAGGTAGGGTTTTTGTTTTGTTTTGTTTTTTAAAAAATTCTGAACATTAGTTAGTCAACCCACGTACTTCTGAAAGGAGATAGTGTTGTATTGTTTTAAAATATTCTGCCCTCATGTGGTTGGCAATTGCCTATAATCTCAGCCTGTGGGAGGCTGAGGTAGGAGGATGACAAGGTTGAGACCAAGCTGGGCTACATAGTGAGACCCTGTCTCAAAAACTAGAATCTGAAGCTAGTTTTGGATGGGGTACCCAGCTCTAGAACTTACTAATTACTTACAAGTTCTTAAGAGAGCAAGACAACTCCCTTTTTCTGCCTCTGGCATCTTCAGTTATAAAATGAGAGATCACTTTAGTACCTGCTGTATAGGGTTCTTAGGAGGAGTGAGATAACTTTTATAAATAGTTTAGTACAGCACTCAGTACCTGGTTAAAGTATCAAAGATATCAAAGATATTATCCATTATTTTCTATCATAGTTTGGTTATGATTAATAGAAGGGTTTCTTCTCATTTTTTGTGAATTTCTTTCTATATTATCTTTCCTGGCTCAAACTATCCTCACAATTAGAATTATCTTGTAGAAAATATAACTAAATAAACAAGGAGCCTAGATATCATGGTACTAGAGCAGCTCTTTTGCTCAAAGAATTAAAGTTGTCAGAAAACCAGGTCTGTCCCACTGTACATTACTTAAGGATTCCATATGGAGCCAGCAAGTCATTCATTCATTCATTCATTCATCCATTCCAAAGACTTTTAATTGAATTCATAAAGAGTATTTCTAAGCTCTGAAGATATTTATTATAAAATATTTTATTTTCATAGCAGAAAACCCCTCTTATTTCAATACTCAATTATGAAGTTTGAGCACTGCAGTTGGAGTAGAAGGAGAGGAGAGCATTCTGGGCCAGGAACTGTGGGATTAGGTTTTCATTTTAGGATATGAAAGCTGTCCTGTTTGAGCCTGGGAAAATTGCCATAAACTTCCTGAGTCTGAGTTTCTGTGATAGCAAATAAGTGAGTTCTAATCTTCATTCCTTTCACATTAAAATTCTCTGATTCTAACCTACTTCCTGTGTTGATGCTAAAGCCTCACTGAGAAAATGGTATTTCTAAAAAACAGTTGCAGGGTCAATTAGAATTTTATATGATAACTTTCTCTGGTTCTTTTATAATTGGCAAATAGCTGGTTATGATAAGGGCTGCTTATCTCTAACTAATATACTTTCAAGACTATGATAAGATTAAAGAAATTTATTTTCATTTCCACCCCAGAGGAAGACCCAAGCTGTGTTGGTGTTTTTCTGGATATATTTAGTAAACTCATCCCAGCTCCTCAATGTGATTTTCTGTTTAATCATTACAGCCAGTCAGATGCTGATTGTGTGGACAGAGGCATTCAGTCAATTGATCAATAGATATAGAAATAGATCAGCTAATCAGTAAATAATGACTTACCTACATAAATACATAAAACTATATTTTCTCTTCATTACTTGTGCAAGGTTTCTGTTAGTTGACCGAGGGCCAAGGAAGTATTTGACTCATCTGTTTCTATATGAGGAACACAGGAGGTGCTTAGTGAATATTTGCAGGATCAATGAAGAAAGGAAAGAATGTATGAGGGTTGTAAACATGGTATATTGGAAGGGCTACTTGAACAAGTTTTTTCTGTCTTTAACAACTCATGCCCCAGTGAACCCAGGATGGGTCTTACAATTTCTCCCATTCATTTCTGAATGGCTCATTGACTATTTCCTTCACTTCAGTTCTCCATTCAACAAATAATTATGAGAGACTTTCTGGGTGTTCAGAACTTTGTAAAGTTCTATAGGGTAAAAACAACAGTTACAAGATGTGGTTCCTGACTTTGAAGAATTTATGGCTAATCAAGAAGACCAAAAGCATCGGAAACCCTAGAAGTTGATGGTTTAAGACTTGAAACCACTATCAGTTAAATGATCTTTATTTAAACTTTCTGAGTCCTAGTGAAGCATCAGAATTGATACCAACCCCTCAGAGTTGTTGAGAGGATTAAATAAGGTTATATATGAGATAGCACACTGTAAAGTACTGTAAGCTTTATACTAGTTACTTAATTAAAAATACTACAAGATAATGTTGACTTAGAGGCTAAGGATCTTGGGGCACAGAATAGTGAGGGGTAAGTCGAACTTTCTGGAGAAAGCTGTGTCGTGTTGGATTCTGAAGAATGAATAGGGTTTCGATATTTGGGATGAAAGAGGTAGCAAGCAGGAGCATGGAGCAGAGTGTGTGTGTGTAGGTGTGTGAATGAATCTCTGAGTTTTCCTGGCATCACAAAAAATGAACATCACTTTCTGTTGGGCCCTCTTTGAATGGGGAAGGTGTTTTATGTTGTTAAACACAATCTGGTGGTCAGGATGAGGTTTGGAGCTTGTAGTGTAAGCCAGGGTGTTTAGCCTTCTCACAGGAGGAAATAGGCAGATGGAATTGGTGATGGTGTACAGGTTGGATTAGCACAAACAGACTGGGGTCAGAATTCTGGTGCAGAGGTGGCAAGTTTTGGAAAGGAGTGGATTTTCTGGGATGGCAGAGAAAAAAGTGACTGTAGAAAAACTTAATGTGTTCACGTCAGGAACTTCAGATGGTAGCCCGGCTCTAGGCAGGCACGTCCTGTAGGCAGCTGGAAGTGTGACACTATGTAGGAGACGTAAGAAGTCCAGGTGAGTGGTGGGGACTTGGGAATCAGCAGCAGAGACTTCTCATAAATTATGCACTTTTCTTGGAACTTAATTTCATGTTTTTTTAGAAGATAAGAGAAATGAAAGGCTTGCTGAATTATGGATTATGCAACTGTATTAAAAGTAATTCTTTCTCCCTCCCCTCTGCCTCCCTGGTGAATTCTGTATTCTGTTCTTCCCTCTGATCTACTCCCTCTTCCCCTAATTCCTCATAAACCGAGGGACACAAGAATCTCTATTTTTGTCAGATCAGAAGATTGCCAGTGAAGGGACTAGGTGATCAGGAATGTTCACCTGAAGATATGATGATCCTCTCGGCACCTGGCCCAGCGCTTCACAGATCAGAGGGATGGCATGTCCTCTGGAGGAAAGCAACCATTTGTGTTTATGGGAGGAAATGTTTAAAGAGCTAAATCTTCAGTTCCCTGGACAGCCTTGTTTGACTTGCAGCTTTTCTTAAGTAAAGCACTGATTCTCAACAAGAGATGAGCTGCTCAGGAGATAATGTGATCAGATGAAGTATGGTTTTCAAACCTGGTAGATGGGCTGAAAGCCAAGATTTCTTTCCTGGCACCATGCTTTCATCTGTGGCTTGATCTGAGTTAGCAAACAACAGTGAGTACTGTGCTCAGAAGTTGAAGTTTCTTTAGTTTAATCCCTTTTTCCTCCCCTTTAAGGGGAAAAATTTGCTGCAATTTACTTAGACATGCTCCAGTATCACCTAGTACACAAAATATCATACTCAATCTTAGATAAGGATGGGAAGGGAAGTTGGAGAGGAAGGAGGAGTTGACATTAATTAAACATCTGTTATATGGCAGACACTTGGCAGACATCCTTGTTTAATTGTTACAACTGCAGTACATAGGTCTCTCTCTCTCTCTCTCTCTCTCTCTCTCTCTCTCTCTCTCTCTCACCCAGAGCCTTTCACTGATCTATATCTCCAGCTCTTTTTTAGTTTGAACCAGGGTCTCCTTAAGTCACTAAGTTGCTCAGGCTGGGCTCGAACTTATGATCCTCTCGTCTCAGTTTTCCAGAGTGCTAGAATTATAGGCATGTGCAACTACACTTGGCTGTAAATAGATATTTTCATCTCTGTTTCACAAATGAGGCTCTGAGGGGTTACGTGAGATCCCCAGTTTGTATGACCAGTAAATGGCTAAATTAGGATTTGATCTTAGGTTTCTTAGTCTGAGGATTCCCTTCTTGTTCCAGGCTTATGCTTCTTTCTCATTCTTATTATATTTTTACAAAAGGTACTTGATTGTAGTCTTCCCAAGGCCTATAGAGTAGGGTGTGAATCTAGTAGTCTCCATATCCATATCTGCTTCTGCTGTCTCCCACTTTCCTTGTCCCTCTTTCCATTTCAGTATCTTTTGTTCTTCCTCCTCCTCTCCCAGCAGGTTTCCCTCTTCTTCTCTAACTTGTCTGTCTCCTGAGGTGGTAGGTTACAGGGTGAGGCACAGTGGTGAAGCAGTAGATCACCAAGTCCTTCATGTCTTACTGTGTCTTGTGAACATTTCATTGATCTTCTGGAAAGCCCAGTCAGGGGCATGCAGATACTCCGTTCTTGCTACATTAAAGCTTCCAGTTTTCCTTTTGATTGTGGATAGATATTGTGTAAAACATGCAAGGCATCACAGTGGCTGTATAAAAATGATGTTCAGGTGGCTACATTCAAAATTCCTTAAAGTAAAAATAAAAATGCACGTAAGTTTTACCTATTTAGAAAGTATGGGCCAAGGGGAAGGGAGTGAAGAAGAAAGAAGAACTGATAGCAATCCAAAGAGGCTAACAAGTTTCTTTGATGAAAGGCAAGGATGGCTTGCTATACGGCCCGGGTCACCTGCTCTGGTCCATTATGTGGTCACTGCCCCATCCATATCCCTAAGGTGTCCAGAGCTCTCTGTTAGGCAGCCATTTCCACGGTCATCCTTCAGGGGGCAGATTCTCTGCCCTCCCTGTATTTTTCTTCTCCTTTGAAATCAACAGTAGCACATCAATGAATAAATGAGTTTGCCTATCCTCAGGGTGTTAGCTGTCTGTGCTCTCCAAGCCCTATTCTTCTGGGCAAGAAAGGAAAATTGAAGTGGGCCAGAGACCCCAATATACTGTCAGAACCCTTCAGCCTTCCTGAGAAGTGTTGTTATACAATAAGGATTCTAGGTCTGGAGGTTAGCCCAGCTGTGAAGATGGACTGAGATGGCACAGATAAAGGCACTGCTGTGCCTGGCACGAGGTTGAGTGCATCATAAATGCTCTCAGTGCTGCGGTCATCTTGCCCTCCTCCATGTCAGTGAGAGGGCTTTGGCTGAAAGTAACAACTGAAAGACCCAACTGAAAGTAGCAAAGCAGTAAGTGGTGTTACCTCACTTAAGAGACTGAGAGTTCATGTGGCTCTGGGATAGGTTAATTCAGCAGGACATGGCAAGTTCAAGGACCATGGCACCTTCTGTCTTTTGTAGGTTTTTGAGTATGAGATATTTTATTTTACTTATTTTATTTAGTACATGTTTGCAGTACATCATGAATACATTCACTGTAGGTTGTCTTTACTGTGTCTTCTTGGGGTGAGCACCTCCCTAGGGTCACAGGCAGCTGCCAAACCTCTGGGCGGGCACCTTCACACACACCTCCTTGCAGAATCAGAGAAGGGTCAAGTGTTTTTCCCGAAGGCCCCTGGTGTATTTCCACTAGTGTCTCATTTACTAGGGTTGCCTCACAGGATGATGCCAAAACCAATTGCCAAAAGAAAGAATGCAATTCACTCAGACTCACATTTGAGTGGGCATCAGAAACATCAGGAGGGCTTGTTAAAGTAGACAAGGGATCCGTAGTTTCTGATTCAGCAGGCCTGGGGCAGGGCCTGAGAATTTGCAGTTCAGACAGAGTACCCTGCTGCTCTGGGAACCACACTTGCAAAACCATTGGCTGAAACTTCAGCTGTTACCTCCCAGGCATAGGGCAGAACTCTGAAAGTAAACAGAGGCCCCAGATCTGAGCTCTGTTACCAGGCAAGAAAGAAGAAATCCTGCCAACTAGTCGCACATCCTTTTTAAACTTTGGAGTTGCAAAAGATTCCATATAGGTCTCAGATCTCCCTCTGGGTTATACCTGGGGAGGGGAGCCCCCTTTACTTAGGACTCCCAGCATTACAAATTCAACTCAGCTGAAGAGAGAAGAAATCTGGTACACAGGTTCAGGGATACCAAGCATTTAGATTCACAGACCACTGAAGATGATAGAGGCAGCTTCCTTCTGCTTCACATCTCCTTCTTCCTCCTCTTCCTCATCAGAAACTCTAGTGTTATCCAGAACATCTCTCTTTCAGAATAAATTCTTCCTTGTGCTGCAGTGAGTACACCCAAAAGGTGTACATGCATTTCCTTTGTCAGCCAGGGCTGAAGGCCTTTCGGCTGGAAGCTGGGCAGCCACTGGCTCAGCCATAAGGGATTTTGATGCTGTGGTTACTTCTAAATGAGCACTCATTATTGATGCTAATTGAACTTGAAGTTAATGAAAAAGGATTATTTTACAGGGCTTAAGTTGAGGCCAAAATTGTTATTACAGGTTAATTATTCTCTTTAAAAGGCACCGTTACAGCCATGATTGTTTTTTATCAGCCTTATCTCTGCTGCTGAAAGAGATTTCTTTGAAGGCAGATTCCTGATATAATTAGTCAGCTCATCTAATTCTTAATCACCAATCATCTCTCTCCAGATTAAGGTTAATCAAAGGTGTATGGGTTGGATACTTTGCCTTAATTGTATCGATCAGTTTCAAAGGAACCCTTTTTTCTTCTATTTTCTGTTAGGTATGTGGCCTTTCCCTGTGTTTTTAAATCTGAAACCCGGTAGAAGGAATCAGGACGGGATCACTGGAAAACCTAGTGTGTTCTGCTTCTAGTGACCATGGGAAATGGGCAGCTCTGGGTCACCTGGAGCTGGGGGAAACCACGACATAGGAACTGAGTCCTCTGCTCTCCTTTCTCTTCACTCTTTATCTTTTTTCTTCTCTTTCTCCTCTCTTTTCCCTTCAGCTAGTCTTGCCTTCTGTTGGTCTAGTTTTCAATCTTATTTCCACTTAAGCTCTTGATTTTACCCTTAGACCTGCTTTTTTTTGTGGTTCTTTTCATCTTCTTCTCTGTTTTCACTTCTCTTAATGGTGTGAGTCTGCATACCTGACCAGAACTTGGGGAAATAACATAGACCACAGGGTGGGGTGTCACCGCACGAGGGGTAGGGGACCGAGGAGAGGAGGGGACTGACCAATGAAAAGGGTCAGGGCTTCTTCTTGAGAGAAAGGGAAGGCTGAGGGGGAATAGGGTTGAGCTGTGTGATTATAAGAATCCATAGATAGGGTGAGGAGGGATGTAATTACCAAATTCCCAGATACTGAATGAAAAGTGAAGTCTTAAAGTTTGAACTAACAGTGAGATGCTACTGATCTGTAGAGTGAGGCGTTGCTGGAGAAATCCTGCTGGGAAGTCTCAGAAGGGAGCATCTTCTCAGGAGCCTCTGCCAGGCCCGCCCTCCCCTGCCTCCCTCTTTGATGATTCTTATGCTCAGGTAATGCAGGAGAAAAGCACTATTCCTTTGCTCTTTATGATCACTTTTTAAATTTAAGTTTGACTTATAAAAATGATGCATGAATATATTCTCCTAATGTTTTGTGAGACTGTAGATCTCTATCTCTACTCATACTTACTAATATTTAAGTTTCCCTTTGTTCAAAACATCAACCTGGGCTCCTCTTGCCTTTTCTAGAGATAACCTATGATAAGCACTTGGCCTGCATTTCTTCACACTATTTTCTGTGCAGTTGGGAACCTACTTATATACTGTAACAATAATTATTTGTAGAGTGCAAACAGTTCTCATTGTTCAGTAGGATAGAGTGGGGGTGCACAAAGGTTTCCATGGAGACCCCAGGTATTAACCTACTGAGGCTGCCATATAAAACGCCATGGGATGGGGAGCTGAAACAATACAAATTGATTTTCTGAGTTCTTGAGACCAAAAGTCCAAGATCAAGGTGTTGGCAGTATTGATTTCTCTTGAGGCGTTGCTCCTTGTCTTGCAGGTGGCCACCCTTTGATTGATTCCCTAGTGTTTCTTTTTAGAAGGGCACTAATTCTACTGGATTAGAGCCCCACCCTTATGGTCTCACTTAGCCTTAATTGCCACTTTTCTTTTTTGCAGTACTGGGGATGGAACCCAGGGTTTCCTGCATATTAGGCGAGTACACTACAATGGAGCTACTTCCAAGCCCTTATTACATTTTATTTTGAGACAGTGTTTCACTAAGTTGCCCAGGATGGCCTAAAATTTGCAATCCTTCTGCCTCAGCCTCCTGAGAAGCTAGGATTACAGGGATGCACTATCATGCTGAGGCCCTTACCTCCCTTCTTAAAAGCTTCGTCTCCAAATCACTTTGGGATTAGGGTTTCAACATATAGATTGAGGTGGGGGTGACACAATTCAGTCCATAACAACATCCAATTCACCATCACACCTCTCTGCTTTTGTCAAGGTGTTGTCTCTTCCTAGAGGGGTGGGGTTACCTTTTCCCTTCCTTTCCATCCTGGGAGATGCTCTTCATACCCAATTTCTCTGTGCAAATGAAACTCTTCTAAGACACCTTTCCTCTGTAGCCTTGCTTCCTGCCACCACAAGAAAGACTTCCTAAGACTTTGATTCCTACAAATTTGGAGCCCATGCCTTGTAAGCTTGTGACTCTGCCTTGTGAAAGCCTGTGAGCTCATGCTTTGCCTTGAATCCCTGTCTCCTTGCAGTCCCACTACCACTTTCAGTTCACTGTCCTATTGCAGGGAACTGTTTGTGGACCCTAACGGGACCTTCAGTAAATGTCCTTTACTTTGGGATGAAGTTATCTGTGTGCCAAATGCAATAGCTGGAGAATTCATAGAAGGCCAGAGAAAAAGACACTCATGACCATAGCTAACCATCTTTCTTTATCCAGGGTCACTGGGAATACTGGAGAACTACAAGGTCACCCCTGTCGTCCTACTTTTTGAAATTTGTTGTCTGAAAAAAATCATTTTGGAAGAGCTGACAAACCAGCTGATAAGCTGGTAATTGACCAGATTTAGACTCACAATTAACTGTTGGATTGAGATAGTGAAGGATATTCTGAATCAAGCCACTGGAAGGACTATTAAGATGCAAATATTATCTAGAAGGAACAAATAAGAAGCTATGGCCAGTAATACAGCACTCATTCGGAAAGCCCTTGAATTCTTTTCCTCGTTATCTACCCAGGTGCCCAGTAGGTTTCTTTTTCTTTCATTCTTTTTTAAATTAATACGTGTTTGCTGCTCACACAGTTTGCAGTCATCTTGGGCGGTGCTCACATGTACATACTGCAGCTTGTTTCTTTTGTTTTCTTTAAATCTGCTTCCCCTTCCTTACCCTCCCTCTCTCCTCTCCCCGCTCCAGTTCCCCTCTTCTGTTTTTCATTCTTGTTGATGTTATTAATCTTAACTCACTTATAGCATATAATGTTTAAATTAATTGAAGCTATTAGGTTCCTGAACATAGTGTATCTTGATTCTCCTTATTTCCCCTTCCTCCTCACCCCTCACTTTTGTTCCCTTGGTCCACTTCCCTATTGCAAGAGATCCATCCCCTTGTCCCTTCTACCCACCCTTTATCATTCTCTTTGTTTGTACTTTGCCTCATTCATATGAGAGATACCATATGGTGTTTGTGTCTGGTTTATTTCACTCAACATTATAGAGCGCATCCATACAGGACAAAGCTGGACCACATGTGGTCCACGCCTACATCCTTGGAGCTGTTGGTTCTCACTTCCATTCTCAATTCCTGTCTTTCCGCAAATCCATTCAGTCTTAGTAACTTCCAATTCCCTGCCAGTTCCTTTTTAAGGAAAAGCTTTGTTTTGTAATCTTTGCTCCATTCTGACTTTCGAATGGAATCCCCCAGTCCCTGCAGTGTAGTCTGCTTTCTGAGGCTGTCAACCCCTCAGGTGCAAAATGCAGAGGAGGAGGAGGTCATCCCAAGGAATACCATTCAGAGCAAATTAAGGTTTTAAGTCTTCCTAGAGAATTAGGATCAGCCAGTGGCCTTTTGTGTGCCACTGCAACCTGCCAAACTCAAATCCCGCTCTGTCTCCAGGCATAAAAGCCACATTCAGTTTTAAGACCTGATTCAAAAATGCATTATGGATAATGATGACATTGTGATATTAAGTCTTCAAAAAGGAGCCTGAATACATGACTTATATTGAGGTTTTACCGTGGATAGAAATGTTTGAGTTTTTATGGTTCCCTTTGATTGTTAAACAAATACTACATCTTTCTATAGGAAATACTGAACTCCAAAGTATATTTTCAGAGGATATGAGCGTGTGAGGTGTGTGTATGTGTTTGAAGCATCAGCATTCTCACAGATATTGGCATTTCCCCTTGTTTTCCTATGATTGGAAAAGCAAAGTATTAGAAAATTTAAAAGGAGTTCGGAGTCAATATAGTTCGTTAAAAAGATGATTAGGAGGCTGGGGATTTAGCTCAGGGCCGCCATGCCTGCCTCGCAAACACAAGGTCCTGAGTTTGATCCCCAGTACCAGAAAAAAAAAAAAAAAAAAAAGATGACTAGGAGTAAGAATGCAATATTTATAGCGTTAGTTTCCTTTGACTTTTAAATTTCACTTTTCTACAATAGAAAGATCTGTCCTGGATTAGGAGGCATGCCACAAGGTTCTTGCTCGTCTTCACCTAATTAGCTAGGTGATCTTAGCTAAGTTATCAATAATTTTAAGAGTTAATAATTTATTGGATGTTTCCTCCCCTCACATCAAGTTTATCCTCCGTTTCTCACATAAACCTCCTAACCATCCTTTAAATGGGGTGGTGCCATTTTTCCTGTCTCAGCGGTTCAGAGAGATTGAGTCACTTGTCCAAGGGTCTCACGACTCAGTGTGGAGCTGGAATCCCAGACACCTGCTGTAGCCACCACGCTGTTCCACCCACCCCAAGCTCAGCAACACCTTCCACAGCAGCAACAAATAGTCATGGGGTACGTGCCTGAGCCAGGCACAGACCAGGAAACGGACATCGTCAGTCTGTCAGAGTTTGCTGACCAGGACCACTGAGCTCCCTCTGAGTCTCTGGCTCTCCCTCTACTGTAAAAAAGATATTTGCATCCTTGACATCACTTTCAACTTGCAGTTTTATGAGCATTTAAACATTTCGCAGGGTTTCTATTCTTCGGTTTCTTTCTCAATAGTGTTAGTCACACACTTTTATTGGAGGGCTATCATGTGCCAGGCACCCTGCTCAGGGTTTTTATAGGACTTTTTAATCTAGCCCTTGTGCCCGTCCAAAACAGACTACAAAATGGAAATGGAGGGTCAGAGTTTACCTTGGCCAAGGTCATTCAGGTTGTAAGTGCCAGAACTGGATTTGAACCCAGCTCTGTCAGCCTTATACTCTTTCCTGTGTAAGCAATGTCTTGGGCTTCTGCTCTGGAAATTTAATAAGTTCCATATATTTAAACCAGCTAATTCCTATTATTACAGATATCATGGAAATAGAAATCTATGGAACTAGCTAACTTGAGGCCTGGGCAACAGTCTGCTTATTACAGACAGTATCGTACACCAGAGAATTCTGGCCTGCAGGGAGCCTGCGCCCTGGTGTTTGGTTTGTTTGAAGCTGAGTGTGAATCCTGGAGCCTTCCCAGCAGTGAGAGTTAACATTTCACCACATTGAAATCATAGTGAATCCAACTCAGGAGGCTGTTCATCATAGCGACTATAACAACCACAAAAAGAACTATTATTTATGCACCTCTTTATAGTTTCCCAGGGCCTTCCGCGACCATTATTGCATTTGATAAGAAGAGAAGAACAATAGAATGAGTTGGAAGCTTGCAAACATATAAAATGATGTTGAGCCTGCAAGGGAGACACTCTGAGCAGTGAGAACAAGGGGCAGGGTCACTCGGCAGAAGCAGATGGGCTTATCTTTAAATACCTGGTCAGGAAGGCAGCTGAGAGTAGATAAACGTAAAAAGGTCCACGAAGCTGAGAATAAATGGAGCAATCTTTTTTCTGAATGGAAAGTAGCTGAAATTCCAGACCGAGGGGAGAGGTGGGGTGGAAATATTCAAAAATTATGGCCTGAGAAGAATCCCTAAAGCTGTCAGGCAGCAGGGATGACAGAAGCCCATCAGGAATGACCCAGAACAGACAGGGTGAAAAATCAAGGAGGGAGCTGTCACGGCCATCTCAAGGCGCGCCTGTGCCCTAATGGGGAGCAGGCTGCAGGACGCCACAACGCTGGGTCAGCTGGGCTCTGGGCATGGTGGAATTGACCGTGTCCAGCTTGGAAAGGCTCAAAATTCAAAGCGCTTCTTAAAAATGGGATCGTGGGTGCTGAGGTCATTCTGAAGATCCAGAAGTCTAAAAGACTGTTCTGTTGGGAAGTAGTATGTGCACAGGAGCAGGGGAGAGGATGTGCTCTGATTCCATCAGTGCCCCGAGAGGCACTCTGGAGTGTGGATCTGGCACACTGCACGGATCGGATTGGTTTCAAGTGCCATATCTGCCATGTGACCCTGCAGCTCTCAGCCTCAGTTTTCTCATCTGTAAAACAGGGACAATAATATCTCAATAATTTCTCCTTGTAGGGATCAAATGAACTAATGATAGTTAAGTACTTAGAACAGGGTCTCTGCAGAATAAGTGACCAGGGCAATTGTTGGAGGGTACAGAGGGTAGCCTTTTATCTAGAAAGCAAAGGACAACACTCAGTCCCCGACTTATGAATGAGTTCCATTCGGGGAGAACATTTGTGAGTCGGATTAGTTCCTAAGTCTGACGAAGTGAGTCTTATGCACCTTTGACACAAATATACAATGTAAAGAATAAAAACAACCAAACAAAAAACACACACACAAAGTTTATTTTGTAAATAAACTTTTTAATTTTACAGCTGCCTTAAAATGGTGGTATAGTACAGTACAACTACACAGCTACTTCTGCGATTTGTTCGCATCTACAAATATTTGTAATGTGAGTTCCATTTGTATCTGTGAAAGTTCGTAACTCGAATGTTCATAAATCAGGGACTTACTGTACACAGCTTTCTCTTGGTGATGCTGCAGACAACTCACACTATTGAAGCTTTACAGCAACTTTATGTTTTTATTCATGTTTGTTGGTGCTGTGGGTCAGCTGCTGCTCTTCAGCTCTTTAGTAAGTTCAAGTCTACTCCAAGGACCTTTTCATCCTGGGTTCAGGATAGGGACAGCGTCCGATCAGAGTCTCAGAATTTTCATGGCAGAGGAAGCTAATGCAAGAGAGCTCTGAGAACCTCTGCTCAGGACTGGTACATTGCTCCTTCTATACACACACACACACACACACACACACACACACACACTCTCCAACTGGCTAAGGTCAAGGCCAGCATCAGTGAAACAAGGCAGTTCATCCTTCTATGGGAAGCAAAACAGGGAGCCTGGGTATTTGAGGATAGTTACAGGGTCTTCCTCAAAGGATACACTTGGGACCATGGCTATGCTTAGAAAACTATGGGGCTGGACTGGGGGAGATTGGTTGAACCTAATCGAGCTACTGTTTTCCAAAGCAATGGACATGGGATCTGGGAATGGGCTTTTGCTAAATTTCTCTTGACTTGGACAACGTGTAGAGAGAAGAAGGATATTAGGAGGGCTGTGCCCCAGTTCTCCCCACCACTGTTCTCTCTCATATCGCTGCATCTGCGCCTCCACCTGTGACACCGCTCTGACCACAGTAGCTTGTAGTTCTGTGTAAGTTGATGGTGAGTCAGTGCCTCCCTAAGCAATCGAATGTAAATGTTAATAATGTAATACTTGTTTCCTAGGCAGCATCAGAATTCAGCATTTTCTAGTACTGTGCTGTATTTCATATAGTTCTCCTCAGAATTATAAAATGCTCCTCTTTATGGGTCTCAGATTAGTCATTTTTAAATGAGATGTAGTAGAGTGATCTCTAAGGTCATTTCCAGTTCCTATGGTCTATGACCATGATGACTTGACAAGTGCATAGGAGGCACGTATAAATACTTGATCTGAAACTTACTAATGTGGATAAGTGTTAATCTCAACATCATGCTCATTTAAGATGCATTACATTATCCACATTACTATAAATGGGCAATTGCCACACAATGTTTTTTCCACATCTCCTGTTACCCCTGGGATACCTGTTTTTTCCCCTCCCTCTCTCTCTCTCCTCCCCTCAGTACTGGGGATTGAACCAGGTCTTTAGGCAAGCTAGACAAACACCACTGAGCTACACACCCAGTCTTCACCCTCATCTCTTCTAAAAATGTATGCTTAGGGTCAGGGATTTAGCTCAGTGGTTCTGCCACCTGCCCTGCCAGCACAAGGACCCAAGTTCGATCCCCAGTACCAAAAAAAAATGTATACTTAAAGTGTGCATGAGTAATCATTGTTTAAACTCTTGAAAGAGATGACTCTCTGCCCTCCAAGGAATGATACTGAAATAATGTGATGTGACAAGTATATGGAAGAAGACATTTTAGGGCAAAAAGCTCCTTTTTTATTATGATTTGATAAATATTTGTAGACACCTGTTAGCATTTTCATCAGGCTATTTGCTTTCATTATGTTGAAATGAAATTTCATTTCATTCATTATATTGTAAACCTTACAAAACTCCCTCGAAAGAAATATCAGCATCCCCATTTTATAGCTGAGAATACTGAATCCCAGAGAAGGCAACTTACTCAAAGGTGTAGAGCCAGGAAGAACAGATCTAAGATTCAAATTTATGTTTCTTTCACTAGAATTCCCATTCTCTTCAGTTCCCCTGGCATTATATTTTGCTAAGTTGTACTCTGAGCTAAGAGTTGAGGGCCTCTTTCCAAGATTTGAGCCTGCTATTGGCCTGTATGTCCTGAAACAAGTCTCTGATAGGATCGAGGCAAGGAATTGTTAGCTACTAGAAGAACCTGGCCTTTTAGGTTCACAGCTTACTAACTCAATAACTTTAGTAGTCATGCACGCAAAGTAGACCTTATGATGTCCACCCTGCCTACCTCATAGAGATTCTTTGGCTGAGTGAGGGAAGAATATATGTGAGCATACTCTCTAAATTGTTTTATATTATTCAAATAAATGATATTACTATTGATTCTCCTTAGAAAAAAATGAGAACGTAACTAATTCCCATTCCTCCTCTTAAAGAAAGATTGTACCTGAAAAGGAAATCCTACCCCAAGACTGTCTGAATGATTTCAGGATAAAGGGGAAAGAGTACCAGGTTTGTAGCTGCTTTGTAGTAGAGAAAGCAAAAGAAAGTTTCAAGCTCACTTTCAGAAAACCCAGTGGGTAGAAATCCAGATTTCCACCAAAGGCATTTAAGGATTCAGGCCCAGGCTTGTTTGGATTTAGAAATTTCTGCTTTTCATTGTAAAATGCTCCCTAAATTAGGTACTGAAAGAGGCCACCCTTGAAAGCAAGGCCCCTTTCATACCAATGACATACAGTCCAGTTGGAATGGGGAAAAATACACTTAATTAAACAAGTAAAAAAAGTAGTACAATGGGCCTTGGACATGAAGTGTGGAGTCCACATCAGAACCATGCCTAGTTAAAGACAGGGCAGAGCTTATCTCTCCTGCTTGTAGCTACTCTGTGCTCAACTGAAAGTATGAATGAACTGGAAATAATTGTTGAGGGGACTGGAAACTCTGGACGTACACATTTTTTGAAGCATTTCCCTGTAACACATTTGTAAGGCATCCTGCTGTCTTGTTTTATGAGCTTCCTTTCACAGTAAAGTCCAACAATAGCCGGTTGTTCTGTTCTTTTGACAAGCTGAGTCATACAGAGGTGAAAAGATGACTTGTTCATCCAGGACTAGCGTAGTGGGCACTTCCTCATCCAGGACCCTGTCCACCTTCCCCAAATGCCGCCTCCTGCCCCTCCCCCTTCCTTCCTCTCCTCTCTCTACAGAGAAACCATTGCACAGATCTGGAATCATTTTATTCTAGTCACATATGCTTTCAAACGTTAATGAAGTAAAAAGACAGAATTTGAAGGAAGGAGGCTACCAGACTAGATTTCTATTCAAAGTCACTTTTCAGTTCAAAATAACTTCTACTCAGGGTTTTTCAGATTGTGTTTAGAAATGGAGATGTTTCCATTTTTTATTCAACTACAACTTCTCTCATTGGTTTTATGTGAGACTCCTCTTAGGAGTTCACTTGACAAAATGTTCTAATATCAAAATAAACAAATAACTCTCAAATCCCACCTGTATACCAACAGTGAGCTCCCCAGAAGCCAAAAGGAGATGGTGTACTAAATATTATAGTAACATTTTTGTGATTGTGAACAAACTGACCTAGAAACTGGCGTGTAACTTGGAAATTTTTAAATGGTTTTCTTTTTGATCTTTTTTTTTTTTAAACTGGAGTCTCTCTGGGTTCCCGTTGTGGTCTAGAACTCCTGGTCAAGTCATCCTCCCATGCAGCTGAGTAGCTGGGACTATAGCCTGTGCTATCACACCTATCTTTTCAATGGTTTGCGAGTGAAAGTGTAATAGATACAAAAATTATATGTGTGACAAGAGGAAGTTCTTTTGGAGAAATTAATAGGAATTTACAGACATATCTCAGATTTGACTTCTGTGAAATTAGTGTGCTCCAGAGCTAATTAGGCATACTGAGAAAAAAAGCATTAATGATTTCTTTCAAGCAAACCGAAGCCTAGATTTCAAGGCCACTGTGTCCATGTGCCTCTGAGCTCTGAGGCTGGTTCAGCAGCTGGAGCAGCATAGTCCCTGGAAGTTCCACACAGGGCAAAATCTGCACTCATTTTGGCAAAACTAAGGGAAAAGTCCCTTGAAAGAAAAGAAGTCTATGGAGATAGAAATTTATAACAGCTGGGAATTAATCTAGAAGTCTAGAATTGTATCTAGAGGTTTATATTTCCTTGAATCCTGCTTTGAATTATATCATTACTCAAATAAGCGAGTGAATGTTAGTATATCAAGTTGTCTTGAGACTGATTATTAGTTTCCTACACAGGCTTCCTTATTATAGAAAAAAAAATAATCAGCTGGACCATGTGTTCAATGTCCCCAAGCCCAATCTTCCACACCTAGGAACACTCATAGTAATTAGATAATTGGCTTATATTGCCGGAATCCATGGCATCAATATTTACTGGTTAGCAACTAACTGAGTCACAGATATTATCTGAGTCTCAAAGAGGTGATAAAATGTTGTTAAGTCCTCTTCTCACGACTGTCTTTTTAGGCTCACTGTCTACTCAAAGTGGATGGCAGGAAAAAAGGGACCCGAAAGGTTTTATGATTACCTGACCTGTTCTCATTTGCCAAACGTTTTCCCTTTGGCCATTTTATATTTGCTTGCAAAAATCTAAACACAGGGCTGTTTCTTCCCTTTGAAATAAAGGTCTTTGAACATAGTAGTCCTTCCAGTAAGGATGAGAAAAGATTGACTGGCTCAGATTTAAATTAAATGAAGCTTCCAGGGAATGAGACAACAGAAACACTGAGAGATGGGATTTGGTGTAATGGGAGATGCAACACAGTGGCTTGTGAAAGCTCTTCCTACTCAAAATGTCATTATAATATGACAGGATCAGCAGCATTTGGGCATTAGTGAAAATGCAGAATCCCAGGCTCAACCCCAGATCCACTGAACCAGAATCTGCATAAGATTCTCAGGGCTGCAGTTTGGAAACAGGGCCTCCAATCTGCTGGTCCTCCCTTGTTTGAGAGAGGGCGAGCTCTATGTCTTCTCCTTTTCAACCTGGGCAGCCAATGACTGTTTTGACCAGTGGTATGTGGTGGAAGTGACTCTGCATGACTTTGACAGCTAGGATAGAAAATGCTGTGGAGCCTTTTCCTGATTTCTGGAGATGCATACTCTGGCAGGAGCCAGGCTCCATATAAGATGTTAGAGTCCTCCGAGAAAGCCATAAAGGCACCGCACTGTATTAGCTTTCCCATGGCTAAGACACAATACCCAACACCACAGTTTAAAAAAGGAAAGGTCTGCCTTGGCTCATGGTCACAGAGGATTCAGTCCATGGTTGGCTGGCTTGAAGGCAGAAACATCATGGCAGAAAGGGGAGGTGCTTCTTAGTTCTAGTTAGTGACTGGGAAGAGGTGCAGGGGAGCAGTGCCAAAGAGGAATAGGCTAGGGACCATATATATGTATATAGATATATGGCACCCAAGGCCCCACAACCATGATCTACTCAAACAGACCCAGGAGTGTATTTTACTATTCTACTAGGTGTTCCTTAATCCAGTGAAGTTGACAAATCAGGATTAATGGTCACAGGCACTTTGGTCCACAGTTGCAGCTAAGGCCAGGCTTTCAGCTGTCCTGGCAAAATTGCCAGACATGAGTGACACCAACTTGTGAATCCAGTTGATGCCACATGGAACAGAATTACTGCACCAAACCCTGCCTGAATTTCATAAAAAGAAGATATAAGAGATACAATCAGATGGTTGTTTTCAGCCACTAAATTTTGTAGGAAGTTTGTCAGGCAGCAAAAGACCTAGAATGGATCCTGGGTTGAATTGTATGCCCCGGAAGAAAGTGAAAATCCCTGGGCAGGATAACAGTGACAACTCATCCAGGGAGGAGGCACTGTCTGCAGAGTTGTCAAAATGCTAGGGTGGCTTAATATGTTCCTATTTCAAGTGGGAATGTTCCTCTTTCAGTCTTTCTCTTCTCATCTTTACTGTGTAAATCACAGGAAGCCTTCCAATAAGAATTTGAATATTGACCTCTTTTAAGTGTCTACTCTGTCAGGAATTGAGCTCACTGCTGTACTGTGCTGTATCATCTCATCTTCAGAACAACTCTTTGAGTTACGAACCCATTTTCCTGTGCTGTAAACAATGAAAGTGAGGTCAAAAGGGGTTATGCAACTTGTCCAAGATGACCAGCTGGAAGTTAAATGTAGGTCTATCTGACTTGAACCCCCTCCCCCCCCCCGCCCCTTGCCAGGCTTTGGTGGCACAAGGCTGATATGCACTTGCCCTCAGAGCAGAAAAAAGGACTGTTGGCTAAAGGGAGTTTTCCTCCCTTATCTGCCCTCTGGGAGGAAAAGAACAAGGTTGGTGCCACCAGCCTGAGCTCCAATCTCTTATCTTCTTAGCTTCTGATGAAAGGGCTAAGAAAGACCAAGATAGAGGTTTCTAGAGATGTGTATGACATGTGATGGATTGTTCTTAGGTAGCAGGCTCAAATGTAGTTAATTAGCCTACAAGAAAATCTCTTATTCTTTGAGGAATGTGCAGGTTTGAACCTCCTTTTTCCACCATTGTGTGTGAGTCATTCAGCTTCTCTGTTTTCATCTTTTGGGAGAGAAATCCATTTCAATTCATTATCTTTTTCTGTGCCTGATGGGGTTCTAGGCACTGTTTGGGGAAACAATGGCTGATAAGTCATGGTATCCAAGTCAGGAACACATTTTCATGCACTCATTAGTGTCACAGGGCAGAGGACAGAGAATCTGGGAAGGTCAGAGTGGTTTTCTAGAGAAGGTGACCTGACATAGGCCTTGAAGGAGTTTACAGGACGGATGGGGTTAAGAGCTTTTAGGCATGGGGATACTTAAAAGAAAGGCTGGAGTATGGAGAAGACCCAACTAGGCATGGCAGGCAGACCTCAGGGTTGATTGCTAGTCATCCTGTTGATCTTCCTAATGGAAACATAAAGGATACTGTTGTTGTTTTGTGGTGCTCAGGATGGTACCCATGGCGTTCTGTCGTGCTCGACAAGTGCTCTACCACTAAGCTACACCCCCACCCTCATACCTTACTGTTCTTGCTTCCTTTTTCTTTCCCTCTCTCTCTGAAAAAAAATCCAATATAAGCATTAAGCTTACTTGTCCTTTTGTTTATGACTAAGGAAAAATATTTCAGCATGAAGCAGAATTGTGAGATTTAACAAGTAAAAACACAGGACATTCAGTTAAGTTTGAATTTTAGATAAATAGGTGTATCCCAATGCCTACCATATTTAGGATACACCTGTACTAAAAATTATTCATTGCTTATCTGAAATTCATATCTAGTTAGATGTCTAGGATTTTTCCTGGCAACTCTAGCATTAGGTAGACATAAACATAAGCTCCTCATGTTTGAAGTGAAATCTCCTTAGTTTTATCTAATTTTTATAAATACACAAAGCTTTAATTGAACCCAACATAATAGTTTATGTTGAGATATTATGTTTTATTTATACACTGTTCTTTTCTATTTTTAAAAATAACCTGTTTGTGGATTTGTCACCTGATTTCTTCCAGCATGCTTTTTTTCTCTTGATTTTTACATATCTCTGTCTGACAACCATGGTTCTCTTGAGGTTGTTCAGCCTCAAGCCGTGGTTTACCTTGAGGTCACACCAAAGCTCTCCCACTTAAAATCCTTCACAACCTTTTCTGCTTCATGGCAAACTTGGGAGGGATTTTTATACAACCTCAAACTGAATGCTTGATAGAAGACGGACCAACCGGGGTCAGCTGTGGTTTAGATGTAAGTCTTCTCCAAGCTGCTAAAGAACACAGAGAAGAGGAACATGCCTCCCTCTTAGGACTTCCATGACTGACTTCTGGATTAAGGAAGCTCTAGTCTTTTTGGTCTCCAATTTGATAGGAATAGAAATTATAAGAATTTGAGGTCTAACGCTAGGGAAAAGGAGGAGTATCGGCAATGAAAATGAGAGAGTGATGAATTTGGGGGGGTGCTGAGAGAGGGTCCCATTATGTATTCCAGTCTGGCCTTGAACTCACTATGTAGCCTCAGACTCATGATCCTTCTGCCACAGCCTCTGGAGCACTGGGATTATAGGTGCGTGCCACTACACTCCCCAGGTGAGTGATTCATTTTGACCTGGAGAAGGTGAAAGGGATGGGAGGGGTGTGAAGAATCGGGAAAAGTTTCATGGAGGAAGTGGTATTTCGGATGAACCCTAAAAAGCTGGATAGGACTTTTACCCCTCTCTTGCCTGTGTAATGTCATCCAGTCTCCCAGGCCCATCCAGCTCCTTTGTAAAGTGTACAGCTGCCTATGGAGAAGGCAAAAGACAGCCAGCCACTTGTTGTGTCTGGACGAGCTGACAAGAAAGCCCACCCCATGGGCACAAAAGTTTGCGTGCCCAACAATGCCACCATGCCCTTTGCTCCGAAGTCAGAACAATTCACCGCATCTATCTTCCTTGCTTCCTGTAATGCATAGAGATTCTGCCCTTCGAAACTTGGTGAAAGCACCAAGCTGTCAGTCAGAAGAGGGAAGATCATAATTAATGATAATAGCCTGGTTTTAATTATAGCTATTTAGCAAGTTAGCAGAACAATACCAGCAGCACCGCTCGACATTGAATGGTCGGGAGCAGCCTGCTGTTTCCTGCAGTGTTCACAGTGTGCCCCTGGAACTTTCCAAGACTCAGCTCCCAGGAACTGGAAGGGTTGCAAGTGAGAGATAAGCAGCCTGCATTTTCCCTTCCCCAGCAAGGGCTTTCTTCCCTTGTCTCCCTCAGACCATTTGCAGGTGCATCTGCCATGGGTCAGTGACTCCACGGTCAATGATGGACATACTTCTGTTGGGATGGAGTCAGGAGCCAGGTATGCCTGTCACACTGATGCCCTTCCACTGAGTTCTCCTTCCATCTCCCATCTTTCTGTCCTGATCAGACCTAAAGTGCTACAAAGATAGACCCGGAAGGGACCTTAGAGATCTTCTAACCTGGAGACTTTCAAACTTGTTAAGGCAAGATGAGCTGCTCTAATTAAAGGGGAGGCCAAGAGAATGGCCACAAAACCCTGCTCCCCAAGCTCCTTCTTGCTCATAGCTGTAGCCCCATGGTCTCCCTACGGAACCTGTGGGATGCCTTAAAGAGGTAGTCTCATCCGCCTCACTTTTAAAGTGTGGCATGAGAGGAAATATAGCTTTCCCACACTCAAACAATTTGATATCTTGTGAGAATTAAATAATAGATTTCCTCCGTCCTAGGTATATGCTCTTATAGTAAGCCCACATAAGCTATTCTTTCAGCACTGAAAATACAAATCTATCCATAGATCCCTGGAGACCTATAAGATAGGAGATTAAGTAGGACTTGGGGTGGGGGAGAATCACAAAGTCAAAGGCTTTTAGGTTGTAGTCCACAAGTGGAGGGTCCATTGCTTTCCTCTGCTTTTCAGGAGGGCCTGTCACCCCCAGTATTTAAAAACTACTACCTGAGGTTACTCAGCAGGTCAGAGGAGGGCTCTGCAAACCCTAGGATGAATGAGTTACCAATCACTATGATGAAGGAACCCCAGGTTCCCACTTCCCAGGTCAGATCAGCACCATTCTCCTGCCCGTTAGCCTTCCAGCTGGTGCCTCTTACTTTACAGCTAATTGGGAAATGACCATAGACCCATCAAAATAGAACCTTGCAGGCTGAAAAAGCACAGAGCTGGATACAAAGGAGCAATTACTTCCATGGTGGCCAAGGGATTTTCTCTAAGAGATGACAAAGTGGCCTTGTCCTTAGTGAGGCAGACATCTCTCCAAGGATAGGTTAGCAGAAAAGATGGCATTTCCCAATGGCTTTTCTGACAAGACAGCAACCTTGAATAGATGCAGAGGAGATCTTTAAGATGGAGTTCTTAGATCTTCTTTAAGGCTCCATGGGCCAGTGGCAGTTGAAGAAAACCATCTTGGGTGACAAAAAGTTGGATTAGAAAAAAAAAGTTGGATAGGAAGCAGATGACAATAAAGTAATTTGTCCCTTTGAAATAATTCATGCATTTCTTCTCTTTGACAATTGAGCTTACGAAGTTTCAGCTCTGTTGTTACCAGATTTACAGGAAACTTTCTGGTTGCTTCTTAATGCAGGAAGAGAAAGTTTTCCTTAAAAGAAAAACTTTGCCGTGGCACTCTTCTTTCCTTTATGACTCCTCTACTGATTTATTTGTTTCAAGGAAAGATAACTCCATGATTTCGGGAGCAAAGGGATAGAACGAGCCACCCCATCCTTTAAGTCAAGCTGAGTGAACCATTGCTTAGAAGATAAGTCCTTGAGGCCCATGCTTTTCCTGTTGTCAGTCCCTCCAGGACATAAATGGAATTACAGTGTTGGTTTGGGAGGGAGCGAGTAGTAGACCAAGGAGCTGGAGCTGAAAATCTGAAAACACACTGTGAGCTCAGTCTTAGGTAGTTGTGGGTAGTAGAAGGATCCTACACCTAGATGTGAATCACTGTGATCACTGAGCTCACTGGTTAGTTCTCTTATGTTGTTTTCATTTCAACACCTTCTCAACGGAGGAAGTGGGATGTTACTGCATCCTCAGGTACATGCTCCTTACTTCATTAGTGTCCAGCACTTTGAGAAGCTTTGGTTTTTTAAGTATTTATCTTAAGGCTGGAAGTTTTCCAAGCCAGATTTTCACAGAACCCAGGAGAACTGACTGGAGGGAGGTTCTGGTCCTCTGGCTCAAGTCAGTGTCCTGGAGCTGCTCTGTAGGTCCAGATTACAGATGGACAATAGCCTTTGGATCCCAGACAAGGGAAAGGTTAGAGTTCCGGTCCATGAATTCAAAGGATCTTGTGACTCTGCAGTGAAAGGATGTCGTATGGCAATGATGGTGAAATTTTTAGACCTTTTAGTGATAATAAATAGCCCACTGCAGCATGCATGCCATGGACTCACCACCATTGCTGTAAGGAATTGCCAGGGGAGCTCTGCGTCACTGCCTGGCCTCTACCCAATCAGGCTACTATGTCTCTGTGCAGCTTTTTGCCCTAGGCTCTCCCCAAGCTCTGTCTACCAGCCTCACTTTCTCAACTTTAAATTCTTGGCCCGTCTTGTCTCTCACCCCACACACCTGCCAAAGGTAATGCTCCCTAATGTCCCCAGTCCAATTTTATGCTATGCCCACTGCCATTGGGCTGAGCTTCTATACTCTGAGTTGTCCATGAAAAGAGAGTTCCTTTATCATAGTAATTGGCAACTCATTTATTCTCCAGAGTAGACTGGAAATTCCTAAGCCTCAGTAGTAGCCTCAGTCCACTGGAAACATTCAGTTATCCAAATAATGTTCTATTCTGCTTGTCTCTCAAGTTGGGACAGAAAGAATAATGGCTTCTACAGATGGCATTACACAGGCATGCCTTCTCTCCTCTGGGTCTAGAAAGAAGCCCAGAAACCCTCTGGTAACATCCAGATCTGAGCTGGATGAAATTGTATTAGAAAATGTCCCAGCAGGTCAGTTTGGCATATTTGTCTGGGAATGATGGTCAAAGAATGAAATCTAGGTTTGGGATTAAGTCTGGAGTTTACAGTTTATCAGCTGTTGAAGCTCAGACAATCATGTGACCATGGACCCTCAGTTTCTCAAGTATAAAATATAGAAACTTTCAATAAATAGGATAGACATGTGTAAATAATGAATAGTTTCTCTGGTGTGAGAAACTGAAAGTGTAAATAAGGATCAAAAGGCATTATAGACAATGTGAAATAGGAAGAAAAGGTCCAAAGGGTAAGGGGAACTGAGAGAGGTAGGGGAAAGGAAAGAAGGGAATGGAATCAATATGAGAAAAGGAAAAAATGGAAACAAAGTCTTTGTAAATAGGGAGGGGTTGAGGGGTTGAAAGGAGGGCAGGGAAATGGGGAAAAAATAAGAACCAAGAGAAATTATGTAAAGGTACAAATTTCCAATGATGAATGTCATTATATTATATACCTAAAATGTACGACTCAAATGAATTTCAAAAAATATAGAAACTTTCAGAAATTGTGAGGCTAATTAATAGATACAATGAACAGTGTACTTAACACAAAGCTTGGCTTATAATAGTTTTTATTATTTTCATTCAATCTCCCGGAGATCTAATTTCCTAAAGGCCCAGAACCTTCTTTGTTATACAATACTGCAGCTCAGTATTTTTATTCTAGGAGACAATCAAGTCCCTTTACAAATGGTAAACAGGTGGTTTCTTAGTAAACAAAAAGCTGTGTATTTGATTTATCCTGCGATCCAACAAAATGAAAGAGACACCTTTTTATTCTTTACAATAACAGAAAAGCCATTTTCACCAAACAGTGTTCTACTCAGCTTACCTTCCAAGTTGAGATAGAAGGATGATGGTCCTTACAGATTGTGGTAACAGGAGGGCCCAGAACCCCTGATCTGGTGGCCTTTTCCCCCCTGGATGTGGGGAGGAAGCCAGAATCCCAGTGTTGGCAGAGGAAAGAGGGACTTTCCTTGACTGCTTCACTGAGAGCCATGTGGCCACCAGTCATTCTAACGGGAACAGTGCTTTCCTGGATTCTCCCCTGTAAGCCAGTGGACAACCATTGGGAACAGCTCTCCTGCCCTGAAGGCCTAAACTACAGACAGGAAGAACAAAGTAAATGTGTTGGAGAAGGCTAGAAGTGGGATTCTGTGCTACAACTTGCTACTACATTCTGTGAAACCGTGAACCAATTAAATAGTTGGTGGAATAAGGCCTCATGTATTCATTCCATAAACAATGGACTGACGTACCACTGAAGGAATTAATGAATGAGTGATCAAATGAACAATACTTTATTTAATAGCTACTGCGTGCCAGCCACATTCTAGGCAATAGCAATACAACAGTAAGAAAAACAGAAAAAACTTCCTGCTGTCATGGTGTTTACATTCTACAGAGTGCAGGCAATAAGCCAAGAAACACCTAGCATACCAGGTGGTGATATGGTCCTGGAGGAAAATGAAACCTAGGAAGGGACAGAGAGTAACGGGGCAGTGTTCATTTACATAGGTTGGGTAGGGATGTGATGAGCTGGCGTAAGAGCAGGAATGGGAATTGTGTGTGCACCAGGGGCAGGAGGATATCTGGAGGGAGAGAGCTCCTGGCAGAGGAAACAGCAAGCACACAGGGTCTGAGGTGGGAGTATGTTCTGGTCCACAGTTACATGTTGTAAATGTGACACCAAAGGGGTCAAAAAAGACACTGATCCTAGAACAAATTACTTCACTGAACCTCTGATGACTCATTTATGAAAGAAATGTGCTGGATTGTATCAGCTGTAAACTAGCTTGGAGAGCCTGGGGTTTTTTTTGTTGTTTTTTTTTTTTTACCATTGGTACTAGGGAGTTAGGAAGAGGTCAGGACCAAGGAAACTGAGAAAGATGGAAACATGGACAAGAAAGAAATTAGATATGGGACACAGCCTAAGAGCTAGTTCAAGGCAGAACTGGGGTGTATTACCAGTGAGTAGTGTAAGGTAGCAGAGGTCATTATTATCATCACCTTATGATCTTCATCATCATTACCACCACCACCACCACCACCACCACCACCACCACCACCACCATCATCATCATCATCATCACCACCACAGCGTCATCTCCATCATCATCATTGCCATCATTGCCACCATCCTCGCCATCATCACCACTGATAACTCCTAACTAAAGTTTGTTATGTGCCAAACATTGTTCTAAGCATCTTCTTTATTATTTACTTTAATCCTGACACAATATTATAGAGTTGGGACTATGATTATCCTCATTTTACAGATAAGAGAACTGAGAATTAGAAAGCTGAACGTTCTTAAGTCCATACAGCCTGCAAGGCAAAGTCAGGGAAGAGAGAAGACCATACTCTTAACAAACACATGTGGCCAGGTGATGTAGAAGTCTGGGATGAGGAGAACATCATGGGCAGGTAGAGCACAGCAAAACAGACAGTGGTGGGAAGAGCCAGGGCAGCACCAGAAAGTGCTTTGTTTCAAGCCTGGGGCTCTCCTTGACTCCTGAGAAGTCTGGTGAGGCTCGGTCTTGCTGGCGTAAAGGGTGAAAATTGATGGGTCTAGCTCCCAGCAGCTACCTCCTGGTGAAAAAGAGTGAAGACTCAGCCTTGCAGTTGCTGGGTTGGATATAACACTGCCTGAGGTGGGCCAAGGGCTGAGACTGTGAGATGCCAATAACTAACTGGGCAGCTGGTTGGGAGGGAAGCACTGACTGGATAGATGATCTTGGAGGCTTCAGTTTCATGTCTTGTGAGCCTGCAGCTTGGAAAGCCCACACCAAAGGGAGGCTGGGAGGCCAGGAGAGCAACAAATGGCTACTCAGGCCACATTCAGGATGTGTGACTGCACTCTGTGGCCTCCTTACATTCCTCAGCCAACCTGACCTCCCAAATTAGGAACCTGGAAATCAGTCTCATCTCTTCTACCTCACTCCCGAATATGCTTTCATTCTTTTCTTCGTCCATCTCCTTCTCTATTTCATTCTAGCCCTGCTTGGCTTGGTTCTGCCTTCTCACTTGCCTGGATATGGCAACAGATTCTTCCTGCTTTTTGGGCATCTAGGTCTACCCTGTCTCACAAGTCCTCTACCCTGGAGCAGGATAAGCTCAATAAAATGCAAACCTGAAAACCTCGAAGACCTCTTGACAGGGCTGCTGAAGTATGCTCACCGCAATCAGGACCAGGAACAGGGTCAAGATGAGGCAAGACTCTGTCTGAGTCCCACAAGGCAGTTAGCTGCCCCCACTGTGAGCCAGCCAGGAGGAAGAGAAGAATCCAGAAACAGCAAGTCCACATTCCAATCATTAGAAAGCAAGCTTGACAGAAAGAATAGCAAAGAGTTTGTGGGCATGTTAAAATCACTGCACCCGCTTTTCTAGCTGTGGGATCTGATCAAGTAGGTAACTGGATCCTCAGCTGATACTCATCTCTAGTTCTTTGAATATTACTTTAAATGCATAGGGAAGGCCCTCAATAAATCTTCATTTGTTTAGGAGGCAAGGCAAGAATGGGTGGACAAAAGGCTGAAAGGTTGGTCAGATACTACAAAATGCATGAGCTGTGCCCAAGAGATTTTGATTCAAGTGATCTTAGGTGAGATTTGATCATAGATATGAATTTTTAAAGCTTTTTGTGCTTTTTACTCTTAGTACTGGGGATCACTCAGGCCCTAACATGTGCTAGACAAGCACTTTACCCCTGAGCCACACACTCAACCCCTGTGCTTTTTTTAAAAAGTGTTTTTCATTAAGGTAAAATACACATAACAAAAATTTAAGATTTTGACCAATTTTAAGTGTGCAATTCAGTGACATTAAGTACATTTACAGTGTAGTGACACAATCTCCACTATCCATTTCTACAACTTGTTCATCCCCAAAAGAAGAAACTCTGCACACATTCTCCCCTTTGCCCCTACCCCCAGCTCCTGGTATACTCGATTTTATTTTCTCTGTTTGAATTTGGCTATCCTGGGTAGCTCATACAAGTGGAATCATATTTGGCTTTCTGTATCCAGCCTATTTCACTTAGTATCCTTTCGAAGTGTGTCCATGCTGTTGGGATATCACAGTTTTATTCTTAAGATTGATTACTCCATTGCATGTATATAGCACTTCCTGTTTACCCATTCATCTGCTAATGGACAAGTGGTTGGTTTCCACCTTTTGTTTTATGAGAGTAATTCTGCTATGAACATTGGCATGTAAGTATCTGTTTGAGTCTCTGCTTGCAATTCTCTAGGATTGGAATTGCTGGTTCACATAGAAATCAATGTTTAACTTTTTGATTGCCAAATGCAGTTTTTTAAGAGCTCCATAGATGATTCTTTCGTGCAGCCAGGCTGAGAAGGACTGACGTAAGACAAGCGCTGCTAAGGAAGGTCCCCTGATGGGGGAAAGGGGGGAGCCAGGAAGGAGTAAAGACAGATCTTGGTGGTTCAGGCACACTCTCCTCCAGTGTCATCTACAAAGTCTCCACTGATAGGGGAATTAACTATGTTTAAATTCAGAATCCACTCTTGGTTGCTTTCATGAAAATGATTGAAAATGATTTCTTATGTGTATCTCAGTCCTTCCATATGAAAACCTGCATCATGTCTACTCCCTTTCTTTCCTCCTGGCATGTTGAAAAATGACATTGGTAATGTGGAGACTAAGTCCCCGACAAGTGTTTGAGCAATGCCAACACCATTTCCTCTGGATACATGGGTTGGGGGGGGGCGGTCGTCGCAAAGCATGGCAACTGCCTTAGGCAAGGGCTCCAGCAGTGTCCCTTACTTTAAACATCTGACTTGTCACACTGGTTTCTGAGTTCCTCCCAAGAGGGAGGAAAATGTCTGATCTGATGAATCTGGTATTTCACTAAGTCCCTTTGGGTTCAGCTTGTCATTGCAAGGTTTATTTCAAGTATGTCAGCCTTTGTCACACAAACAGAGGAACTTTTTGTACTGGCCTTAAGTTGACAGTCATCAAGTGTACCTTGGCCCTGGGTGGTGAGGGTGAGTGGGCATTGGTGAAGGAAGTCACAGAGAAGGAAATCTTAACAATTGTTTGAAGCCACAAAAGGAATCATTCCAAGTTATTCTGGATGCACAAATCCTTGGGCAGTGGGACTAGAGGATTTGTCCATACCTTCTTTGCATTGGTAGATTTGGTCAATAATTAATGGATGCCTCGATGGTGGAATGATTTTTACTTAGAGTTAGAGAAGTCATTCCAGGAGTGGCCCTTGATGGAACCAGTATTTCTTCCATGGCCAAATTTGCATCATGCTGCAAGAAAGCATTCCCAGAGCAAATCAGGTTTTCATGATGCATAGGGAACTTACTTTATTATCTGGAGCCTTTGCTTTATTGGGACCATTAAAAGGGCCTGAAGGACTTTGAGGCCCAGAGTGGAGGTGGTTGTCAGGTGATTCTGTCTACTTGCCCAAGTAGAAACAGTGAATGTTGTGACTGTTGTGGTGGCATCTCCATATCACTGGAGCCTAGAAGGGGGACTTCAGCTCCATGGCCATTGCTTTGCCAAGTAAGAGACCACTATAGGGCATCTGCTTCTTTCTCTGGTTTCCTTTTAGACTGTGTTTTGTCACCCAATGCTGAATTCTCTTCCTTAGAACTTGGCTTTATGCACCTTCTAGATTCTGTCTCAGGGCAGATTTCTAGCATCTTGGTTTGCTCCACTCATTTTTGTTGTCTTTACACCTCTTGTGTCTGACCTGGGAAAAAACTTTGAGCGTGGTCCATATTCCTGTTTCCCTCTCACTGCTCTTAGGTTTCCCATTCCTAGCATCTATCCTTGCCAAATGCCAGAATTCTGGTCCTGCTTCAGCTTCTGTTGTTCCCTTGGCTGTGCTGGCCTGGCTTTGGAAACTCTCTGGGTCCCAGAGCACATCTTCCCTCCAGTCACTCCCTCCCTCCACCCCCAACAAATGTCATCTTGGCTCTGGATATGATCTTGGGAGTGTAGTGGAGAAGAGGCAGCTGAAATCAAGCCATTGGATTCCAGACTATTTATCATTAATCATAACAAATGATACTTGGACATCCTCCTGGTTTGAAATGGGACTGCATAGCACTGAACTGTCATTTTTATGAAATATCAGAGTCAGTGGCCAGAGCCACAGCCCAGGATAGACACCATCAGTGTCCCTGATTCCTGGAGGGACTGTGAATGGGGATGAGGCACAGCAAACTGAGGAGACCACACAGTCTAAGCTACTTCCAAAGAAGCTTTTGGGAGTCTCTGGTAGTCCTTTAAAGAGAGATGCTGTGTTTCTCCTAAACTACTTACTGCAACCTGCAAGTGAGGAGAATTGCCTTTGAACAAATCTAGAGCAGAAATGAAAAAGAAATTTAAAGAAACAGCAGAGGAGGTGAACCTTCCAGGTTGACGTACCAATGCCCTCAGTGCAGAGGAGCAGAGCTGCCCCCAGAGCAGAGGAGGTGAACCTTCTGGGCCACCATACCACCGCCTCCAGTGCTGAGGAGGTGAGCCACGTGGAGGCCAGCAGCACCATCCATCCCCGCTACCCTCCCACTGAAATGAGAAGACATGTAAACAATTCTAAAACCACACTTCCAGATCACCTAAAGCAACCCCAAAGGGAAATGAGATGGAACAATCTGATACTCAACCACCTGGACTCCCTGAACTAGCAACAAAAGAGGATCTGGAAAAAATGAAATCAGAAATAATTTCTCAGATAATAGCAGAGATTGTGCCCATAGTGCAGGACATGATTAATAAGTCTAGAGAGGACACAGATAAAAAAAATAGAGGAGCTGAGGAACATGATGGAATCCCAACATAGGAAACAAATGGAATCTATAAAACAGATGCAAA
>NW_004624738.1:11641977-11741485 GCF_000247695.1 Heterocephalus glaber | reverse complement strand
CACGTGTAAATACCAAATAGTTTCTCTGGTGTGAGAAACTGAAAGTGTAAATAAGGAGTAAAAGGTATAATAGATAATGTGAAATAGGAAGAAAAGGGCCAAAGGGGAAGGGGAAGTGAGAGGGGAGAGGAAAGGAAAGAAAGGAATGGAATTAATGTGAGAAAATGAAAAAATGGAAACAAAAGTCTTTGTTAATAGGGAGGGCTGGAGGGGGTTGAATGGAGGGCCTGGGAAAAAAAAAAGAACCAAGAGAGACTATGTAAAGGTGCAAATTTCCAATGATGAATGTCATTATATTGTATACCTAAAATGTACCAATAAAATTAATTAAAATAAAGAATCAGAGAGGTACAAGAAGCCGTAGTGATTATTTAGTTTGTCTACATGCTTCATCTGCTTACTAGATGAGAAAACTGAGGACTGGAAAGAGTGCAAGGTATCCTAAATGTCACACTTTCCATCAGTCATCAGCATCGCTTCCCCAGCTGTGGCTTAACATTCCTTGGACTTTCTAGATCCTCAGTTCTTTTCAATTAAGGACATGCTAAGACCAATTCAGTGGATCTCCTATCATTGTTCAGATATCCTGGGATAATTTCTAGAAACATGTAGTGCTTCATTCAGAAGAGAGTAGGTGGTGAATATGGGGTTTCCTGAAGGTTGCCTCTGGCGGTCAGGGTGTATAGCCTATCATGAGATCTTTATCATACCCAATGCAGGTTTAAAGCACATGGGCTGCATGGCTTCTTTGGTAGAAGACATACCTCTCTATCAGATATAGGTAGTTTCTTTCCAACACGGTGAAGTAGATATTATCATTACTCTCAACATCTGATTGCTTCTTCAAAGCTAATGCCACTGTTAACTGGTCTATGGTATGCTGTGAACAAGCTGTATGATGTGGGATAAGTCACTTTTCCTCTCGAGCTAAAAACTAGAGGTGTTGCTGATATCTAAGGTGTTTGAGGACCATTGTTCCATGACCCACTTGACATTAGTCAAGCAGTCACTGTAGAGTGTCAAAAAAAAATTTTATTTTTTTGGTATCGGGGATTGAACTCAGGACCTTGTTCTTGCAAGGCAGGTGTGGGCACCACTGGGCCAAATCTCCAGCCCTCCAAAACCTTTTTAAAAGCACACCTTCAGTCTCCACATGTTTTATAGGCTTCTTATGCTCAGGAATATAATTGGAACCTCACCTGATTCCCCCCCTTTTACATATTGCTTGTGTCCAATGGTTTTAAACTCTCTACTGCCAATGACCAGCCTTGAATTCCCATCTATGGGTGGCTGGGTGGGCAAGGGTAGGAAGACCCAGATAGGGAATATAGTTGCTGATTGAGTTAGGTCTAAGAATCCACTAGTATTCAAGGAGTCAGTGCAGGATAGTTGCATGGGTATATTACTGCCTCAGGAGATCTTGGATTAGCTTAGACACAAACTTCTAGTAGGTCAAAAGATGCCATCCTTGGGAGTTGGCTGGAGAGTTGATCTCACTGAGAATCTCCCTTTGCAGCCAGGCATCTTGTACCTTCACACCCGGTTTCTATCAATTTTCCTAAAGCTAATGGTGTCAATACCAAGATTTATGTGTTCTGACCAGTCAGATCTCTCCATTCCATAAGGAACTGAAAAAAGTACATGAAACACGTCCATAAACAAACTGAGAGCTGATACTTAAAATAGTCCTGGATTCCTCATCCCTAGTTCACTTTCTTCCAAAGGTGGTAAGCTGAGCATCAGGCACCATGGTCCTGTGTAACCTCGTGGTTCCTGTGGATGATGCTCTTCATCAGAGTTCTCTTCTTAGTTCTACAGTGACATTTGGACCCAAATCTTGACCAGTCTTGTCCTGACCTTTTAAAAAAATTTCCTTAAAAAGCCCAGAAATATATAGATAAGGAAATTCAGCAATAATCTGTAGAGATAACCAGCATCATTAGTTTGAGGGGCATCATCTTAGACCTTTTCCTTTTTAGAAACATACATATATTTGCATTTTATTTATTTAAAATTTGATTGTTTCTCATATCATTAAAACTCTTCATAAACATGATTTTAATAGATACATTTTATTTTCTTACATAGATATATCATAATTTGTTCAACTATTCCTTTAATGGTAGAAATTTACCCTAAATTGTTTTCAAGTTTTTTCTTTTGTTTCATTTGTAATTACACATGCTGCCAACTTACCTCACTAAAGGTTTTCTAAATGTGTACTTCTACCAGCAAAGTAAGAGACTATTCAGCTCACAATGCACCATTATTATCATTTTACTAATATTGTAGATATGTATTACCTCATTATTATTTTAATTTGAAATTTTCATAACTCATCAGGCTGGATATTTACATTGGGATTTTCTCATTTAGAATTTTTCTGTTTGCTTCCTTTGTCCATTAATCAATTGAGATCTCAGTGTTTTTGTTTTCCATGTTTATTTTTTTCGTATTTGTTCTTTGCTTATAATCTCTGTTGCAGATATTATTCCTAGTCTGTTGTTTTTTAATATTGCTTATAATTTCTTGGCATGAAATCCAATCTATTGATATTTTCCTTTGTAATTCCTTTGCTTCTAAAATTGGACAGCCTTTCCCTGCAAGAGATAAAATATGTCTTTATCTATATTTTCTTTTTTGATTATTTGACTTTTCACATTAAGTTCTTTGATTTATATTGAGTTTATTCTGCAGACTCTAAATTGATTTTCTTCTAAATAGTTAACCAATTTTCAAGTTCCAGTACCAATTTTTAAGTAAATCTTCCCTTCCTTACTGATTTGTGATATGCCTTTAACTTTTTTTGTTTTTGAAGTTTGCTTCTGGGATAGCTATTCTTTTTGTTTTTTTTCTGAGCTCTGTTGGGGGTAATATTGACACTACTGGGTAGTTTTTGGGTTAAGGAGCATAAAAATACCTTAATCTTACCTAACCCCTTCTCCTCCCTGTGCCCATGAAAGGACAATTTACAATCCCAAAGGGATAAAGAGCAAGATGCCTATGGCAGATATAGACATAGAAGGCACATATGAATAAAGATTACATTTTTATTATTGGCTGGGGTAGGGCTTTCTATTTCTCTGGTTACCTCTTGTTATGTGACTATATAACAAACCACTTGAACTTTGAGGCATAAAACACCCATTTTATTATTTCTATGGACCATATGTATCAGAAGTTTAGAAAGGACACAGTAAAGATGTCTTGCTTCTGCTCCATTGTGTCTGGACCTTCAGCTGTGAAGACTCAAAGGCTGAGAGTAAATTCATAGCAAGGAGTGGGAATTATCCAAATGTTAGTTTACTCTCCTGTCTGTTGGTTGGTAATAGCTGTCTCCTGGGACCTTAGCTGGAGCCATCAGCCAGAATACTTTTATGAAGTTCCTACGGGTGGCTGTTTGGGCTTCCTCACAACATGGTGGCTGGATTCCAAGGATCAGTGTCCCAAGAGAACCAGGCAGAAGGTTTACTACTATGATTAGCATCAGAAGTTATGTAGTATTACTTTTGTCATAGTTACAGTCTATCTAGATTCAAGGTGAAGGAATATCGACCTCACCTCTTAATGCAAAGAGTGTTAAAGTTCCATCAGAAGGATAATATGTGGGACAGGAGATACTATTGTGGTCATTTTTAGATGAAGCTATAAGTGTCAGACAGAGTAGGGTCCTTTGGCAAGCGAGGCTAGTTCATAAAGTTTACACTGTTTGTCCTGCTTGACATTTTCTTCCCTTAGATATCCGCATGGCTCATTGCCTCAGTAACTTCAGATCTTTGCTCCAAGCCACCTTCTCAGTGACTTAACTTTGATCTCACCCATACTCTGGAAGTCTGTATTAGTCTTCCTTGATTCATTTTTTTCTTTAATAACAGTTATCATCTAACATTTAATGTAATTGTTGATATTTTAATGTAACTTATTTATAATCTGTTTTTTTTTCTCTATAAAATGTAATCTTCACAAGGCGAGAGTTTTCGTCATTATGTTCATGGATATCTCCCAAGTGCCTGGAATAGTGTAGTGATCCATACAGCCCAGGCCCAGGCCATCTGTATGTACATATTTGCATGTGATGTTACCTCTCCTCCTGTCCCTCGCCAGAGTCCCCGCATACACATGGCATGCACACACATGCTGGGCTTGGACATGGCCCCAGAGCTCCTGCTTGAGCAGGGCCTTATGCAAACATTTCTGCATCTGTTGGGGAGGGCACAGCCCCAGGCCTGTGGGACCAAGGACCCAGCCAGACAGAAGCTTCCTCTGGATTCAGGCGGAAACAACTGCATAGGCCTGTGCTCATGCATGCCTCGTGTGTTCATCTCACACATACCCCTCCTCGGTCATGCAGACCCCACCACCACACGCATCTCATGCTGCACACCCAGAGACCACTCACGTCTCCCATACCTGGTGTCAGTACACATCTGCCTCTCATCTGCTGGCCTCTTTCACCCTCCCAAGGACCCCCGATGGCTCCTCCCTGGTTCTACCTCCCTGTCCCCAACCTTGAGATGTCCTGCCTGGCGGGGCATGTGTGAATATGCAATAGGAGTCCCCTGTGTACAATGGCGAGTGTGTGTGCCATGGCGTCCCCATTTCTGGGGCTGGCTGGTGCCCCTTCGTGGGGCCTATCATGTGAAGCTTGTGTCCTGACTTAAGTGTTTGCATGCACTTACAGTTGGCCTTCTGCACCCAACATTGCCCAGCAGCCAGGGCACAGAGGGATTTTAGCAGACTCGAATGTAAATTATATATATATATCTCATGTCAGCAACTAGAACTAAGATGCCCTTCCTTGGAATCCATCACTCTCCATCTATATGTCTCAATTCCCTTCTGACACGGTGGCTGCGTTGCTCTGTGCCTCTCAGCCACTTTCCAGACTCCTTGTGTTTCAGTTTCCCCCAGAGGGAATTATTTTTTAAATCCCAAACTACAAGACGATTGTAAGTCCTCAAGTTGTCAGGGACAAACAACCTTGTTGGAATTCATGAGTCAGTTGAGTAGCATAAATGTAGCAACAAAATGGTTGAATATCTCTTTGGGACAAGTGAACCTTGTAATTTGATCAAATTACCTTCCAGAAATACCATTTTGACTATTTTTAATACAGAAGTTACATACTGAGCAAATGACTATTTTGGTTATGGCTTTCTACTCTAGCTACCTTTGCTCTGGAGAACATTTTGTGAATCTTTTAGTTTTTTTTAAAGGACTAAATTTCCTCCAAGGCACATGAAGACAGAGAAAATAACTTTATTTTGCATTCTTTGATATGCTTATTTGAACTCTGGGCTTCGATAAAATGGGGATTATTTTTTAGAAGATTCCCCTTAACCCAGCATTCTACTGTTGTGTTGCAGAGTGTCTGGTGGAATGTGGAGTGGCCTAGAGGCTTTCTTTATGTAAATCTATTAATCCTCCCACCGTCCCGGAAGCTGCCATCCAGTGCCAGCCAGATAATGAATTTTACCCTTCAAATATTTAACCAGTGTATATATTTCAGCCAAAAGGTAGAAACGGCCTTGTTTATAAGTGCCAAAAAGGACTAGGTGTGCAGAGATTGGACAGGTGCCCTGGGGTTCTAGTGCACCACAAATCAGATTAGCAGAGAGCTCCTGGAATCTTACTGGGGATGCTTACCCTGCCCACATGGCTAATGCAAGTTTTAGAGTTTCCAACAGCTGAATTGGACTCCACCTGGCTTATTTTCAATAGGCCTTTAAGGCTTTTCCCTTTCAATCCCTTCTCCGTTTCAGTGTCTCTCAGCCCCTTTAATCATGAAGTTCTTTTCATCTTCTAACTGTAATTCCTCCTCATGTAGTTTCTCTTTACTGTAGTTCCTGCCAGTTGCTGGTAAATCTGCATATCATAGTGATGAGCCTGGGGCACAGAGAAATAGCACAGAAGTGCAGCCTGTAAATAGAACGGAAGTTTAAGCTCCTTATTACCATAGAAATTAAAAACTCTTCCACTACATGTAGGTTCGGTCCTTAGACAGGGCCTGCTAAACCCGCCATCGCCTAGTAGGCTGTGAAAGCCTTGTGCTTGCCACACATGGAGTTGGCACAACGTTCCACGGGGCTTCGGAGGCTGCCAGCTCCTCCTGCCCGAGACCCCCAGAGTACCGTGTGTTGCGCTTTCCAGTGCTGCTCTGTAAACAGGGATGGGGCTCCTGGCCCTTCATTTCTCTCCAATAACCAGAGTCTGGGAGTGAATTTGGTTTCTGAAGCTTTGCTGGAGATGAGACAGGAGGTGGAGGAGGAAGAATCCCTCTCCTGAGGGGCAAAATGGCCTCAATCCACTTTCTGAGAGGTGAGAGCAGTCTCCTCGGGCTGCTTGTTTTCCCTTGCTTTCCTCCATGCCTGTGCCTCTCTTGTTCTGCAGAGAAAGATGCTGATAGGCTGTGGTTCTAGAGACAGTGGAAACAACTATTAGTTTAGATTAGAAAAAATGAGTCGACTTCTTGAGAAACAAACAGTTAGTTGTCAAAGTTACAGTACTGATTAGGCTGAATACAATCCTAGCCCCTGAGATCCTTGGGCCCCAGGCGAAAGATGTGGAGATCCGGTTTCAAGTTCTGACTCCTGTTTAACTGGTAATATTATTTGGGGCATAAAAACAATGTCAATACAAAAAACGAGCATTTCTATTTTGGAGCCACGTGCGCCAGGCAGAATGTTAGGTCACATGTTGTCGATCTAGGTAAATTTGTCTTTTCAATCTGTGCCTTTTTGTACTATACAGAGTTTTGTAAACCCAGCTCTTCCTCCATCACAGTCCCAATCCCTATACCAAGTGACTATAGTTCAGTGACCTAAGGATGGATGTCTGAGCAAAGAGGAGCCAATAATTCTTTACTCTGGAATTTGAGGACTGGAGTGAGCTGTGTTGAGGGAAAAAAAAAATGAATCTGTGAGTGTCTGAATGTGCAGATTATTATACATAACATAGGAGCAGTTGAGTGATAGAGGAAGCCCATCCAAGTATGAGAAATAAACAAAGGAGAATGGAAGTAAAAGAAGGTAATGGAGTCTCCAGAGCCATAGCTGTTTGCTTGTTCTTGAGCTCTGTGAGACAGCCTGTAATCAAGCGAACTCTTCCCTTCTGGGATGGAACTGGTCTGAATGCGGTTTCTAGCCACTACTCTAACAAAAGTCCCAGTAATGCGTTTCTCTTGTGCAAAGTGGGGGAACGTCAAAATTAAAAGAGACCACGCATCTAAAGATTCTTTATAAGTTATAAAGGTATTTGAAATTCAAGGGATTATTACAGGATGATGACCATGGTGATGACCACAATGATGATGACAATAATATTATCATACAACAATAGAAAAGGTGTCTATATACGAAATGTGAGATGTTAAGTATTTTCCAGTAGAGTTCATGTGCTGCTGGTATTACCTGGTGTCAAATGGAGGAGATACACCTGGATTTGGTGCTGGATCCAGTTGCTTTCAGGATAACTTGGGAACTGATCTAGAACTTGGAGCTCAGTAAGGAAGGAATTTGGGCCAGTGGAGTAACTGAATTCCTTTTTAAAAGAGACCTATGCAACACTGCCCTGGTTTTGCCAGAAAAGATCTCTCTTCTTCCCAAGGGAAGATCTGCTTCTCCTTCCTTGTCCTGGTAACTCTGTCCTAACTCTAGCCCCACTGCCTTGAAGTATCCCTGGCCAGGTGCTCAGTGAGGGTGGGGATGCTAAATAGCAGTTCAGTGGTGTGCTCCTTCCTAGAGCAGGTCACCTTGGGGTGGCAGAGAGGTCATGGCAACGTCAGGAAGACTTGTTTGAACCTGACTCCTCCAGCCAACAGCTCTGCTGATTTAATTGTTGGCTTCGGGCTGACAGGGACGAACCCATTGAACTTAGTCACATCAGGCCAGAGCATGGCTGACACGACTTGGCTGACATCTCTGACACCTTTGATGGATATCAGCCCTGCTTGATCTCCAGTGTCCTTTAAGGGAGAGCCTGGAGGTGTTTGTCATCACGATGTGACTCACATATTGAAATGCTAGTTGTACACACATCTTTTCTGGGAAAAACACTGCCATTTGTCTAAAGATGGAATACGTCCTTGCAGGCTACAGACTTCTCCCATCAGTACAGAGCCCTGATGTTGGAGGCCATTTGGGGCATGGAGGGGAGTGATCTTGTTCCACTATCTGATAGATTTAACCTTTCTCTCTTTTGTTTGTATCCTCTTTTGCCATCAGTAAATGAAATGATAATAGTGGAGAAATGCAATACAGATGCATTCGATTACTCTTCCACCCATTCATTCATTCAACAGGTGTTTATTAACATATGCCAAGCACTGTACTAGGATTTATCAGTACAGTGATTCCAAGACATGATTCTTGGTATCATGTGTTCCAATGGGAGAAAGAGACAAAAGAATCATGCAGGAAAATAATGATCTATTGAAGCGAGTGCTGTGAAGGACACAAACCAGGGACAGAGGTAGGGAAAAACAGAAAGGCTGTACTTAGGGAGTCCAGAGAGTGCTCCCTGCCAAGACCCAAAAGAGGAGAAGGTGCTGGCTTTTTGAGAGAAGAGCATTCAGGCATTAGAGATGGTGTGAGCAAAGGCCTGTGGTAGAAAGAACTGCATGCCTTCAAGACATGGAATGTGGCCACTCCGACTGCAGGGAGACAGGGGAAGGGATGAGAGGCATGTGTACATAGCACAGACGCTGGAGTCAGACCGACTTAGGTGTGAATCCCTGTTCTGCCCGTGCACTAGCTGGTTGAACTTGGAGAAAATACTTCATTTCCTTTGAATAGATACCCAGAAGTGGAATTGCTGGATCATATGGTAGATCCATTTTTACTTTTTTGAGGAACTCCTATGCCATTTTCTACAGTAGCTATATTAATTTACATTTCCACCAAATGTGTGTGAGTTTCCTTTTTTCCATATACTTACAAATGGTTGTTACTTCTTCTTTCTCTCTCTTTTTTTATAACTGTTAAATTTAAATGAGTTTTCCTACAGCTGCTTCCATACATGCTTTACATTTGGCCTAAAGCTTTCACTGTATACAGTGAACTGCAACCTAGTTTAACGTGTAAACAGACTATAACCTTCTTCTTCTTCTTTTTTTTTTTTTTTTTGGTACCAGGGATTGAACTCGGGACCTTGCACTTCCGAGGCAGGTGGCGGAACCACTGAGCTAAATCCCCAACCCTGTAACCTACTCTTATAACAAATAGCCAGATCTCAGCCAGTCACACCAGGCAAGCTTCAGTCAACCAGGCCATGGTCTTAGTTACTTTCTCACTGCTGGGACACAACACTCAACACACACAACTTAAAGGAAGAAATGTTTATTTTTGCTCACAGTTTGAGGAGATGTTATTCCATAGTCACCTGGCTTCAAGGTAGGGTGGCATGGCAGAAGGGTATGGCAGAGGAGAGACAGCTCATGGCATAATTGCAGGAAGCAGAGAGAGATCAAGAGAGGAGGGAAAGAGACCCTTCCAGGCCATACCCTGGGTACCCACCCCCTCGGACCAGGCTTTACTTTCCCTTCCCAACATCACATTTCAGTTATAAATTCATCAGTGGATAAGTATCACACCCCCGTAATCCAATCACCTCCTGAAGTCCCAGCTATGAGCATATGAGGCTTTGGGGCACATTTAGATATAAACCAGAACAGTGGTCAACTATTCAAACCAGGTTCAAATAAGGGAAATAAAGCTTTACTCAATCTACTTGTCTTCCTGGGCCACTTCCTTTCTCTCTGTAATGTTACCCAGCCAAGTGGCAGCTCCAGAATCACTCTGAATCCATTCTGATTGGAGGCTTGATCTACCTTGGAATCATTCCTTTTTCAGTTAAGTTCTGTTGAATTTAACGCCTAGCACTTCTCAGTTAACAATAGCCACTCTAAGGGGTGTGACTCGGTATCTTGTTGTGATTTTAACTCGCATTTCTTTGAGGTTATTTCAGCCGAGCAATGTTTCCCCCTTTATCTGCTGGTCATTTGGCCATTTGTATGGATTCTTTTGAGAAATGCCTGTTCTGGTCCTTTGCCCATTTTAAAATTGGGTTTGCTATTAAATTGGTTGGATTCTTTAGACATTTTGCGTGTTAACACATTATCAAGCATATAGTTTGTAAATATTTTTTACCACTTCCTGGGTTTTCTCTTCACCGTGTTTATTGCTTCCTCTGCTGTGCAGACACTTTGGTATTATGCCATCTCATTTGTCCACTTTTGCTTTTGTTGCCTGTGCTTTTAGGGTTATATGCAAAAAACCTTCTCTTAGGGAAATGTCAAAAAGCTTTTGCCCTATGTTTTCTTCCAGGAGTTTTATAGTTTCAGGTTTTAGGTTTAAGTCTTTAATCAATTTTGAGTTGATTTTTTTATATGGGGGTGAGACAGGGGTACAATTTAATTCTTTTGCATGTGGATATCCAGTTTCCCCACCACCATTTATTGGAGAGATGGTCCCTTCCCTCATTCTAAATTCTCGGCACCTTTGTCAAAGATCAGTTGATTGTAAATGTGCTATGAATTTATTTCTGGCCTCTTTTTTTCTGTTCCATTTGTCCATATGTCTGTTTTTGTTCCAGTATCACGCTGCTTTGATCACACTAGGTTTGTAGTAAATTTTGAGATCAGGTAGTGTTATGTCTCCAGCTTTGTTGTTCTTCCTGCTTAATATTGCTTTGACTCTTCCAGGTTTTTTGTGTTGCATATGAGTTTTAGGACTGCTTTTCCCATTTCTCTGAAAAATGTCATTGAAATTTTGATATACATTGCATTGACTCTATAGATTGCTTTGAGTAGTATGGACATCTTAATGATCCTAATTCTTCCAATCCATGAATATAGGGTATCTTTCCATTTCTTTGTGTCTTCTTTCATTTCTTCCAGCAATGTGTTATAGTTTTAAGTGTACAGACCTTTCAGCTCTTTGAATAAATTCACCTAATTTTTATACTATTGTAAATGAAATTTTTCTCTTGATTTGTTTTTCCATGGTTCAGTATTAGCATAAAAATGTTAATTGACTTTTATAATTGATTTTAAATCCTGAAACTTCATTAAATTGGTGTATTAGCCCTAGCAGGTTTTTGGTGGCATCTATAGGGTTCTTTATATGTAACATGATATTGTATGCAGTGTATAACTGTATAACTTCATCCTTTCCTATTTGGAAGCTATTTATTTATTTAGTTATTTAGCTACTTATTTGCTTTCCCTTATTGTCCCAGCTAGGACGTTGTAGTATGTTGAGTAGAAGTGGTTAGAGAAGGCCTCCTTGTCTTCTTCCTGGTCTTAAAGGAAAAGCTTTCATGTTTTCATCACTAAGTATGATATCAGCTGAGGGCTTGACACATATGGCTTATATTGTGTTGAGGCATATTCCTTCTACACCCAATTGGTTAAATATTTTTATCATGAAACAAAGTTGAATTTTATCAAATGCTTTTAGTGCATCTATTGAGATATCATGTGGTTTTTGTCCTTCATTCTGTAATGTGGGTTATTACATTCATTAATTTAAATATGTTGAACCGCCTTTGCATCCCAGTACAAATCCCACTTGATCATGGTGAATGATCCTTTTAATGTGCTGTTGAATTCAGTTTGATAATATTTTGCTAAGGATTTTACGCTTATGTTCATCACAGGAATTGATCTGTAAATTTCTTTTCTCACAATGGTCTTGTCTGCCTTTGGTATCAGGGCAATTGTGGTCTCATAAAATGAGTTTGAAATGAATACTTCCTGTTTATTTTTTTAGAAGATTTCGAGAGAGATTGTTATTAGCTCTTCTCTAGATGTTTGTTAGAATTCGGCTTGGTCTTTTTGTTTGGAGATTTATTTTGGTGCTGGACGTTGAAACCAGGGACCCGCACATGCCAGGCAATTGTTCTACCACTGAACTCTTTCCCCAGTCCTGACCAGAGATTCTGATTACTTATTTATTCAATGCTTTTACTAATTATTAGTCTGTTAAGATTTTCTAATAGAAATCAGTAATCAGTGCTGGAAGGTTGTATACTCAACAATTCCATTTTGGTAGATTGTATATTTTATTCATTTCTTCTAGGCCATCCAATTTATTGGCATATAATTAGGCATGGTGGTCTCGTGACCCTTTGTATTTTCATGGTGTCAATTGTAATGTTTCTCTTTTCATTTCTGATTTTATTTGAGTCTTCTCTCTCTCTCTCTCTTTTATTGTAGCTGACAGTTTGTCGATTAATCTTTTCAAAAAATCAAGTCTTAATGTCATTGCTCTTTTCTATTGTTTTTCTACCCCCAAAATTTCTGTGCCAATGTTTGTTATTTTATTTATTCTGATAACTTTGGGCTTAATTTGCTCTTCTTTTGATTCCTTGATATATAATGTGAAGTGTAATGTTAGGTTGTTTGTATGAAGTCTTTCTCCTCCTTCTTTTCTTTGTTGCTGTTTTGGAATCGAACCCACAGCCTCAGGCATGCTGGACAGGCACCCTAACACTAAGCTGCACCCCCAGCCAACTCTTTCTTCTTGTTAACATAGCCATTTATGCTATACATTTTCCTGTTACAATACTTTTGTTGCACCCCATAATTTTAGTATGTTTTGTTTCAAATTTTCTATCATGATCTTTTAAAATTTCATTTTTGACTCATTGGTTGCTCAGGAGCATGTTGTGTTATTTCTACATGTTTGTGAATTTTCTTAAGTTTCCCCTATTATTGATTTATAGTTCATGCTATTGTGGTCAGAAAAAGTATTTGATATAATTTCAATCTTCTTAAATATGTTAAGACTTGTTTGAAAAGATAATATGTGATTTATCCTGGAGAATGTTCCATGTACATGTGAGAAGAATTTGGAGTCTGCCACTGTTGGATGAAGTGTTTTGTATATGTTAGGTCCATTTGGTCTAAAGTGTAGTTCAAGTTCAATGTTTCCTTATTGATTTTCTGCTGGATGATCCAAGAAATTTTTTTTTTCCCGGTACTGGGGATCAAACTCAGGACCTTGCTCTCACCAGGCAGGCATGGCACCACTGAACTACATCCCCAGCCTGATCCAAGAAATCTTGATAATTACTATTGTTATCCTTATTTTCCAGTTTCTTTTCTGTTTCTTTCTCCTCAGCTTTACTATTCCTTAACCAGCTGCTGGACCCTATGGACATTCCCTCTCTCATGGTTAATCGTGGCAATTCTTATCAAGACCTAGAGTAAGCAGTTGTTGTGTAGTGAGAGTTGAGAAATACTACTAAAGTTACACCTTCTCAGACAAGCAAACACCTGTCATGCTCCCCAAAGTTCTATCATTAGGAATTTCTTCCTTTTGATGAAATCCTGTCTCTTGCAACTACATGGCTAGGATTGGAGGTTATTATGTTAAGTGAAGTGATCCAGGCACAGAAAGGTAAGTAGTGCATGATCTCATTTATATATGGAAACTAAAATTGTTGATCTCATGGAAGTTAAGAATCAAAGGTGGTTACTAGAAGGTTGGAGAGTAGAGAAATAGGGTATGGGGAAGACTGAGTAATGGATACTAAGTTATAGTTGGATGGGAGCAAGCAACTCTGGTGTGTTATTGCACATAGATAATGGTAATGTACTGGATATATTTTAAAAGCTAGAAGAAAGAATTTGGAATGTTTTCACCATAAAGAAATGATAATTGTTTGAAAACATAAATGTTTATGCTGATTTGAATATTATACAATGAATACATGTACAAAATCATCCCCATATTTATACCATAAATGATTCACATATTATACCATAAATATGTACAATCTCTTCGTATCACTTAAAATTTTTTAAAAGTCATATTTTCAGGTTATGATAAAACAATCAAGCTATATAAAAAAGAATTACTTCTTTAGGGATATGTCTCAGACCACATCTCCCAAAGGGAAGATTTTGTAGGCACCTAACCTTGTAGGTCTTTCTGTATCTTTGTTCTTTTCAACCACTTAGAAGCCCTCGATATTGCCCAGCCTCTCCTTTAAACTCTCCCTGTGCTTCTCACGAGCCACTGCTCTTTTATTCCTTTTCCCAGTCCTCCTCCCTTCCCTTTAGTCCGTGTCTGTTTTCTCCTCCGGCTTCTCCTCTTCTTCCCATCCTTTGGGAACTATCATGTTCTCCTAACACCTTCTCTCTCAGGCATTCACTATAATTTCAATTGAAAGCACGATTGTCAAATCAATGTATTTAACTTTCACATCGTTCAAGCTTCATGCCACATTGTTCAAGGTTTTTGTGGCTATTTCCTCCCAGAAAAAGTTCCCCTATAACTCAGTCTCCACGTGGCCAAACCAACTCCGCTGACCTCCTCTGCCTCTGAGTTTCCTGTTCTCTCAGGCTGCAAATCTGGGGTGCAGGTGTGACTTTTCTCTCTCTCTTCCTTCCACTTGCAACAACTCCTGACTATTTTCTATTCATTGTTGCACCCATCTTTCTCAGGCATTGTTTTAATTTGGGCTCTGCTTCCACGTGTGTTTTTTAAAAAAAATTCATTAAGTTGATTGGTACATTTTAGATGTACGTTATGATCACATTCAACACTGGGAATTTGTTCCTGTACATGACGTATCTTGGTTCTTATTTTTTTCCCCTTCCCCCGCCCTCCCTTCCACTCCTCCACCCTTCCTTATTTACAAAGACTTTGTTTCCATTTTTCCTTTTCTCATATTTTTTTTCTTTCCTTTCTTTCCTTTTCCCTACCCCCCACTCCTCCTTCCCCTTCCTTTTTGCCCCTTTTCTTCCTATTTCACATTATCTATTATACCATTTAGTCCTTATTTAGACTTTCAGTGTCTTGCACTAGAGAAACTATTTGGTATTTACACGCGTGTCCTATTTATTTCACTTAAAGGGGATGACCTCAATATGCATCCATTTAGCTATAAATGTCTCTAGTTTATTATTTTTTATGACTGAGTAGTGCTCCATTTTATTAAAAAAATGCACATCTTCTTTATCCAGTCTCCAGTTGATGGGCACTTGGGCTGTTCCCAAGATTTAGCTATTACAAACCATGCCACTATAAACATGGGTGCACATAGATCACTTCCGATGTGTGATTTTGCTGATCTCGCCACGAGACATCCTGTGCTTATCCATTTACAAGGAACTGTCAAATATTTCATACATATAGGTGAAGTCAAACTGACTTTTAAAAGTATTGAGAATAGTTTGTTCTCAACAACTTCAGCTTCTTGCTGTCCTCACTGCACACATCACTTGCGCATAGGTCTGCCTCTCAGGTGAGAGCAAAGACTGACTTTAGCTCTCAGTCCCTCATTCAGGCCTGGGCCAACTCCCAAGCCAGACCTGACCACTTGCTGAACAACTTCACTCTGAGCCTGACCTTCCAAATGCTGCATATTTCCTGTCATCTACAAGGGGCTCTGTCCCCAGCTCATGCTGCCTCCAGCGGAACAAATCCAGTTTCTAGCCCAGGCCTGTCTTCTTCTCTACCCACCCCACTCAAACTGTTAAGTAAGATGAAGTAGCCTTTTTCTGAGAATGTCAGAAAGTTCAGCCGCATTAGACTTATCAGCCACATAGCCCACTGTTAGAGCATAAATGATGCTTGGCAAGAGGGGGTAGTTCAGCTTTTAGGTCTCAATTATCACCTCAAGGGATGTTCCTCATCCATAATTGTGTGCTGTTATCCATGAAATGTTAGAACTCCTATGATTCCATTTATATAACATAAAGATGACAAAATTATATAGCTGAGAATAGATTAGTGCTTACTGGCTATTAGGAATGGGGGTGGGAACGAGGTAGGTATGTTTATAAAAGGGCAACATACAGGTTCTTGTAGTGGTGGAATTGTTGTATATCTTGACTGTGATAGTGACTGCAGAAGCTGATATATGTGATGAAATTGCATAGAACTACACACACATACACACATCCAAGTAAAACTAGTAAAATCTAAATAAGGTTGTTGGATTGTGTCATTGTCTATATCTTGGATGTGCTATTGTACTATGATTATACAAGATGTTACCATTGGAGGAAACTGGGTAAGAAGGAAATCACAAGATCTGTGTTATTTCTTACAACTGCATGTGAGTCTACATTTGCTCTATATAAAAACTTTAATAAGAAAAGGTTAGCACTCCTAACGCTTAGTTCTATTTATTAAAATGGAACCATTCCTTCTTTCAAGCAATTATTATCAGTTATTGGCCAATTATCATCTAAATAATAGGCTTCATGGGATTTCTGTTCACTTCATGACAATGTTTCCACTTACTTTCCAAAATGTACTAGAAGCGTCCTTCTTATTTCTGTGTCACGAGTTTATAGGCATCAGTCTTCCTGCCTGTGGTTCTCTTGCCTATGGACTAAAGAATCCCAGTAATTGTAGTCTAGCCTCAGTGTTCCTTCGATTTTTTAAAACTGCTCTTCCCTGGTCCTTCACCCATGCATTTTTGCTAAGTCCCACAGGAGAGAACCACACTCAGCCACAGTCAAGGATGATAGCACCACGGTTTGGCATAGCCTGTTTTTTTTTTTTTCCTTCTTCCTCTTTTTTCTTTCCAAATTTTTGGGACACAGAAACACATTAAGTGGGAGCCATGCAGTCCAGTCTGAGGAGGACTCCCAGATGAATTCTCGTCTTTAGTGAGAACTCTGAGCGCTGAATCCTTCAAGTTGGTGAAAACGCCTCCACAACCTTTCCTTACCCATTCTTAGAGATTTGTGAGAGTTTGTGATTTCTTCCTGTCAATTTGTCAATTTGATATTCAAAAAATCTTCAGCATCCCCTGCAAAAATCTGAACGCATACTGCACATTTCTCACTCTGGGTAATTCATAAACAGGTGGAATAACTTCGAATACAGAGAGGTGCATTCACCGCCCCCCCCCCCGATATTTGTTACTCTAGATCAAGTCCTGTATTTGCTAAACCCCACCCACTGTCACTTGCCCAGCACACAAGGTTAGCCATGGACAACTAAGATGACGGGGCTAAAAGTTGAAGCACTACAGAATCCTACAGGTAGAAAAGACTGTAAGATCATCTAATTCAACACTCCACCTAACTCAGCAACTTCACTTGTTAGATATTTTTTTCTTAGGGTAAGTCCAAGTTCTCTCCCCTCTGAAGGGACATAGGACCCGGATCTCTTCTCCATGCATGATGTTTCTCCAGTAATTGAAACTCTATGTTTTCAGTATGGAGTCCCCTTACCCCTTCAGCCATTTTCTGTACATCGGAGGTACACAGTGTCCACTGCTTGACCCACTGATGCATGTGTCTCCTGATACAGAATTACATAAATCTGAGTTCAAATATCGATTCTTATGCTCCTAACTGCACAATCTCGAGCCGACTGCTAACTCAACCTAGACTTATTCTCCTATTTCCCCAAGGCTTGGATATGAAGTAAATGAGGTCATATATGTAAAATGCCTGTTCCATGGTAGATGCTTTCACTCTGATGGCTTATATTAATAGTAGGTGCTCTAGTAATTTTTTTGAATGCTCACTATGTCCTGGATACACTGAATACCTTGCATTCAATTTTCATTTCTAATCCTCACAACTCTACAGTATGTTAAAAGGGCTATTATTATTTTCCACTTTACAAATGAGAGAGCTGGGCCTGGTTCAGTCACACCCAAGGCCACATAGCTGGAAAGTGGTAGAGCCAAAAGTCCCCTTCCTGGATTTTTCTGAAACTGAGATATGAGTCATAACCCATAGCTCTGTGCCATCATTTTCCTCCTCCCCCTCGAGAGAACCTCAGCATATTAATCAGGCAGTCACCTCACATCTTGGTTAAGAAGAGACAGAGAATCAGTAAAGAGAATATGCATATTTCAACTGGAAGGATCCACAGTACCGCTCTCTCAATGTTTATGTAATTATCATGAATTTCAAATTAATGTCATCTGAATAAATGGGGTCACATATTAAAGAAACAAAACATGATCGTTAGGGTATTTTTGGTTTTAAAATTTGATGATTCTATATACATAGCAAATTACAGGGGAATAAACAACTAAATAATTGAAGAAGGCTACTTTTGGTCAGGATGTTCTTACCTGAAAGCTATGACCTAAGACAACATGGGCAAGGCCACCACTGTCCCATCCTCACTGACCTTGTGTCTCTCAATCAAGAACTGGGACTTACACATTCCTGTATCCACTTAAAGGGAGGCATGGAGACAGTTGTCAGTGTGATTCCTACTAATTAATTTTTAGGAGCTCTTCTGTTAATTTTTCCTAAAGTTCAAGGGTGTAATCCTTAGATATTGACCAATTAATTAAAGGTTATGCGTGGGGATATTAATCAAGGTTCTCACTTTACATTTCCATATCCCTAGGGGTGAGGCAGCGGTGTCTTGGTAAAAGGAAGAAGAGGAAACTCTTCTTGTGTCATTCCCCAGAAAGGAGCTTGACAGTGCATATATAGGTCACTTGTATATCTGGGTGGCAGTAGGGTATAGTAGGAATCGCACAGGCCCAAGATTCACACTGACTCTGATGTGAGCTGTTAAACCAATGAGCCTTGGGGTCTTCAGCTAGAGAAAGGAAACAGTATTTCCACAGGGCAGCTGTGATGATTAAATGAGGAAATGTATGAGGCCAGGGTGTCTACTCCTTCATTGGTTTATTCCATAAATATTTATTGAGTCCCTCTACTTGTCAGGCCTGTGGTAAGCCCCAAGACCACAATGAATTATATTGTTCACTGTGGAAAACAGACAGACATTGTTTATGCCTTCACAGAACTCAGTCTGTTAGAGAAAATAAGCCAAAAAAAGTTACCCAAGATGATACTGTATTTGTGCACTTTAAAATTTGTCAAGAAGTAGGTCTTGAGACAGAAGAGGGTAGGTCTTAACCACAATAAAATGCATAGATACATAATACACACATAAATTTGTATATTTAACCACAACAGTTATGCACATATAGCAATGAATTGATGTTAGTAAAGCATTTAGAATATTTCTGAATACAGAAGTTCTATGTAATTATATGTGAATAAAAAATAAGTTCAAATATTAGGGCTTTACTCTAAGGGAATAATCACAGAATGCAGAAAGATTTAATTGCAAGGACACTTAACCTGGGGGTTGTTAATCTAAAGTTGGAAACAGCCTAAATGTTCAACAGTGTATGATTAAGAAACTAAATTTTATTAATCCATGAAAAACAGAATACAAGAAATGTTAGCACAGATGGTATGAGCAGTGAAGGGCTTTTTGAGGTGGCAATTAAATTGATCAATGAAGAGTGAGAAAGACCCATCCATGCTGGATGAAAGAGGATGCGAAAGGCATTCCTAGCAGAAAGAACAGGAAATGTCAAGGCTGGGAGGTGGGGAGAAACTTTGGAAGTCTGAAAGATGAACCCCAGGGTAGGAGAGAATGAAGGTGGATGGGAGAAACGAGACAGCAGAGAGCCAGGTGGGACCTCATCCTGAAGGGTCCCCCAGGCCATCAAAAGGAGTTTAACTTTCATTCCAAGTTTAAGGAAGCCTTTTAAGAGGTGGAAGTGGGCAGAAGACATGCTGACTCCTCAGAGCTCATAAAGAGAGCAGCAAGCGGAGAGCTGGCAGGGAAGAGAGCAGAGGTGGAAGCCAAGAGGTGACAGAGGTGAGAGGTGATGGCGCAGAAGAGTGTCATGGCAGAATTACGAGGGCGTGGTGGGTGGCTGGGTCTGACATGTCATCTGGAGCCAGAATCAAAAGGACTTTCTAGTGATGGGGTATCCAGGTGCCGGGAGGAAAAGAATTAAGGAAGAATTTTTCTAAGTAATAGGAAGAATCAAAGTGTTATAGACTAAATGGGAAAAGGCTGGCTCAAGGAGCAAGAAAGAATGGGGCTCACGTGGAGAGAGGGAGGCAGAGCGTGTGCATATGCTCTGGCATCTGTCCTTCTGTAAGAGCACTAATCCCACTCATGAGAGCTGCACCCTCCTGATAATGAGTCCTACTTTCTAACACCATCACATTGGGGATGTAGGCTTCAACATAGGCATCTTGAGGGGATACAAACATTCCGTCCACAGCACTGTCTAACACACTTATGAGGCTGTGTACCATCAAGAGTTGTAACTGACTGACTCAGGAGAGAGCGGATACTTGTGGCAGAAGATTCCAGAATTGTTGGAGCTTTCTTCTGGGCAGGTTGCACCTCCAATTTCCTGTAACTAGGAGTTGAAAGCTCGGTTGGACAGCATGGAGTGGAATTCCCCACATCTCCAAATGTGTAGGCAACAGCTGTCATCCTTTTAGGTCTGGTTGGTGTGGCCCATCTTGGTGGGTGATGACAGATGCCACTTCAGCCTGGTGTTTGAGCTGGGGAGGGCCACGTGGATTCCACTGCCTGTGCACGGACATATCCAGTGTCTGCCAGTTACCTGGGGAAGGCTGTGATGCCATGAACAGGTAAGAAGTTATCTGGCTCATTGGTCCATGCTACCACAGCTACCCCAGGGATAGCATAGCACCCCAAGGAATCAAATCTCATGCTGCAGGTCATGGGATAAATGTTGCATGTGGTGATGGGTTTCTTATTCCTGTTCAGAATGGGGAGAAAGAGCGAAAAATCAGTGTTTTTGTTCTGTTCTCTTCTCTCACAGGCAGAACACAGTAATAATAAGACAAAAAGTTCTCTTGGGTGGAAATGTATGAAGATGTAGGTTCTGTCCCCCATTGTACCACTAACTTCCTGCCTGAGCTTTTTCTGCAAGTTTCTTGGACACCCCACATCTCAGCTGGTCCATCTATAGAGCAGGAGCTGTCTGTGCCTGCTCTGTCTTTCTCCAGAGCTTCCTGAAGGATCGAATGAGACAAGTGTGAAGGCGCTTTGGTCAAATTTGCAATATGTATTTCATTTGTTCAGCTATATCCTTGCCCTCATGGAAGTTAGTCTAATGAGGAGGATAAATAACCAGAGCCATATGGCCTAGGTCTGTGGTTCTCAAAATATGGGCTCCAGAACCTTTGTGGCATCAGCAGGGAATGAGATAGACATGCAGATGTCCAGGCCTGGCCGAGACCTGGAGAAGCCAAAATCCCTCTGGGAGATTTTGATTCAAACCTAAGTTTGAGAACCACTGAATGAAGCATTCAGGAAAGTGTGGCCTGAGAAAATGACTCTAATGAAAGCCGAGCTAGTAAGAATTTAGCCAGACAAAGAGGACGAAAACAGGAGTTTGAGGATACTATCCTAGAAGAAGGTTCTGGTGCAAGACAGAACTTGGCCCCCTTGAGAAATTGAAATAAGTCCAGTGTTGTAGGACAAAGGAAGAGCAGATATAGAAGGTCAGTCAATGAAGCAGCTGGGTGCAAGAGCCCTTGTAAACCAGAGGAAAGGTTTTACAATTTATGCTCAAGTCAGTTAGAGGCCATTAAAGGGTTTTGAGCAGAAAAGGGCTTTTTCTGGTCAATACCATGCTATTGTAATTTTAAAATATTTCCTTACAATCCAGTAAAGGTAGTTAATTGTCTTAATTAGAGCTTACATTCTAATTCAGAGGGAAAAGGAACAGTAAAACCTTAGTCCAACTCATGAATATAAATTAAACACTAATTATGTGTTTGACACTCTGCTAGGCCCAATAAAAGGATTCCAGAAATGATAAGGCTCCTTCTTCCAGAGGACAGGGAGGGGAGGGGAGAGCATGAGATAAAGGCAGGCACAGGCATACATACACCATGCACACGACCACCTGCTCATGATACCAGACATCTTCTCATTAAACTACGAGGGGCCCAGGTTGGCTGTGGTAAGGTTACAGAGACAGTGCTGGGCCTGCCAGACAAGGCTTCTGGGAGGAGGAGATGATGGAGGAGAAAACACAGAAGCAGATGAGAAAGGGGTTGTGTGGGTGTAATGACACCCTTGCCAGGAAGTACTGGAAGTACTGAAAATACGCCAGGAAGCACAATCTCGCCAGATGTTTACACCAGACCTTGGGAGAGGACGCTCCCAACCTGGCCCTGTAGGATCCAGATGATCCTGGCTCCAAATGAAGGCATGTTGAGGATCATGGTCAAAGGACAGAAGCCTCAAGTAGGGAATCGATGCTGCAGTGACTGCTGAAAATTCCTCATCCAGTTTCTTACTCTGGAACATTCCTGATTGTAGGCTATTTTGCACTTGTTTTTATACTTTTCCTTGAAGTATAATGATCATTGAAAAATGCACAAATCTTAAGTGCATAACACAAGCATTTTCCCAAATGGACATACCTGTGTTACTTCCACCACAATTAGGAAACAGGTCATTTCCAGCACCCAGATGTCACCTAACTTGGCCATTCCCTTTCTGGGTGCTGCCATCCCCCACAAGAATCACTACCCTGACTTCTAATTTGCTTCTCTTTGTACTTTATGGGGTCATTTTTTTCTGGCTTCCCAATGTGATGTTTGTGAGATATTTCCATGTTGTTTCTTATAGATTCTTCATTCTCACTGCTGTTTGATATTCTATCATGTAAAAACACTACAATTTACTTGTCTGTTCTATTGTTGATGGGCATTTAGGTAGTTTCCAATTTAGGGCTATCATTTTTTTGTATTTTAACCTTTGATTTAACCTTCTATTTCAGTTTGCCCACATTCCTCTTATAAATTCATCTCCTCTAAAACTTTGACTGTTCAGTTGTATATGTGTTTGGTAAAGGAAACAACTAGAAAGAATACTAAATAAATTAACATCAACAGATCCAAGGGAATAAGGGGGGAGGACAATACCTGTACCAGAAAGTCACCTCCCCTTTCATTACCTCTACAGCCACTCTTTCTCCTTCCCTTCCTCAGAACCTAGGATAAGGGACATTAATACAGCCAGCTCAAAGGTGGTGACAGCCAGGTACCAGCTAAACTGGGCAAAGTAGACTGCTCTCAGGAGCCTGTGTAGGGCAGGAAATGTATCTTACTCATTTTTATAAATGGGTTGGTGTAGGCACTTAGTAAATGTTTCTTGAACGAATGAGTTTTTAATAAAATAAAGCATACATGCTGCCTGTGAATCTATGATGTGTCAGGTAGGCCCTGAGAACACAGAGTGGTATAAAAAATTCTTCTCTCAAGGATCTTTTGGAAAACCTGGTAGAGTGCTTAGCCCTGTGCCAGGCACCTCCTACACAATCCTGTGAGGCAGTTACTCTTCTTACCCCTGTGTGCAGAGGGGGATGCTGAGACAGAGCTGGACTGAGCATGTCTCAGGTACATAGATAGCAACATCCAAAGCCAGCAATCTGTGATCTCAACAGCATACAGCTGGTGTCAGATGGGCATAGCCAACAGGAAGGGTGAGCAGCAGAGAGGGAGCTGTCCCTGTCTCCAAAGTGAGGTGGGTAAGGAAGCGCATCTCTTTAGAAGATATCTGGTGCCAGTGGGACTTTGAAGGAGGCCATGCTTAGGCAGGTGGAGAAGAGCTCCCCCAGTGGTACAGGGATGGGGATAAGAATGTGAGAGGGACTTTGGAGCGAGGAGAGCCATGTTCCGATTGTACTGGGCCTGCAAACTCCAGGAAAATACTGGGACAGATCAATCCACCAAGTGCTATTGGAATCAATATTCCACAGCCCAGCATCTCTGCAGCCTGTCTGCTTCAGTCTACCTAGTGGCCAGATCTCTGTGCTATGACCTGTGCATCTCAGGTGAGTTTCAAGTCAGCTATGGATCATGGTCCCCAGGACATGGCCTTGCCTGGGGTCTTCACCTAGAGCCTTAGTGATGCTGATCCTACCTTGCCCTACTGCCACCCACTGCAGGGTCCAGCCATAGGCAGCTCCGAGCCAGGACCTTCACGAGCCTCCTGCTTCTCCGATACAAGAGCTTAACTTCCCCTCCCCGGCCTGGGTAGCCCTCAACAACACACACATCCATTAACATTTATTATGGTTTTAGAGACTAGGTATTAAAACATTGCAGAGAACCCAGCAGGCCAACAGAAATGCTTTAGAATTCTCCAGCAGTTTGATAATAATTATCTTGAAGACAGTATGGTTTGAAAGCCCACGTCTGGATGTACGTGCTCAGTTTCTTTCCTCCTTTAAGTCTAGTGCAGTGGTTCTCAAACTTGCTTCGAAAAGCCTGTCTGGACAAGGTGGTCAGCACTAAGCCTATGGGCTGTATTTTCCAGGCAATTTGAAGGATTTTCAAGGACAGTTCGGAACCTCTGCAGTTTTTGCCTTTTGTGCTGACCTACTCTGGTGCTGAGGAGGTTAGGAAGAAAAACCACCTTCCCTCCCCTCCCAGGGGGGCTATGGCCTTCATACCCACTTCCCCTGAGCTCTGGGAGCTCCGGGAGCTGTGTACTGGACCCGGTCTCACAGGCAGTCAAGAGGATGCATTTGAAGACTTGGAAATCTCTGCCACTTATGGGGGGAATTAAATCCTCTTGGCTACTGAGTCGAGCTTGCTCTTTTGGAGCCAGGAATCTATCTCCCCAGTAGACGACGCACTCAGCAGTGCTGAGACTGTTTTCCTCTTTCACTCCTGCTCCTTTCCCCTTCTACCCATGCTCCTCTTATCCCCTCCCCTCTTCTCCTCTCTCCTCCTCCGTCCCTCTCTCCGTCCTTGCCTCTTCCTTCTCCCTTTCTTCTCTTTCTCCTCCTCCCTCTTTTTCCCTCCATTTCATCTTTCTTCTCTCCCTCTTCCTATTTCTCACCTCATATTTCCATTATCGAGTACAGGGCCTGGATGGACAGTATTCTACAAAATTTGATACATGAATGAATGAATACTATTCTTTGGCTTCAGAGGAGAATTCATTTTATTTCTTCAGTCTGGGGCACTTGGAACTAGATTGTCATGTTCACCTTTCTGTCTTTTTCATTATTCCCTGAAAGCACAAATTCAATTTAGGCTTTAGTGAAAAATGAAGAGCATTAGGCCAACCTTTTAAACTTGCTGGGTCAGTACTTCCTGCGTGCATGTGCTTCATGGTGCTGTCATCACTGCGTAATTATAACATTAAGTATGTACCTGGTCAGAAAATTGGTTTTAATTAAAATCCTCTGTTGATTTCTGAGCACCTTGTGGCTCCTGGAGCATTTGTTCATCTCCTTGGGCTGCTAGCAAAGTTCCACAGGGGAGCTGATCAACCATCCAGAGGTCCGGGTCATCATATCCCTCATCCATTCCCTCCCCGGATTTTCGTAGTCGTATTTTGTCAGCTGTGTAGTGAGCAGCTCATTGTTCTCACCTCCTGAAGAGGGGGCACCCCGCTTCTGGAGACAGGGTGATGCCAAGGCCCCATGGAAGGGAGGGGGAACCCTAGAGCAGGACTTGGTTTGGCGATTCCTAAATCACCTTCAACTGCAGTGGGGTTCCTCCAGTTCCTCTGCTGGGTGGTCACCTGCCTCCTCCACATTTCCATGCAGGGAGACGGGGACCACTTTTACTCCTATATCCTATGTGTATGTTTGCAAATTCTGTAGGCTCGGCAAGAGCCTAGTTCAATAGTCAGAAAGATCTGGTTATAAATGGTGAGACAACTAACCTAATTTTTCTAAGCTTCGGTTCTTCATCTGTAAAATAGGAATCGTAATAAAACTTATCTCATGGAATTCTTAAGATATATATATGCATGCATGCACATAGTAAACCCTCAGTAGGTGGTAACTAATACAATAATGCTGGTACTGTCCAGTACTACCCAGGAAATACTACCCAGGAAGGAGGTTGCCCAACTTTTGATAGCATCCAAAGGAGGATGGCACTCTAGTGTTGAATCTCCTTCAGCACCTGAAGGAGGAGATGGGTCTTGGTGCAGCCCTGACAATCATGCTGTTCCTTACTTTTATGGGACAGAAGCTATAAGTGACAATCCATTCACTGATGATTTACATACCTACTATGTTCTAGGTCTAGGTAGAGAATGCCTAGACAAGGTCTTGTCCTTGTAAAGCTTATATCCCACAGAGGGAGACAGACGATAGATAAGCGGATAAGTAGACAGACATGACAATTTTACATAGTTATGAGTATTGTGAAGAAAATAAAATGGGAAAAGTGGAACACCAGGTGATTTGGAGAGGGTTGCTACTGAAAAGACCTAGCCAGTCCAGTGTGCGGGGCCGTGGGGCAAAATAGAAAGCAAGTGCAAAGGGCCAGAGGCAGGAAGAATCCTGGTGTATTCAAAACTAGGAGTCCAGGCTATCTGGCCTGGGAGAGGCCTCTTCCAGGTGGGATCAGAGAGATTGCCAGGGCCAGACCAGGAGAGCCTGCAGACTGTACAGCATTGCATTCCCAAGTTCAGACTTAAATTTCTTATAATGGGGGGGGGGGTTGGGCTCCAGACTGTAAGCACTAAATAAGACTGGACCAGTGAAGAAGGTGTCACCCGTGAGTCAGGGTTGAATATGAACATGGAATGGAAGATAAGCGTTTGCTTGGTTAAGGAGAGCTTGGGCGTGAACCAGGGCACAGATGCATTTTATACAAGGACTGAACATTTGCACTAAGCTACACACCTCGCCAGGCCTCTTTAAGTGTTTTTAAACTTAGCAGCAGGGTCTTCCAAAGTTGTCCAAGGCTGGGCCACAAATGCTTTGAAAGGACACTTTGGAGAATCACATTTCCTGAAGTGTGCTGTAGTGCGTGGGTGCAGGGTGGTTTGGGAGTCTTTCAACAGTCGGGGAAAATGTAAACTGGATGTAATTCTTCAAGGTTAAAAATGCCACTCACGTTTGAGGTGGTCTTACAGCAAATACCTGTTTCTCCTTTCATGACCCAGGGTATCCTAAGTTTACTTGACTGTGGAACCTTACTTATTTTTGGAACTCCTGTTAAAATCCCTCGGGATTGGGCCAGGGATTTAGCTCAGTGGTTTCACCACCAGCTGCGCAAGTGCAAGGACCCGAGTTCGATCCCTGGTACCAAAAAAATAAATAAATAAAAAAATCCCCCGGGATTAAAGTACCAAGGAATATCCTTCAGAAACCACTGTGGAAGAAAAAGTTAGGGCTTGTGTAGGCCTTGAGGGCCTGGTAGTGGCAGGCCCAGAGCCTTGGGTGAATAATTTATTTACCACTTGTGCCGAAGCTCTTCATGCTGATGAGCCCCTGCAGTGACTCAAATCACATTGTCAACTGTGCCTTCAGCTCTGATGCACTCACTTTAGTTCCACTTTGCTAGCAGGACAAGGAAGTACCTGGAGAGAGGAAGTGAGCAGATGTGCCCTATAACTCCAGATGCACCGTGACTGAGCTGGCTGTGAATCCATGAATCCCCAGTGTTATTCTCCTCGAAGAACCCATAGCCTATGAGGAACCTTGCATTAGGATGGACTGTGTGCATGCGTGTGTGTGTGTGTGTGTGTGTGTGTGTAGTGAGAGTGTGTGTGTGTAGTGAGAGTGTGTGTGATGGGTGGTAGCAGGGGGAAGGGTGATTATATTTTCTACTCTGTCACTAGTGACATCAAACACCCATTGTATTTGCATTTTTCAGTACTGGAGATTGAACCCAGAGTCTTTGCACTGAGCTATGTTCCCAGTCCGTTTTTTAGTTTTTGTTTTGAGACGGCTTCTCACTAAGTTGCTCACTTGCTACTATGACCAACTCAAAATAGCTATTTTGACTTTGAGTTCTAATCTTCCTGCAGGTGACAGCGAACTTACTTTGTCAATCACATGTGTGGCTCTGGGTTATTCTTAGACTCTTAGACATACGTGGAGCCCCTAGTGAGAAGTCATCCAGTCTGCTCTCTCAGTAAGAACCAGGACAGTGGTTCTAACCACTGAAAAAATCATGGAACCCTTTGGGACTCTAAGGACAGATATGGGCCTAACCCAGAGAGGAAGCACAGATGGATATTCAGGTAGCATTTTACCTGCAACTCAGGGGTTCACAGGCCTTTTTGCATTCTTGGTATCTTTTATATAAAATTTATTTAGTAACCTTTCCTTCAATGCCTATTTAAATCTCCCTTATTGACTGTCGTTATTCTTAGGATAAGGTAAAAGCATTCTTAAAAGTAGCATATGCAAGTCAGGTATGGTGGTACATGCCCGTAATCCCAGCATTCTGGGAGGCTAAGGCAGAGTGATCGCAAGTTTGAGCCCAGGTTGAGCAATTTAGCAACTCAGTGAGACTCGGACCCCCCCACCTCTCCATAGAGGCACTTGCAGTCTTGCCTGATCTGTCCCTGTGCCCCACCCAGTCTCTTCCCAATTCGCTGCCCCTCTAGCCAGGCTGCAACCCCTCGGAGGTTCCTGTATTTCCCGTGCTCCTCCTTTCATAGGGGCCTTTGCATGTGCGATTTCTACTTTCCCTTCCCTTGTTGGCCAGACAACTTCTTACCCTTCAGACAGCAACTCAGAGATTCTTCCTCAAGCGAATCTCCTTGACCTCCTTTGCCAGGCCCTCTCTATCAGATGACTCATCCTACGTCTTTGGCTTCCCCACTAGAGAGTAAAGTTCATGCCAAATGATATGTTTAGCACACTGTAGGTGCCCAGTGGTAACTATGTGTGGACTGAGGGTATGCCACTTGCTTGTGAGTGCTCGCTATATCTTCATGCACCCATTCGGTGGTCCAGTCTTCTGTTTCCCAGGGTTTCTGTTGGCTTCTGGTTTTGATAAGTGACAATTTACTGCTTGTGTCCATTCTATGGACAAGTTATGAGTAGTTTTATCCTACTTTAAGTAAATCAAGGACCACTTCAGTCTTTGCAAAGCTATCAGTCCAGGATCTACAACATAAATTCCATGGAATGAATCTATCTACAGGCAGAACTTGGACGTCACTCCGCCAGTCCTCAGGCTGTAGGACTATGTCATCACCACATCTATCAGCAGACGACCCCATGATCAATTTACATTTCCTTCTTCCTTTCCTACCTTCTCTCCTTCCTTACAGCAGCTTCACAAGCCCCCCTGGCAACCTGACAATGTCAATACATACACACCACACTCAGAAGAAATTATATGTATAAATGTATGCCTGGTTGGTGGGTCAGGGCAAATTTTCACTACCAGTAATTCCATTTCATGTGAAACCAACTCTTCCTGGTGCTGGGGTCACCAAGACCCCTTCTAACTGATGAGTCCTTGCTCCTCTAGCCTTGCTGAAGGCTCAAGCCCTGATGGCTTTTTCGTCCAGTCACCTTTCCCTACTCACCCTATCTCTCCTCCTTGATCAAAGTGTGTCCTGGGGACTTCCACAAGGCCTTCCCCTTTCTCATTTCCTTTGTCCTTAATGCTAGAACATTTGCTCCAACTTCCTGTTCCCCTCAGGATCCTGCCACCCAACTATTTAAGACCTTTGAGCCTTTTATTCACCAGATGCTAACTCACTTCCCCACCTGCAAGGAAGGAATCTGGATGGAAGTAGGTTTGGGAAAGGGCGTTCTCATGGTCCCAGGAGTTCAGAGTACACGGCTCCTATGGCAGAGATGCAGGGTCATATGTTGGCACTTGCCAAAGCTGCTGTGATGGAAATGAGCCCTCACCTTGAAGTACTTCCCCACCCTTTCTGTTCCCGCGTGGCGGGCCCACTGTGTGGTCCATGCTGTGGGGCCGGGAAGATGATGTCATCAGCTGCCACTTTGTTGCCATTGGCAATGTCCAGAATCCTCACTCCTTCGTAACCTCAACTAATGCAGGAGCCTGAGTGTCTATCCTTGGAGAGTGGAGTAGCAAGTTGTGTAGGGGATGAAAAAGTCCATTGTCGAGTAGGCAAAGAACAGACATAGAAGATGTATCTGTGTGATCTGGTACAGTGCTAGAACCAAGTCACAAAGCTCCTAAGCCCTCATACCCAATTCAGATTCATTGCCTAGTTGCTGCTTTTTCTGGGGTCTGATGCTAGGGCCCTTCTTGAGTTCCTGAGTAGGTGATATCCTTCCCATAAATCTCTCTTGTTATTTCAGGTAAGAGCTAGAACATCTCCTAGAGGCCTCCATTTTTTTTCCTTTTTAAGGCAACCATAAAAACTAGGTACATGCTTGTAATCCCGGCAGTCCGGGAGGCTGTGGCAGAATTACTAGTTCATGTCCAGTCTGGGAAACTTAGAGACTTAGTGAGACCCTGTCTCACAAAATGAAGAAGAAGAAGAAGGAGGAGAAGAAGAAGAAAAGGAAGGAGAAGACAAAAATGGTTATAAATGTAGTTCAGTGTGAAAGCCCTGGTTTTAATCCTCAGCACCACCAAAAATCAGTCAATCAATCAGCCAACCATAAATATACCTGTCATATTTTACCTATCATAGACCCCTTAAGGTAGGCTCTAATTCAGGATCATCTTTCTCACTTCCAGTGAAGTGATCCGGAATAAGCAGAGAGAGGAGGAGAAGACAGGGTAAGAAATAAGGAGGGAGAAAGCGGGGAAGGTAGTTTGGGGGTGTGACCTGCATTACGTACATGCCATCACTCTACACTGAGGCTGGGGCAAGCGTAGGGGACAAGGTGGGCTGAAACTGAGATAAAAAGTGAGAAACAGGTGTTGGCCAGACATGCCCTTAACTCAGAGCAGAGTTTTGTTTGCGAACTAACTAGTTTTGATGGCTATTTTTGGAAGGTGAGAAAATGGAAGTTTATTTCACCACTTTTTCTGCCCGTTTCAATTTAGCAAACACAAATTTATCCCCTTCAATCTGAGGGGTGAAATGGTGCTGAAATGAGCATTGCCCGCTGTGGTTCAGTCCAACCCTTCAGGGTTCAGGGAGCACAGCCCCCCAGCGCCGCTGGCCTGCTATTTCCCAGGAGGCCAATAGAGGGCTCCCAAGAACACTGAGCAAAATTTGGTGGAAGTCACCAAACTGGGAAGTTCAGCTATCTTGGCAGTTGTTTTAATGGTGACTTCATGTATTGATGGAAGGATTGAATTTGCACAGCAAAGGTACCAAGGGAGAAACAGATGCCATGACTACAAGAGAAGCTGCTGCTTAGGAGGAAGCTTGGATTAGATTAGCCTCGAGTTTCCCTCTGAACGCAGGCTGGTACACTGACCTAGAATAGCTCTTCTGGAATTAGCTGACAGAGCTTTATAAAACACTGGTGTGTCGGATATGCTAAAGCCTGATTCCATTCACTGTGTTATTGTGGAAATAACTGCCTCATATCTCCAGGCATCAGCTTGCCTATTTAAGTAAATGATGGGGTAATACTGGGGTAGTGGAAGTCTGGCTTTCTAAGACCTTTTAGGATACAACCTTCTATTCCTACAACTTATTTCAACTTCATTCCAGAAAAATCTGACAAAACATGGCTCACTCCAAACGAAGAGGGTTAATCTTCTCCCTCAGTACAGGCCCAGCAAAATGACTCTATTATACACTTAGAGAAATAGTTGAAATAGGGATTGAACTTCTTGATAACCAATGAGTTAAGGCACTATGGTGCAGTGAAAGATACCCACTGAAAGACTTAGAGTGAAACCTTAGTATGATTTGCTACCAAATCACGTCACTTCTCTTAGTCTCAGTTTGTCTATATGACTGAGATAATCCAAACAGCCTTGCCTACTTCAAAAGTGTAAAGGGCATACAAAACAATATAATAGAAGGGCTTTGTATGCTGTATTGTGACCCACAAATGTTCAACTCTTAATAGATACAATAACTCTTTGCTCCAAATTTTAGTGGCATAATATATGTGAGTTCCTTGGATTCTCTCATTCTAAATTGAAAATTTCATATAAACCACATTGTGGCTGTAGTTTTTCTCATCTTTCAACAGAAAATAAATTAGAAACAAGACATAGAAATATTCCTGAGAAGCACAGGGAAAGGAACTGGATTTACAGAGCTTAGAACATGGAGTTTTTCAAGGAACTACACAAAATCAGATGATTTGTAGCCAATATTGACACTATATTTGAAATAGGAACTAACTTTGTCCTTATTCATTTATTCTTTCATTTGGTGTTCATAGGTCTAGGAATACAAACTTTGGAATTGGGGAAAGAAGAGTCTTGCAATGGTATCATCTATCTATCCATGTTTGTCTTTAAGCAATGGTGGCATGTACCTATTTGCCAGATACCTGTAAAATGCAGGAGGCAATAAAAATGTGCAAGACACTATCCCTTCCTTGAAGGAACACTAGATATTCTGCCCATCTCGTAGTAAGAGACTTAAAAGATAGAGATAGGTGGATTTCTCTTTTTGTTTATTAAATGAGATATAGGTCAAGGAGGCAGTATACCATAGTGGTTAAAAATAAAACCTATGGCATCAGAGACCTTAGGGTCTAACTTAAGATCTGCTAAGTATACTAGCTTTGTCTTGAGTAAGTTTGGCTTTTCTAAGCCTTAGTTTCCTCCGCTATAAATTGGTTATTGCTGCCTACCTTGAAGAGTGCCTATCAGAATTAAATGAGCTGATGTGTGTAAAGCATTCCATACTGTGAATAGTGCGTGGTAAACGTATAGTCACCCTTGGCCTCATGATTATAAAGGGTCACAGTAGCAAGTCATACTCCACCAGGAGCCTTGGAAGTTCAGTGGAGGGAGCACACCATGAAGGCTTTGTGGAGAAAGACTTTTGGGCCACCTGGAGGCTGAGGAGATTGCCACTGGCCTACAGAAAGAAGAAGTTATTCTAGAGAGACAGAGGGAGAGACACTCACAAAGGCGGTAAAGGGAAGAGAGTGTGGCAAGTGCCAGGAATGGCAAGACAACCATTTTCCATGAACGGAAAGCTCACATTGAGATCTGCTTAACGTATTCATTTTGACTTTGAAATTTCCATAAAGAAATCTTGCCATGTCTCTCTGTGTAGGAAATTGCCTCAATTATCCTAATGCTTTGCTGGTCTGAATTGGAAGGCAGTTATGTGAAATCTTGAAGATGATGACATTTGTTTTCTGGAGTTCTCAGCTGCTCTTCTTCCTACCAGTTTTCCATCTCACGGGGCCTCCTACCCTACCCAGTCATCCAGAATCTCTTTATATATATATATTTTAAACCCTGATTCATTTTTCTTATTACGGAACTAATGACATTTGTTTAGTGAGCAGAAATTAGAACACTGTCTTCATCACTTTCCTCATAGCTGAGACACAATGCTTGGCACCCACACCTTAAAGGAGGAGAACTTTATGCTGGCTCACATCTCAGTCCACAGGCGGCCGACTCCAGGGCAGGACAGCACGGAAGAGGGGCATGGTGGAGAGCTGCTCCTGGCATGGCAGACAGGAAGCAGAGAGAGAAAAGGAAAGAGCCAAGATGGGGGATAAACCTCTCCAGGCCATGCCGTGTGACCCACCTCTTCCCACCGGACCCCACCTCCGCACAGCCAGTCAGCTGTCAGCCACCATATTTCATGACCTCCCCACAGCATGCAAGCACATGAGGCTTCAGGGAACGTCCAGATACAGCATCAGAAACATAAGGAAAAGCATTTCTCTTCATATTTGACCCAGCCACCTCCCCAAAAACATATTCTTAGAAAATAAACCAATAAAGGAATTTATACCAAGGTGGAATAATTTTCAGCATTTCCTCATTCAAGAGCTCTCCTCAGTTTATCAGGCACTTCAGGGAAAGTGAACAGAGCTATCAGTAGACTTCAGGCATCAATAAACATAGAGGAAACTCATTTTGAGGTGGCATTAGGTACTTCAAAAATAAAACTTTATCATATGGAAAGTGTCATATTTGGTTTTTAAAATAACTTTTAAAACATTTTCATTAGCAATAATTTAGATACCATAAAAATCACATATCTTTTGTGAACAGTTGGATGTGTTTTGAGAATTGTATAAACCCTCTTGCTTATCAAAATATGCAATATTTTTAATATCAGCATTCTATGAGGCTGAGGCAGGAGGATCACAAACTCAAACCCTGCCTGGGCAACTTAACAACCTAGCAAGACCTTGTGTCAAAATTTTAAAAAGCGAGCTGGGGATTTAGCTCAGTGGTTTCGCCACCTGCTGTGCAAGCGCAAGGACCCAAGTTCGATCCCTAATACCAAAAAAAAATACCCTCCCCCCAAAATTTTAAAAAGCCTGGGGATGAAGCTCAGTGTGAAGGTCCTGGGTTCAATACCCAGTAGCACACACGCACGCACACACACACACACACACACACACACACACACACATCATATATATATATATATATATATTTTATCACATGCAATATTCTTTCTGTCCCTCACTAGTTGGTAATTCTCTTTACATATGCAAATATTATTTATTTCATTGTAGGCTCCTTTGTCAGTGGAATGGTGCAGCATGTACTTTTTTGTGTCTGGCTTCTTTCACCAAGCATGTTATCTTGAAGCTTCAGGCATGTTTTTGTGTATATGGCTAGTTTGTCCCCCTTTGTTTCTGGATAGCACTTCATTGTATGGTTGTTCCACAAGTTGTTCATACATACGGTGATGAACATCTGAGTTATTTCCCATTTGTGACTGTTATGAAGAAAGTAGCTATGAACATTTATATACTACCTTTTCTCTCTCTGTCACTCTAACACTTTTATTATGACACACCCCAAGATTGCCATCCTTGTATTTATCATGCTTAGGCTTCATTGAGATTTGTAGGCCTATAGATTTGTATTTTTCAACAAGTTTGAGAAAAAACTCAACATTATTTTAAAAAATATTTTCTTTGGACTTAACATTTCCTCTCTGTTAGGGTGAAATTTTAACAGTATGTTATGCTGGTTAATATTTAATAAGTCATTGTGGCTGTTCATTTTTAAAATTTTCTTCCTGTTGCTGCCTGCAATTCAGTTTGGATTGTTCCTATTGTCTGATCTTCAAGTTCGCTGATTTTTTTCTCTTATGCAGTGTCTGCTGTTTTCAAGTCCATCTTGTGAACTTTTAAATTTCAGATACTATATTTCTCTGTTCTGGAATTTCAATTTGATTCTTTTTGGTTTCTTCTCTCTATTCTTCATTAAGCTCATATTTTCCTTTAAATATCTGAGTATATTTGTACTCCCTAAAATCATTAACTGCTAATTCATTCTATTCTATCATTCCTGGTTTGTTTCTATTAACTGACTTTTCTCCTGGTAATGGATCACATTTTCTTGTTTCTTTGCCTACCTGAAATTTTTTTTTTAATATGTGCTGAACATTATTGATGCTACATTATTGCCTGTCAGGATTTTTTTTTTTTTTGGTTTTTCTTAATAGGTGAATTTTGTTCTGGTAGGCAATTCGTGTATTTATAAATCAATTTCATCTGTTTAGACTTGTATTTCAACTTCATTAGGGATTGTCTATTATCTTCAACCTAGGCCTAACTTACATCTGCTGCTAAGCAAGGGCTTTCTGGGGTCTGTATTATATTTATAGACAATTCTCCATTGTGGTTAGGGAGAACTCTGTCTCCCACTCCTGTGCAGTCTGCAGATCAGTATAAATTTCTGGTAGATACAGGACCAGTTATTCTGTGGTAATTTTTTTTCCTCTGGTAGATATTATTTTAATATATCTGTAAAGTGTTGCTCTATGTATGTGCACCATAGTATTCAGCCAGAGTCTTAAGGGGACTCTTCTGCAGATTTGAGGATCTCCTTCTTTCCACAACTCCCTTCTTTCTGGTACCATATTCCATGAATTCCAGGAACCACAGTAGCTTTAAACTCAGATTTCTCTCTCCTGGCCTCAGCAAGACCATTCTTTGGTTCCCTGTTGTGCCCAATCCAACAAGTGCCTCCAGTAGAGAACTGGAGCCATTGCATGACTCACTTCATTTATTTCTCTTTCGTTGGGGATCACAGTCTTGCAGTCTGCTATCTGATGTCGGAAAACAATTGTTTTTATATGTATTTTTTCCACTTTTATAAATATTTACATTAGGGCATACAGCTTTTATATGTACCAGTTATTCTTATATCTTGAACAAATTGAAAGAGCACATAAAATAGATCAGTCAATTCATTTTGCATATGGAGAAAAGTATTGATCATGGATTAACGAGGATATGTATATTATAAAAACATGATAAATCTAGAACAACGAGTTTCAGTTCTTGGTTTCTCCAACCAATTATGTAGCCTCTAGTAGAAAATATCTCTAAGTAGATTTTACAGAAATTAATATCCACAGAAACCAAAGGCAAGATATCTCAGGGCTCTAGGCTCTGATTTACTACAGTTGTCATGGATAAAGTCGTTTCTTATTCTGGGACTGAGATAACATTGCACTTTCTTCAGGTTGAGTGGGGCCCTGAAACTAGGTCTGGCCAGTAAGTTGTGAGTGGAAGTTCTGTGTGTCAATTCTGGGTAAATACTTATTGCCATCACAAGGATTCCAATCTGTCTTCTTTCTATGGAGATTACCGACAGTGTTCAAGATGGTAGCTCTAATCACCATGGGTCTCCGAGTAAGAAGAGCAGAGGCCCCTTCCCAACCTTCAGTGAACAGGTAGTATAAATATAATAATCCTCTGTTGTTTAGTACACAGAGAGTTAGGGCTTTGTATATTTTCACAGTATATGAGGTGAAAATACGGTGAATATTGCTGCTGCATGCCATCCAATAGAAAGACAGGGATCTTCAATATGAGAAGTGATGCAGTGAACTTCATTCACAATGTGTGACAAGTTTTGACTTGTTTGGTACAGTCATTCATTTGTGAGCTATAATTGAGAGAACGTCTGTTTTAAAGTTTGCCATAAATCGTGGTGGTAAACAATGCATTGATAAGAAATTTTGTCAGTTTCCCTGGAGTTAGTTGCATGATTGTGCTGCTTCAGATTCTACCTTTTTAAGAAATTTCATCATGGGCATTGATGTCCATCATCGACATCATCTTGGAAGATGAAATCTGGATCTACAGTTATGATCCTGAGATCGATGTTCTGCGTTCTCAGTGAAAATTACCTAGTTCTCCTTGTACAAAAAATGGCTGTCAATAAAATCAAGTTCCAACATTAAGATGATGTTGATTGCATTTTTCGAACCTGATGGAGTTGTGTGAGCTCAATTTGTATCTTGGAATACTGTGGTGAACTCTGAATATATCGTGTACAGGTGCAAATTCCCTATGATGAGTGTTACCATTATGTATATTTAAAATGTACCAAAAATGTTTTGCTTCAAAAAATATAATGGCTTATAGAGTGTTTAAGAAATTATGTATGGAGAAAATGGCCTGAGAAATGGGCAAATTGTTTTATCCTCCATTATGACAATGTTCCATGTCATACATCACTTCTGGTATGGCAACTTCTGTCAAATAAAACACATTATGGTGTGTCCTCATCCCCTTTGTTCACTGGCTCTGGCCATGTGTGACTTCTGGCTCTTCCCCAAAGTCAAAATAGCTATGAAAAGTAAACATTTTGAATAAACTCAGGACATCGAAGCAGCCATGACAGTGTGATTAAAGTTACAAAAAATGACTTCAGAACTGCTTCAGAAAATGTCAAGAATGATAGGATAAGTCTGTTTAAAGTGAGGGAGGAGTAATTTGGGGGGGATTCATGGTAATGTGTTTTTTACTGCAATGATTTTTTTAAAAACTTGAACAGTCACCAGTTTTTGACCATACCCCATAACTCAGCCAATCCTGAATGAGATATAGATGATTTTGATGAAAGCTGACTCTTAGGTTTGCTCCCCAGGAGCAGACACTGACATGAGAATTATTGGAAAAGATACTTTATTACAAAAAGTATTCCCAGGAGAGGACTAAGGGAATGCAGGAAGCTGGGTAAGGAAGGAAACAAGTGAATTAAAGTGTGATTTCAGGCTGCTCTTGATCGTGCTAGTAAATTCTGAAATGCAAGTTGTACCTTGGTAGTGTCTCAACTCAAGACGAGTGAGTTGGGCTTTCTATGCCTCTACACAACCAGGGGCAAGGAGGGGAGGCTGGTACATACAGCAACAGTACCAAGAGGTAGAGGGGACTGAGGTGTCGAACTGGTGTGGTTCACTACTGTGATGGCAAGGGAGGAAGAAAAGGTTCTGTACCATCATTTTCAGTTCTGTGTTATGGGAAGACCCATAATTCCATATCTCTTATGAAAATGCTGTGGAGTAAATGCACTGTAATATTATCTCAGGATGGAAATGCTGCTGGTTGCAGTAGTCTCACATGGAAAGGCCTTTTCTCCCTATGTCATTGTATCTTAACTATCAATATAGACTCTCTAGAGCAGCCACTAAATTTTAGCCCCAAATTTTCTATTTTCTCATGCTTTCTCAGCCTCTGAATCAAAACAGAGCAAAAGAGCTTTAAATTTTGCCTTCAATTCTTGTTATGTATTATTTTCTGGCAGCCAGAAGGGTACTCAGACCCATTTGCTACACAAAAAGAAACGGGTTAAAATTGCTTGTTTCTTGTCACCACTTGATTTACCCACTCACCAGCTCCACCGGAGTGATGGTTACCTCCTGATTTGGTTGGATGGCAAGCCTTTGGGGAACTTAGCTAATGGGGTGGCTTTCTTTACCAAGAAGGCTGAATGAGTTACATTGCCTTTGTGCTTTTTTGAAAGGTAAAGTAAATGGAATTTTGCCTGCCGTGCTTGAAGTGAAGTTGTGTGCTCTGTTTGCTGCAATTAATGATACCACTATACTGAAGGTAGATCAGGAAACTCTGGTCTTTGTGCGTTTTGGTTTAACACGGAAAGACTTTTCAGTTAGCCACAGTAAAATGGTTTGGGCCAATTAGGGAGCATAGAAACATACCTCTTTTTTGTTTGTTTGTTTTCTCTCCTTTGTGTATTTATGTGTGGTCTCTCCTCTCCAGACTCATTCTCCTTTTCTTAGTTAATATTTCTGGATAAACTGTTTCCTGTGGGAATCTCAGTTCTTTATCTTGATTTTCAACTGATTGAATGTCTATTATACTGCCATTTTAGCTGATGTCTAAGGAAACTTTATTATTAGTATTGGAAAATCTTTACTTGTGCCCTTCCATCCTATCTAGTGACAGCATGTTAGCATTGCCCTAATTGTTAAGCGTTGATCCCTCCTCTTGAATTTTCTGCCTCCAGCTCTGTCAACCCATTTACCAAAATAAACTGTCAAATCAGTTGAGAAAATTGACAAGATTAGCTATTGGACATTGTGTCAAGCCTACAAAACCTAGCTAACTCAGCTGAATTGTTCACATTTATAACTAATTGAGTGAGCATCCTGTAGACAATAAACATGCAGTGTGCTGTGTTTCCAGGCAGAAAGGAGAATTGTCACATTATTCCTAAATAGTACTGGTGAGACATTGGTGGTTTTGACCTTACCGGATGTGTGACCTTGCTAGAAACATTACCTAAAATCACTAGCATTCTGGAATCTGACACTCCTGCTTTACATTTTAGGGTGATTTTAATAACATATTCAACATTTGTTTGGCCATTTGCAGTTTATGAAGTACTTTTTTGGGGGGGCGGTTACCAGGATCAGACTCAGAACCTTGTACTTGCAAGGCAGGTGCGGTGCCACTGAGCTAAATCCCCAGCCCTTTATGAAGTACTTTTATAAACCTGTCCACACTTTATTTGCCCAACTACGTGTACTGTTGACTTTGCAGGATTAAGCCATGCTTTCTGGCTTGAGAAAACAGGGCTGGGTTGGACTGGGAAGTTCAGGTGGTTTTGCTAATGACAAACTCTATCAGGGGTCTCCAGGAACCATCTAAACTTTCAAGGACAATGACACCAAAACTGTCTATAGCTACAGTTGTGAGTTGTGCTTGTAATTTCTCAGGAGAGGAGACTCTATGTGTTCAAGATGCTGCTCAAAGAGATAATGAATAGACCCGGGCTCTGATCCTGAGTCCACCATCGCTAACCATGTCACCTTGGGTGAATTCTGCATCTTTGAATCTCAGTTTCCTCATTTCTAAAAAAAATATTTAGAACATGTGGCATTGTTGTAAAGATTGAATGAGACAACTTATGTGAAGCATGTACACCATGCCTGGCACATAGTAGATGCCAAATCACCACCAACTATAACTCTGTGTATGAAACAATCCTTGCTAATGGGATTCCTTAATTATGTTTAACTTCAGTGTCTTTTAGACAGCCCAGAATATGAAAACAAATGGCTTTGGATTCTTTAACCCAACCAGTGAAAATTCACATGGTAAGGCAGGGAAGATCATTCTATCCAAAGAATGACCCGATCAATATGAAGGCAGCCAGATTTTCTTTTTGTCCAATGTTTTCCAGATACAGAGCCAACCCTCTGGGCTGCTACCTTATTGTTGCAGTGCTGGTCCTTATGCAGGTACTTTGAAGGGTGATAGAGGAAGATACAGACACAAGGATTCAGGGCAGAGCTGCCTTTCCAGTAAGATATTTACAGATTCCAACAGAGGAGAGGAAAACTCGGGCCCTGTGCTCACTGGCCTTCTGGGCAGGAAGACTTCGGAATGGCTGGGGCAGGAGGTCTTGTCCTATAACCGAACCCTGTGCTCTGCGCTATGACTCTACCTCCCTGCCCCAAGAGCTTGCCGGGCTCTCCTCGCCCCCACATTGCCCTTCCCTCAGCCCCCTTCCTGCCAGACTCCGCCTCTGTTCAATCTGCTCTTTCTACCTCGCTTTGCAAGTCACTTACTACATATCCCTCAGAGCTGAGCTCAACTGTCACTTTCTTGGAGAAGTAAGCCCTTCCTTCCTCTTAACTACATCACCTGCCTGTTCATGCTGTCATAGTGAAGCGACAGGTTCACATTGATCTCTGTGCTTACTTGATTGATGTCCTCTAGACTTTGAGATCCATGAGGGTGACCAATGTCTCACAGAGAGCCCGGCACGGGTTCTAGCTTCCTATTGGATTTAGGTAGATGTGTGCCGAAACTTTAGATCTCTGAGAAAAATCCCCACATCTATAGTGTCATGTGGTGCGACAGTGCAGGTTAGGGCATTGTGCTAGCACAGTAAGTCCGCCACCTACAGACTTTCACAGATACAAACAGACTCCGCATTATGAATATCTGTAGATGGGAACAAATCATGCAAGCTGCTCACCGATCTGCTGGACATTGTCACAGTTGTGTTGCTGTGTGCTTACTGTACAGAGCAATGGTGTACACTAGTGCAGTACAGTCGGGGACTTACTGTGTTTTTATGTGTGTGTGCTTTACATTGTATATTTGTCAAAGGTGTGTAAGATTCACTTTGTTGGACTGATAAATGCACCTGACTTACAAACATTTTCTCTGAACACAACTCATTTGTAAGTTGGGGACTTACTCTACTGATATTCACAAGTACATTCTATATATCCCACCCTCCACTCCCAAAGACAACCAACTTTAGGCTTCTTGATACACTGCTCTTTCCTCTGCTTCTTGGACATATCCCTGAGAGGGCCCTCCTGCCAGGGCCAATGTGATAGGATGCCTATGCCCAGATTTCTGAAATTGCCACTTGCTTGCCCCATGTTGATATTTCCCAGGTTTTCCTCCCTCTCCTTTCCTGTTTCCAGTCCAGAGTTGTATGGAGTTGGTATCTGAGCATCCTGGATTCTGATCCAGTCTCTTCATGATGTTGAATGAGAGGTCCTACATCACCATCCCTTTCTTGTATCTTTACACTGAGATGAGAATGCTGACAACAGACCTCACCTCCCAATGTCCTTTCCTGATGCTAAAGGGTCTTCATAAAATTTAAGTACATCTTACCCAGTTAGACAGTATTATGAAACTCCAACTTTTGTAACATTCTCAGAATTAAGCATGCAATGAAAATTCTTAGCCTATTCAGAAGATATTGGCCATTAACCTAGACAGACTCTCACAAATAATGCCTTGCACTCACTGTATAATAATGAGTGCTATTAAATATGAATTACCTCATTTGTCCTTCTGGTATGTGTGTCCCATAGAGAGTGACACATATGTATATTGCCATTTAGCATTTGGGAAACTCGCCTAGACAGGTTAAGTGATTTTTTTTTTTAATCAACGCTCAAGGTTAACTATTAAGTGTTGAGCCTAAGGCATTGCATTTGGGAGATTTGTGTCATAAAAGCTGTAAGTTAGACTGAGGGTAGGATGGAAACTTACTTGGTTCAACAGTTTTGAGAACTGAGTCAGGATGAGGTACACACACAGTGAAGATGAGAGGAGCTGATCAGGAACTAGGGATTCAGCCTATGATAGAGCACTCATGCCTAAGGGCACGGAAGAAACTCTAACACATGCATCTCACAGTTTAATACATGTATAGATCTCCTTGGAAGCTACTTCAGATGCAGATGTGATTCAAGAGGTTGGGGAGAGGCCTGGGACTCTGTATTTTTAGTGGTGATAGTGATGCTTTTGGGCACTGAATAGCAGGGTTCTCTGGAGCCCTGAGATAGGACTGAAGAGGACCTTGTACCAATGAGTCTTCTCCTACCTGAAGTCTCTTTCAAAAGCCCCACCGTTACCACCTTAGGGATGTCTTCCTGTATCCTAGGCCTGGGAAGACAATGGCTGGGAGTGGAATTGACCAAAAATTTTTCTTCTAAATTACATTAGCCTTACTTTTTGAAAAGATTGGGAATTTCCACCCCCCTTTCAGTAGAAAGGGGAGAGAACTCTTTGCTGTTTGTGTCTTTGTAAAGGACACAGCATGTATTTGTTTATAGTGTTGAAAGAAATGATTGAAAATAAGTTTTTCTGGAGGCATTTACAGCCAAGAGCTTCACTAAAACATCCACTTCACATTGAATAGAGGGGGTGACAGGTTACACAAACACTTGGTCTTCAGCAAGTCAGTCCCAAGTCAGTGTTAAACTTCTCGGCAGCCAGTGGCTCCATGCTACTTCAGTTTGCCAAGGAAGTGATGAAGGATGCCCAACTGGAGAGCACAGCCTTGGGAGAGACAGCAAATGATGGCATCAACTTGATGGAAATCTCAAATCTTCACCCAGACGCTGACAGCTCTTGTTCTGCCATCACACCAGAGCATTGGCTGAGACTGTGGCTACTAAAAGAGAGCTCAAAGTCAAACAGGAAGCGAGAGCCTCAGAGATGAAGGCTAGTCCAGGTTGTGGAGCACATGCATCCACCCATAGTAGGCTTCAGAGATTCTGGGACTGTCTTGGCTGGTTCCCTAGGATTTTTGTAACACTTGAACTTAGTATTAGTAGATGAGTTCACTGTTCGAAGCAAATTAATCTGATGAGTAATGAACTGCTCTTCTTAGGTGGAAATAATCTTGGTAATGGGCCACCTCACTCACATAAATGAAGGTCTATATTCTGATATTAAATAAGTGGTCCTTCAAACCTTTGTTATAAGTCTAAAACTTGGTAAAAATCTTGGGCTCCATAGGCTCAGTAGGACTGACAACAAGGGATGTTCTTATTCTCTGTTCTTAAAAGAAAACACTGGGCTCCATCCACCTCCCTAACCTTTCAAGGAACACTAGAATCTACAAACTCAGGTTCAGAAGGCCCACAAGCACAGCTGTGTTCACTCATCCTTCTCCACCTTTCATTGTAGGTCCCCTTGCAAAGGGAGTGGTGGGCAGCTGTCTTGAGCTATGAGACCATTTCTCTGTAGGAACATTAAATTACCACATATGGGTTTTGAGCTTGTTGATGAAATCCCTGACCCTGCCCTTGGTCAGTAGAGCTCACTAAATAGATTAGACTACATAAAGAAAGTAATAACCAGAAAGCATCTCTAATATGTAAACTCAACAAAGAACCCATCATTTGGTAGCAGCTCATATGCAGAGGAGGTCGGTACACTGAAAGAACATCCCATCATTATGGTGAACCACAGGAAGCAAGTGCATTTCTTGTTGGCAGTGTTTGGCTTGACCCTTCTTCTTTGAAGGTCGGTGGGGTTTTGCATCAGACAGAATCACAAATTAAGAATCTTGAATAAAATCCTTAGCCTCCCTGGACCTTAATTAATCACACATAAAATAATCTTCAAGGATTTCCCTTCCAGCTCTGACACTCTGATTTTTCTAGGCTTGGAAAGCTATGTATCCAGAGCTGTTTTTGAACTGTGCTGTTCAGAAACGATTGCTTGATGTGCCTAAGGTCCTTCTTCTTTTAGCAATATTTGCTCTGTCAAATGTCTTATCTTTGGTGGAAAAACACTGGGTAGAGACTGATTTCTCTGTTAGCCCCTAACACTTGGATTTAGATTCATATGTTTGGAAATCAATCTCCTGTAATGGCACAGCAGCTGAAAGCAAACCTTTCTGAATGTTGCATTAACATACCCTTCTAAATGGGTTTGATGTTTGACATCTGACTAATACCAGCATAGCAGGTATACTGTAAAATTGTACTTATTAGCTGAGGAAAAAGCATTCTAAGTGCCAGTCTTATTCTCTGTTCCTTACAGCTAAGAAACCAGATGATACCCTGTTTTTAGTACTCAGTCAATGCATGGGGGTCCCAAGCAGGGTGACAGATGGCTGGGGAGAATGAGATCTGATTTATTGCTCCAGTTAATCATGGAAGACAAGACAGGCATTGCTCTGGTGTTGGACTTTCTCCTGGGAAAGTATAAGAACATTATTCTCCTCATTCCTTGCACACCAGAAACATTTGCTGCTGCTTCAAGCACGGAAAGGGTTGCATAAACATTTTAATATTGTATGAAGCTTGTATAAGACTAACTGACTATATGAATGCAAAGCCCTGACACATAAAGAAACAGGGAGAGAGTTGAGCAAAAACCCAAGGTTGTCCTCTTTTTAATTTTTTTTATTGAGTGGAGAGGCTGTCTGTAGTAACTCAGTGTTTTGATCATTCTCATTGTAGAATTTTGTCATGGTGATATATCAAAGCCCATGCTAGATCCAGACCAAACACCAAAAACTACAAGCATATTTCCTGGGATTTTTTTGGCTTGCTTTTTTTTTTCATACCAAAAAATCCTAAAATCACAGCTGCTCTGTCTTCCTTTTTCCTGAATAGTTAGAGGTTTTGCTGATGGATTTCTGTCACCTCACATGGAGAGGCTGGCTTCACGGAGATTTCAGAACTATGGTCTATGTGTTCTTCCTATAGAAAACTATAGGCCAGTCCAGAGCGCTGGATGGAAAGTGGTAGAACACGGTAGTCACAAGTGGGCATCTCCCCAACCAGATGCTAGGGAAGTTGTGTAAGGAAAGCTTATCTTGTTTGATTTTGCATGCCATGACTCACGAGACCAAATCATAGGTCATCCAGTATCTTTAGTGATGACTCCACAGCCCAAATTATCCTTCCTATAATCACTCTCTTCTAACCCCTACCACCAGGACAACCAATTTCCTTTTTGATGTTCTGATTCTAACTTCTCAATTTTTTCCAGATGCTCCCTTGTTTCTCAATCTCTATCCCAATCCAGGTTCAAATCATTTCTTGCCTGTACCACCGCACTGACCTCCTGCCTGGTTTTCTTTCTGTCAGTCCAATCCTCAGTAAACCATGGTGATTTTAAAAATGATCTTTTAAAAATCGAATTATATCCCAACCATATTTAAACTACTAAATGATTTCTCCTAGGAGTTTGGATAGAAAGAAATCATCATTCACCTGAAATGTCATGCCTTCCTGATCTGTTTTCCTTCTTACTCTCCAACCCCAACTGCTGCCGATCCTCACCTTGCATGTTACTCACTGTCCAACCCTATTGACACCTCTATAGTTCTTAAATGTTCCAAGATATTTCATTCCTTTAGTTCTTCCCATACAATTGTGATATTTATCTGTATCTCTGTCTCTTTCCCGTGAGTGTAATTTCATTAGGACATGGGTGGAACTATGCCCATTTTGGTCCTTGTTATGCTTCAGTGCCCAACAGAGAAACTGACCACATAAAAGACATGCAATACATATGTGATTTGAGGAATTAGTTAATGGAAAGATGAAGTGATGAAGCAAAGAAGGGTGCCAGGATCTGGAAGGACCTCTTTCTACTATAGCTCTTTCCATGTAAATCATTGAATTCAGAGACAGAAATCTTAGGACTTTTCCAGAGAGAAAGAGACTGGGAGAGATCTTGGGAAATTATAACCAATAGCTTTATTTTATAAGTTAAGAAAACAAGGTTCTGAGAAGTTTCTTGAAGTCACCCAATATCACACCAATGAGCTGGGCTAGAATTAGAAGCCAGCTCTCCCGATATCTATCCCAATACTTCTCCTGGATTCCTCATTATATCCCCAGTGATTTCATATTTGTTAACTCCTAGAACTTTGGGGATGGAAGAAATCTTTTGGACATAAATGAGGAAACTTTCTGAGGATCATAGAGAGGCAGAGGGACTTCCTCCGGGTCAGGTTTTACAAACTTCCCAAGTCCTAGAAGATAGGAATGGGCATCAGCCACTCCATGATAGCCACTACAAAACTGAAGTGAAGCAACCCATGCATCAATAAGCAGGGGACTTTTTTGTTTTTTGTTTTGGTTTGTTTTATTTTTTGAGACAGGGTCTCACTTTGTAGCTCAGGTTGGACTTGAACTCACTATGTAGCCTAGGCTGGCCTTGAACTTGTGGCAATACTCCTGCCTCAGCCTTCTGAGTGCTGGGATTACAAGCATGTGCGCCCATACCTGGCTGGGACATTTGAGTATACAGGATGCCAGATGATGCCCCCCAGCAAAGGGACCAAATGATTCGGCTGTGCCAGTTTCATACTGCCTTTATCCTTCTCCCAACTGACAGCTCTTTACCTTTTCTCCCTTCGGTCTACTTTCCCTGCCTTGTTAGCTCCCTAAGCTGGTCTCGTAAACTTCCTGTAGATGCTAGGTAGTGTTCCAAGAACAACTGGTTTGTGAGCTAAGGACTTCAAATTCCAGATCTCTCCCTCAATCATTTAACATTCAGTGCTTTGGCTTTTCCTGTGGCAGAATCAGGGGGCCTCCAGGGTCTGGGAGCTGAATACTGGAGAAAAGTGCCTAAAATTCTTTGGGCTTCTTGAAGAAAAGGACAATGTAAATTTCAGACCTTATTATTATCTCTTTGTTCAGAAGAAGGCCTGATTTCGGGTTTAGAAGATAAGAAAGAGAGTCTGAAAAAGCTTCCTGAGATCCTCTTTCTTCCCACCAGGCTCTAAGCAATGTCAGGACAACGTGCGGGGAGCCACCTTGGAGAGGCCCATCCAACCCCAAGTCCTCCTCCTGTGCTTGTCACCAGGGAGGCGACTGTGGGAAAGGCAGTACAGACAAGATGGATTTCCCACATAATCATGGCTGGCAGACAAGAGATTCAGTTTCCCTTCTTGTTCTTCCAGGCCTGAGGAATGGGAACAGTCGAGGGAGGCCAGGATAATTCAGTTTTTGAAATGCATTCCAGAGGTCTTCCAGTTATTGCCAGGAAGACGTCAGGAGCCAAGGGGCCCGGCATGGCTGAGCGCCCCAGAGCCCATACAGATGCATTTTGTCAGAGTCAGGTGGCCCGGGCTGGGGGTGGTGTCGGCTCCCTTTTCCTGCTCATGGCAGGGGGTTGCTCTTGGTCCTCCTAGGACAGGAGGATTGAATCTCAGGAATCTGAACTTTTCATGGGAGGCAAGAGCCTCCTGGACCTCAGTTCAGGCCCTTTTCACTTTGCTCTCTTATGAGAAGTTTGTTAACAGTAGTTCTTGTTTTCTCCTTGCTCCCAGTCTTCCTAAGATGCAGATCCTCCAGGAGAGGAGAGAGAGGGTGGACACAGCGTGTGGAGGAGCGAAAAAACAAACTAAACCCTGGGGCAGAAGAGGTTTCTTCCCTGGTGCTGAGGACTGCCTCCCTGGAAGCCTTTGCACTGAGGGTGAGAGGGGTGGACAGTGGGGTTGGGGGAGCACCTTCGTTATTCCTTTTGGGTACCACTTTCCCCGGGTGCCACCTTCCTCTGAGTGTCACCAGTGTTATGTGGGTTAGTGGTACTCTTGACCTGCTCCTCTGGTGGAGCCCTCAGTCAGACACTTCTCTCATTGAAGCAGGCTCCAGATATAGCAGATAAGCTACTTCTGCTCTCCTCCTCCTTTACAGTTCCTCACCCACTCCCTACTCCCACCTCAAGATGCAACATCTATTCCCAAGGCAAATGTTCTGAGGTTAAATGCTACGTGGCACCCGAAAGTTCGGGACAGACAGAGAAGACGGGGAAAGGGGGAATAGAGGAGAAGCAGCTCCAACCCTGTGAGACCGGTTGGCAACATCACATCATCTCTGTTCTTCTGAGAGGAAGACCATGATGGGACCCGTCTGAGGTCAGAAGACCTGTCAATGGCAAAGCCAAGATCAGAGCAGGCATTTCCAGTCTCCAAAGTCTTGTCCTTTAAGAGTACTAAGAAGATATTTCACAAGTTCTCATCTTCTCTAATGACCTGGAACTTGCTTATCAGCCAGATTCCTATTCTTTTTCATTGCTCCATATTTCTCAGGCTGTCAGGAGACATCCATGTGATGTTTCCAAGGCCACCATGTGAATTCTCTACTGTTGCATAACACATTTTCCTTTAAAACTATAACTTTTGCTACACTGTACAGTTTTGGTGTGTCAGGCGTCTTGGGGCTTAGCTGGATGGCTCTGGCTCAGGGTCTTTCCTGAAGTTGCAGTCCAGCTGTTGGTCAAAGCTGCAGTCACCGGAGGGCTAGGCTGCAGTTGGAGGAAAAGCATCCAAGATGGCTTGCTTATATGGCCTCAGCTCCTCCTGTGTGAATGTCACCATAGGGCTGTTGGACTGAGATCATCACATGGCAGCTGGCTTCTCCCAGAGCATGTGGTCTAAGAGAGAGCAATGCCTTTCATAATCTAGTCACACACTGCGGCTGCCACCATATTCTAGTCATTAGAAGCCAGTCACTAAGTCCTGCTCACTTTCAAGGAGAGAGGAATTAATCTTGATAAGAGGAGTATAAAGAATTTGCAGACATATTTAAAAACCACATTAGCCTGATACCCAAGGCATCCCAGTCTTAAGGGCTGAAAGTTTCCATTCTCATGGTCAGTGAATATGAGCACTGGAATTGCCTGTTCCTCATCTGCCTCCGGGCTCAACCCCAAGAAAGACTCATTTCCCTGAGCACACCAGTGCAGGGTAATGGAGTAGGAGTGTGGGCAGTATAAGGCAAGCAGTCGCTTCTGGAAACATCTTTCAGTGATCTGCTGACTGTGAGGGGTCTAGCACATGAGTTAATGTTTTCAGAACTAAGTTTTTTTATCAAGCAAGACCACCACTGACACAAATACATTCAAATGCTGTGAATTTATTTCTTTTGACCCCTTCAAATGCTTTAGGATAAATTTATTTGCACTCAATTGGTAAGATAATTTGGTAAACAACTTTTTGTGGTAATGATTTCTTTCCCTGCATGAAATAGGGATGCATTCAAGAAAGAAAGCTTCAGATGAGCACCCCCCTACCTTGATAATAAACTCAGAAAACACATGCAGTAAGCCAGGGCCTGTTTCAAATAGTATTAACTAATTTCCTCCACACAGGAATCCTGTGAAGGAATTGCTGTATTTCATGGTACAGATGAGAGGACTGAGGCATGGGGAAGTTGTATAACGTATTCAGCTTCAACCAAGCAACTCTAGAGCAAAGTGTTACCTGAAGTGTTGGGACTGTAGCATAAGTCCTAGTGACTTAACACATAGTCCTGGAGGAAAAAATGGAAATAAAACCGTCTTTCTCAATTTGGAATGTGAATACGAACTGGAGCTCCTCTTGGAGTCTGGAGGAAGCTGTTAAAATGCAAGTCCTCATTAAGTAAGTGCCAGCCGGGGGCTAAGAGTCCTCCTTTGTTAACAGGTTCCCAGGGGATACTGCACTGGTGGGAGGGGAGTGGTACATTCTCAGTGAGTGCCCCTTCTGTTCCCCACCTTTCTTTTCCTGGGGGGGAGGGCTCTCCAATGTAGGGTGGAGTAGAGGATGGAGATGTTTAAGAAAAACAAACCTTCTGCCTAAGTCCCACCCCAGAGATTCCGGTTCAGTTGGTCTGGGTGTCCTCCCAGGAAACAGTATGGTTTGAAGCTCTCCAGGTGGTGCTTCTGTGTGTGCACACAGGGTGTAGAGGCAATGATTCCCTAGGCATAAATCTCCATATGATTAGGAACTTCTTTGTGGCCCTACTCACTCCAGGGACCCGCAGGTCTCATTTCCCATTGCAAAAGCTGTAGTCAGGGCAGAGCTAGGCTGAAGCAGGCACTACTGACTGTCATATCTGCAGAGAAGCTGCGTGTTGCATTACTTATGCCACAGCATATTCTTGGAGCACTAATGGGCTGCCTTGCTTTGGGGGAGAACAACAGGCACTGCAGATTCCAGCCCCGGAGCTGGGCCAGCCTGGAAAACCTGTGAACTGTTGCTGGCCAGCACATGTTGGGCATTCAGTGCACGCACGGCCCGGGCTTCCTCTAACGTCCCATTTTGCATAACACTTTTTGTTTTCATTATGCCTAAATTTGGCCTGCCCAGAGAGCGTGATTAAAATAAAACCTGATTCTAATAGAGCTGGGGAAATGGAAGAAGCAATCTAAAAATAGGCCAAGGAAAAGGAAAAGAGTTTGAATGGTATAATGACCAACTTGGTTCAAACACACAGTCATTTCTCCCAGAGAGAGAAAACAGTGGTGACATCCATGCAGGTCACATCAAAACTCTTGCCTGCTTTACAAATTCAGAACTGTGGAAAAAGTGGAAGCAAATAGCAATAGAAGATAATAAAAGGAATAATAAGTCTGTCTCTCTGCCTCACACATTGCACAGAGGAGTTCGGGGAGCCAAGTGGGGATCTGCAATGCACTTTGTTCTCTGTGGAGAAACAGTGAGCAGTGAAACGAAAATGCCGTTAATATTCCAACACAAAGCCTAGAGGACTGGCTAGGAGCACTTGGTTTGGGGCTTCAGTCTTTGCTTTCTCTATAATGAGGTAACCCAGTCAGAAGAGTGCAGCTCAAATTTAACTTCTTATAGAAGGCATCCTCTAGTCTCCTCATCTCATTTCTCCAGGTCTAAATACCCAGCATTCGCTTCCATTTCCTCATGAGGAGAGTCTTTCCTCTTATTAGTTTTATTTAATCTGTGTATGGTTAGCTCAGCCCTACATCACCATGGCCTTGGACAACATACAGGAGATGCTTAGAATGAATAAATGAATGAATGAATGAGCCCCTGGGAAAGTCATTTAAATTCCCTGGGCTTCTATTTCCAAGTCAGTAAAATATTGCTGGAGACGAGTTTGGTCATATGATCTCTAAGCAGTGATTCCACTCTGATGCTGTGTTACACAGTTTTAGTTTTCCCTGCCAACCCATCCTCTCCATGGGGACAGCGGCTATCTAAGCACCTTGTTGCTGAGGGTTGCATAGAAGGCCACTAGGTAAGGTATCATCTTGCAGTCATGCTGCTTATTCATCTTTAGCCTACCCTCACCACCATGGTGCAATTTATAATTTGTCCTAGTTAAAACCTAGACCCAGAAAATCTGAGTTGTCTAGTAATAGCAGAGAAATTATCAAAGGAGTTAAGATCAGAATTCAAGTTGCCCCTCCAGGACAACGTTCTTGTGTCTTCTTTTATGTAATCTTCAACTGCCACCGGACTGGTCCCAGAGTACATCATGAGTGGCAATGCTGCCCTGTGGTTGGATGTTGAATGGGCAGGTTCCAATCTCAGGGCCTGCTCCTTACCACACTGTTTGACCTTGAGCAAATTATTACTTACCCTCCCTGTTCTTCTATCTTACTTCTTCTTCTTCTTTTTTTTTTTTTTTTTTTGTGGTACCAGGGATCGAACTTGGGCCCTTTCACTTTCAAGGCAGGCGGCGGCACCACTGAGCTAAATCCCCAGCCCTTATCTTACTTCTTGTAAAGAAGGATGATGATTTTTCTTCTATAGTTGTTGTGAGGATATAATGAATTAATACACATAAAGCGCACACTTAAAACAGCCCAAAGTAGGCATTCAATAAATGTCAGCTCTCTCTCTCTCTCTCTCTCTCCCTCCCATATTCCTGCCTCTGCCTCTGTACCTTTATTCATGAGCTCCCACTTTATTTTTTTTTTTTAAGTTTTTAAAATTAATTTTATTGGTACATTTTAGGCATACAATATAATGACATTCATCATTGGAAATTCGCACCTTTACATAATCCCTCTTGGTTCTTATTTTTTCCCCCCTTCCCCTGCCCTCCCTTCAGCCTCCCAACCCCTCCCTATTTACAAAGACTTTGTTTCCATTTTTTCATTTTCTCATATTAATTCCATTCCTTTCTTTCCTTTCCTCTACCCCTGCCACTTCCCCTTACCCTTTGCCCCTTTTCTTCCTATTCACATTATCTATGATACCTTTTAGTCCTTATTTACACTTTCAGTTTGTCCCACCAGAGAACCTTCGATATTTACATGTGTGTGTCCTATTTATTTCCCTGAAGAGTATGGCCTCAATATGCATCCATTTAGCTATAAATGTCTCTAATTTCTCATTCTTTATGGCTGGGTAATACTCCATTTTATAAAAAACATACAACACATTTTCTTCATCCAGTCTCCAGTTGATGGGCAATTGGGCTGCTTCCAACTTTTAGCTATTACAAACTGTGCCTCTGTGAACATGGGTGCACATATATCGCTGTGGTATGATTCTTTTAATTTTTTTTTTTTGGTATCAGGGATCGAACTCAGGACCTTGTGCTTGCGAGGCAGGCAGCGGATTCTTTTAAATTTGGGAGGAAGATACCCAGCAGGGGAATAGCTGGGTCAAATGGGACTTCCAGTCCTAGTTTTGAGGGATCTCCATACCGATTTCCACAGTGGTTGCACCAGTCTGCACTCCCACCAGCAGTGGAGCAGGGTTCCTCTTTCCCCACAGCCCTGCCAGCATTTGTTATTGGTTGATTTCTTGATAGCAGCCATTCTTTCTGGGGTGAGGTGGAATCTCTGCTTTGCTTTCTTTTGCATCTCTCGAATGACCAGTGATGCTGAACATTTCTTCATATGTTTATTTGCTGTTTCTACTTATTTGTCTGAGAAATGTCTGTTCATTTCAGATGCCCATTTTTGGGTTGGGTCTTTAAATTTGGGAGGTCTGATTTTTTTAAGTTCTTTATAGATTTGAGATAGTAGACCTTAGTCTGAGGGACCGCTGGTGAAGATTTTTTTCCCACATTGTGGGTTGTCTCTTCACACTGTTGGTGGTTTCTCTTGCTGTGCAGAAGCTGTTTAATAAGAAGAGATCCCACTTGTTAATTGTTTGTGCTATTTCACAGGCAACTGAGGTTTTGTTCATAAAATCTTTTCCTATGCCAAAGTCTTCGAGAGTTCTACCTAACCTCTGTTCCAGCCAGTTTAGTGTTTCTGTTTTAATATTTAGATCTTTAATCCATTTAGATTTTAGTTTAGTGCATGGAGAGAGATATAGGTCTAGTTCTAATCTTTGGCAAGTTGAAACCCTGTTTTTCCAACACCATTTATTAAAGAGGCTATCCTTCCTCCAATGAGGGTGTTTGGCTCCTTTGTCAAAAATGAGTTGGCAGAGTGTGTCTGGAGTCATCTCTGCATCTTCTAATCTGTTCCACTGGAGCTCCCACTTCTTTACTGAAATCTGAGTTGGCTTTCAAGGCTCCACTTCTTATGGTCCATAAATCACAGACTGTCAGGCTGGGAGGAGCCATATTGATAATTGAATCCAACCTCTTGGTTTTGCAGATGAGAAGTCAGAGGCACAGAGAGGAGCATCCAGTTGCTCAAGGCCACAGATCCAGCTGGTGCAGAGCTGGCTACAAACCTATGGGACCAACCGTGCAGCCAGGCCTTTCCTGAAGCACTGGGCAGCCCCCCACTTTGGGACACAGCTGTTACTGTAGCCATCTTTGCTCTGGAGTTTGCTCTCTTGTGAAGCTGTTTTATTAGGGTGTAATTAGTAATCACTCTTAAGGCAGTCTTTCTTGATGAATCTTGCATCCCCACCTGGTGGCCATGTTGCTTTGTGCAAAAGTGAGCATTTGCTGACGACAACGGTAAGGAACCATGTTGGGGCAGAAGATCACTGTTGATAAAATGCTTGCATGTATATTACTATCTCATTAATGCAACAAGCCTGTGGGGCAGGGATTATTTTTATCTCCTCTGGAGAGGAAGAAATGGGTTTAGAGAGAGGAAGGGACTTTCTGAGAGCCACCTAGCCAACAGAGAGGAACCCCTTTGTCTGTAAATGCCCCAGCTATTCCTGCCTGCCTGAACAAATGTACCTGCCTCCAAATGTTTCATGTGCATTTGTCTTGTTTCTTTAACTAGAAGGCCTGGGACATGTGTTAAGAATTCTTTATTTCTCAAAGTCTCCAATAATCACAGCAGGTTCACAATATTTATTTGTTGGAGAAATTAGTCACAATTTTTCACTGCTGCCTCCAACCCTGAGGAGACAGGGTCCATTCACACACATGGATATTACTGGCTCTGTCACACTAATCCACTTGTTTCTCAGTCTATGTTTCTTTTTCTTTCCTAGAGATGTTGTTAAAGCTATTTGCCTTCTTTCAAATTCTTGATGAGGGCATGAGAACAGCCCAGGAGCTAAACACTTGTGGACGCTAAACTGTGTGAACACAAATCAGGGAGAAACTGGGTGCAGAAGCTCCAGAGGCTCAGTCTTGGGACTGAGGACAGAGCATTTCAGGATGGCATCAGGAAGCAGAAGTTGGAAGGAAATGATCAGGAAGTGGGAGGAGGCACCTGGCTAACCTACTTCTGTTCTTTGCTTCCTTGATCTTTAATTACATCCTTATTTCATGAATTAATGATGTCACTACTGCCTTTAATATAATTTATTAAAGCAGTTGATTCCAGGCAACTTTACATGGTTTCTTCTGTGACTCCCACAAAAGGAAACCTTTTTACAATCTAACAGCCGAGGCTTCCAAGTGAGAACATCCCCTCGCACCAGTGGACGGGCCTGGTGCCTCCCTCACCTTCTGGGTAGCAACAGCCAGATTTTAAACAGCACCATTCTAATTAGGCATATGGTGGACCAGAAATAACTGGGTCACTCAGAAACTTTAATGTACAGCTGCTGCAGCCTGCCTTCAGTTTTAAATACATTAGGAAGTGAAGTTTTGGAATTACTCTGTAAAGAAATGTCATATCCTGTGCTAAACCTTTCCCCAACTTTGACTCTTGTCCTGACAGCCCTGCAAATTGGCTATTATTATCCCCACCTGACAGAGAAGAAAATGAAGGCTCGGAATTCCTAAGTAGCTTAACCAGTGTCACATAATTAATCGACAGAAGTACGATTTAAACCCAATCTAGACTTCTGTCGCAGAAACATCTGACGTTCCAGACTCAATTTACAGAACACTCGATTTCTGAAATTCTCTACAGTTAGCCTACAACACAACAGAAACCCAGACAGGTGTATTCATTTGTTGGAACAGAGAGTTTCTAAGACCTGACATGCTATGATCCTGAGTTACAGCCGCCATCACGGCCGACTCTAGTGTTTCCCGTATTGAGAGCTCATTGGCTGTCAGATACCATTATTTTCATTTGATTGCATGTAATTCTCACACCTATGACACAGTGTGTCCTGTTTCACAGAGGAGGAAACCGAGGCTCAGAGAAATTAAAATAACTTGCCAAGTTCCTGGAGCTGATCAGGCAAACCCAGGGTTGGGCTCAGGTGTGATCAACCCTTCTTCCTATCCGATGTGAGGTTCGGGGTTAACGTGTTGTCTGCCCCTCAGAGGCACACAGAAGGCACCCCTGGACTCCCTGGCCTAGAATTACAGCTCCACCGCTTGCAGCACAGTGAGACGTGGGCCGGTCATTTAACCTGCCGGCCTCAGGGCTTTATCTACAAAATGGAATAACCACAGCATGCTTACCTGCTAGAGTTGTTGAGCACTGAGTACAGCACCTGATGCTTGTTGAAGGGTCAGCTGTTATTGCCATGTTCTTTTCTCATAGCCCTGAGCCTGTGTTCTTGGCCCTGGGAGCTCAGCACCATGTCTCTTCATTCCTTGTGCCATTGTGAGAGAAATGAGCCCCAGACTCTGGAGAGAGATTTAAAGAGAGTTTCTGTGATATTTCCAAAATGTTAACTTACCCTCTTTCTCCTTAAGTTTCTTTCAGCTATGACAGCTATGGACTTAATATAATTCAATTCACTGAAGTTTTATTAGTTGTGGATATGAGTAGAAGGAGCTTTCCCTGAAAGCTGCTTATGGAACTGACAGTGGAACAGCCATTGGTCATGCAATTATAGATTAAAGGGATTCACAAGGATAATGTGCTAGTTTATAGGAGAGACATGGAGCACCTGCTCCATGTGAGTGCCGTAGAGTTTACCGTTGGCTCTTGGTTGCAAGCTGGTGTTACTACGGTGGAACACTCTTAGTGCAGAGGCAAGTGGCTTCTCAGCTTTGAGGATACGTATACCCATATCCTTGCAGTTCTAGGAGATTTATTTTTATGCACTTTTTTCCATCCAAGTAATGAATTTAGTACACTATCTTGGGGGAGACATTGTCTCTCTGCTGCTAGTATAGCAAGGCTCTATAAGCAGCCTTAAGTTCTTGGCAGAGTTATTTCCTTAGCCTTCTTTCTTTCCTCCTCCTTCATCCACTTCCTAATTTGTCTTAGACTTCTGTTCTTAGTGCCCAGAGATTCTAGCTTGTTGACAAGTCTGCTGCAGCCTTCGTGGGAGCTCACTGGCCAGACTCAAGTAAATGACTGGCACATTTCCCTACATACTATGAGAAAGAGCACACTGTCAGAGGGGAGGGGAGTCTGGAAGAGACATCTGCATATCTCCTTTGATATCTGGCACAGTATGGAACCCTAAGTGGAGGCTTAGTAAATCCTGGCTGGACCGAGGCATGACTGTGTTGTATTTAGTCAGAATCAGCTGCATTTACCAGGGTATTTTTCAACACTGTCACCTCTTCCTGAAGATTTGCCTCATGGCATCTCAATCCAGAAATAACATTTTGCAGTCTGAAACCCCCTGAAGTTTATCTCTGGCTCTTGAGAGAGTATTACTCTTCACATTGTGTCATAGGCAAGTCCTTGTTCCCTGACAGGATTGCAAATGTCTTCAAGTGAGGACCAGGTTGACCTCATCGTCATTCTTTGAGCAGTATCTACAATGGACCCCATTAGCAATTCACATATGTGTATGTGAACTTGAATAGCATTTTCTCCACAAGGGTTTTCTGTGTTATAACTTTATGTTTCTCTCTCCCACCAGATTGTGAGCTCCTCTGGGCGGGAGATATGTCTAACTTTTCTTTGCCTCCCTAGCCTGTAGCAGAGGCACCTGCTCCACATTCAGCCCATGCCTCTCCCCCTGTGCAGCTGCACTTGTCATCTCTGCAGGGTTAGCCTGCTGCAGTTGTCAGCCAGTACGGCCCTGCTCATCTGTCAAGACCTGCTCAGCCCACTCCTACTAGAAGTCAGTTCTGATCCACCAAAGAACCTGATGGAGAACCTAGCTTATAGTAGCTGAACAAGAGATTACTGAACAAATAACACAAGGATGATAGTGTATAAATATTTGCTAAAGAGATGGTAAACCCTGGAAAAGAGACGAGCCTCCACTTGCTGGACTCTAATATTTTATATCTATCTCCTCTCCTAGATTGTGTGTGTGTGTGTGTGTGTGTGTGTGTGTGTGTGTGTGTAGCCCCAGTGTATGAGGTTATAACACTTAATAAGTCATCCATAAGTATGGGTTGAATACATGGAACTTGAGCAGGAGAAGTTATAAGAGGAAAACAGCCAGGATGGGTGGTTCTGAAAGACCTAAGGAGTGAACCTCTCCCAAAAGATGGCTATTCTCTCATTTGTGTGGCCTCATCAGCCTACCCTTGGCAATACTAAATCAGGGGTTCTTTGTGTCTTATTGGGCTTCGTGTGCTTGGAGCCACACACCATTGTGGTGATGCCAATCTCTGACATGTGCTTGGGTAGAAGACAAATGGAATGTGACCTGAAATTTCATCATTTAATAACAGAACTGGGATTGTTTATATATATATATATATATATAATGAATAAATATGTAAAATGTTTCAGTTGAGTGTTATACAGAAGATACTCTGTAGTTATTAGTAGCCTGTGTTTCCCTCTCCTCAGTGACGTATTGGAGTCAGCTCACACCGGTCCTAGAGAGCCAATTGTGTGTATGTCTTCTCAACTCAGCTCCAGCTTCTGTGACTTTTTGTTGGTATCCAGAAATTGAGAATGGTGGGAATAAATAATTAAGCCATAGAAATCACAAATGCTGCAAATTAGCACTCCCTCCCCTTCTTACCCCATACCTCCTCTGTGCTTTAAACATTTACCATTATATTTCTGCTCCCCCAGCCCTCTAGGCTTAGACTGGATCAACACTTGGCTTTGTTGTGTGTCCCTGGAATGGGCCAGCGTGGTGAGGAGATAAGCGAAGAAGCGGTGACAGCAGGCTGGGCTATAGGACTGGGATCCAGTGGTTTTCTGAATCTCACACACGCAATCCTCCTGAGAAGTACTCAGTAGGCACAAGCGGCTTGAAGGACTTGAATTATTGCCTTTTAAAAGAGGAATTCTCTTTATCATCTGTAGTATTTGCCTGTTCCTCCCCTTCAACTGCGCGCCTTGCATTTTCTACTCCAGTTTTGTCTAAACCTTTACTCTATGCTGTCATGTAACCACATTAGCATCACAGAGTCTGGGGGACATTTGAACTGAAAGGGACTTAGGCATCGTCTAATACCCAGGAATATATTTCCCCTTCCCCTTCAGTTGTCTTTCCCCTTGCATTTTCTACTCCATTTTTTGTCTAAGCCTTTATCTGTGTTGTACTGTAACCACATTAGCATCACAGAGTCTGGGACATTTGAACTGAAAGGGACTCAGAAAGCATCTAATACCCAGGAAGATGTATAGATCTTTATTTCTTATGCCAAATTCAGCCCAGTGATGGAAGTTGTCCTGTGCCGAGAGTCGGTAGCCACCTCTGCGTTCAGTGGTATTAAGAGGCAGGACTGATCATGCACGTGCGGAGTGCAGGGTGCCAAAGGTGTGTGATGTGAGAAACAGGACTGATTTGCACTTTCCATGAATTTTCAGACCCTGAATTCAATCCATCTCATGACATAGGCAAGAAAATTCAGAATCTGAAGGATTAAATAACTTGCCAAGGGTCACACAGCTTGTATGTGGCTATGCAGGAATTCAAAGGCAATTATTCCCTATTATACCTTACCCCAGACTTCATTTCTGCAGTGAGTTATGCAGCCTTGAAAAAGAAAAGAATAACCAACAGCATGAACTTTAAGTCCAAATCAGAACCAAGAATGGAAAGGCAGTGAGATTATAGATCCTCAACTCAATTGACTCTTCTCGGCTTGGTCAGTTGGGCTACATTTGTTATTGCTTTGTGCTTTAGATTTACTCCTTAGTATAAATAAGTTGAGTTAAAGAAACAAATATGTCCTGTGTGAGGTGGGCATGGTGGTGCACATCTGTAATTCCAGGACTCCGGGAGGCTGAGGCAGGAGGATCTCAAGTTTGAACCAGCCGGGGCAACTTAGTGGCTTCATAGTGAGACTCTGTTACAAAATTTTAAAAGATAAGTAAATAAAAAGGGCTGGAGATACAGCTTAGTGCAAAGGCCCTGGGTTAAATCTCTAATACCACACCTTGTCTGAAGCAAACAATAAATTCCATGTCACACACTGCTGGAAAGTCACATGTCTGAAAACTGGCAAGCTTCATCTTAGCATAGCATAGAATCAGGGAACACCCAGTTGGTAGGATTAGGAAGTTTAGTCTAACTCTCTTCTCTTGACAAATGAATCAACCACATCATGAGCCAAAGGAAATACAGTTTTAAAATATCTCATCTATTGGTAATTGCCACATGTCTTATGAGACTGTACTTATGGGGCACTTTGAGCTTTCCGTAGGGCTGCCTGCTTAAACCCTTCCACGTCTCATGTTCTTCATTTCCAAAGGAGGAGTCACGTGCCCTCTCCACTTCTTTACCTCCTTAAAACCTGGCCTTCGACCCCAGAACTATATGAATGTTCCTCATTCGTATGGTGCTTTATAACTCTTTTTGTACCTCATTGCTTTGGACCCTGTAGTAGTCTGCTCGGGCTACCATAACAAAACACCACAAACTGGCTATCTTAAATTTTTTTATTTTCATATAGTTCTGGAAACTAGATATCAAAGATGATGATGCTGTCAAGGTTTGTTTCAGATGAGGCCTCTCTTCCTGGCTTGTGGATGGGCACTTTCTTATGGTGTCTTCACGTGTCTTTTCCCCTTATGAGCACAGAGGGAGAAGAGAGGAGAGGAGAAGAGAGGAGAAGAGAGGAGAGAGAGAGAGAGTGAGAGAGAGAGAGAGAGAACACTCTGGTGTTTCCTTTTTTATAAGGACACAAATCCTATCAAATTAGATGCCTACACTTACAGCCTCATTTAACCTTAATTACTTCCTTCAAATAGAGTCACATGGGGGCTAGGACTTCTACCTATGAATTTTAGGGCAACATAATTCAGTCCATAACAGATCTTTAATATGAGTCCCAGAATATAGTCGGGGCAGGCATTATGATTGACATTTTATTAGCATAGGTTCTGGGACTCAGAACATTTAACAACTTGCACAAAATTGACAGGGTGGTGAGTGATGAAGCTGAAAGGAATACCTGAGTTTTCTGACTGCACCCAAACATCATTCTTTTCCCATCATTCTCCCAAGTCTCCAGCAAGAGTGATCCCCAGCCAAAACAGTACAATAGTCTTTTTCATCCTTTGTCCCCTTATAACAAGGGACAATAGGACTGTCTGCCCAATATTTTTAAAATGACACTTCTGAGGATAGAGAGGAAAATCAAGCACAGCTTTTCTACACTCTCATTCAACAATCAACTCAAAAGACTTCCGGGCAGATAGAGTGGTCACTAAGAAGTATGTGGGAATTTCTCCCCACTACAACAGATCGAGTCTACAGTGAGCGGCAGGGCAGGAGGTATCCTTTCACTCAGTTTGATTCTGACACTGTCTGCTTGGAGTTCACATTGGATCACAGGCTGAGGGCTCAGCCCTTGTTTCAGACCCACTCACAACAGTAGGTTGTCCTCTGTATTTCTGGCTGATTGGCTATCATTCGAGCTTCCCACTATTCTTTCCTCAGATTTGACTACTTTCCTAGAATGCCGCACAAAATTCAGATAAACACTTTACTTACACTTGCTGTTTTCTTCTAAGAATACAGATAAAGAAGTAGAAAGTTCCCTCTGGGAACCTCCACACATGCAGCTGTCCAGAAGCTCTTCAGTCCTTTTGTTTTTACAAAAGCTTTATTACCCGGGCATAGTTGATTAAATTTTTGGCCACTGATGAACAACTCTACTTTCAGCCCCTGAAGAGTGTAATAAAGCCATGGATTTCCTACTCCACCTTCCTCATTACAAATTAATGTAATGAGCTAAAGTTTCCAACCCTGTAATGATACCTGGGTCTTTCCTGGGACCCGCTCCCACCCTGAAGGCACCTAGCTTCTGCCAGCCATCAGTCACCTCATTCACACACAAAAAGACACTTGGAGATTCCAAGGATTTTGGAATTGTATGCCAGGAAATGGAATGGTGTTTCACAATATCACAATGCCTCGATTATATTAAATTGCAAAAGGGCCGGGGATTTACCTCAGAGGTTCCAGTGCCTGCCTCGCAAGTGCAAGGACCCAAATTTGATGCCTGGTGAAAAAAAAAAAAATTAAATTGCAAAAGAGAAAGTTTTACTTTAAATACTGCCATCTTGACAGTGTCACTCTTCTTCATGGCGTCACTTTTAAAAATCTCTATATATTTATTATACTCAGTTGTAATGTGTAAGTTGTGATAGGAAATTTACAGACTTAAACTCTTCAAATCTATGGCCTGGATGGATTCCAAAACCCTAAATAAATATGAAACCATAAAGTATAAATAGGTTGCAGACAGACTAGTGTAGCTATTTTGTTGCTCTTTTTTTTAAATCTTAATTTTTATTTGTATGTATTTGCAGTACATAATGATTACGTTCACCCTAAGGAGTTACTACGTGTACGTAACACATCTTAATTCTTTTTTTCCCCTCTCCTTTCCCTCCCTTCCCCTCTTGGTTCCCTTCCCTTTTGCAAAAGATCTGTCTCCCTGTTTCCTGTTATCTGTCTTTTATTCCACGCTTCAATTTATATTTTGGATTAAGAGAAACCATCCAATTATTTTTCACTTCAAAACTGTCTTCCATATTTGAGATTTTATTGGTTGTGTTGAGCATCAGTACAGACATTTCACTCTGTGCATAATTTGTAACACGTGTGCCAAAAATCTAAACAGCCATGTATTGTTTCTTTTTCAGTTATTCCAGTGACTTTCCAGCTTCAAATTTGGAGGCAAATTTTCTGTAAGAGGATTAAGTACCAGTATCTTCGAATGCTGACAAAGTGTCACTTAATTCCCACCGATTCACAATTTCATATCATATACAATACATGCTCAAATTTTTGATCTTTCACAGCACATTAACAAAATTAGGCGAACTGGACTAGCATAACCAAAAAAGATGCTACAGACCACACACAATTCTGACAGGGAAGTAGTCAGGAAATACTTTTCTTTATGATACAATTCTACTAAAGGCAATGTGGGAATAGAAGTCACTTAAAATATGCAAAACATATTAAATGCATGACTGTGCCTCCAAACTGCTATTTAGTTTGCCTTGTATTGCAGGATATAAAACTGACCCCTACCTATGGAAAGTTAAGCTGACACCAAGACAGTCAAAGCCTGCCATAATTCAATATCCCACTATTTTCTGGTTGTACCAAAAAAATAAACAACCAGCGAATGACTTCACATCTAAAAAAATCATTTATACTTAAAAAATGTGATGAAGTGGGATTCCCTCCCTTTAAAAAATGTTTCTGAAGCTACTAAACAACTTGCATTTACAAAATAGTTGATAAAAATATTCCTCTGGATTGTACTCAATCCCTTCAATAAAGAAGGGAGACGGGGACCACTGATGAGACACAGTGAGTGATTAATCAGACCTGGCTTCTTTCTCTTCTGTCTGGTCAGAGGCTGTGCTCCCCTCGTTTTTAGTGTCTCCGTTTTCCGCAGGAAAATCTTCCTGAGTTTCTTGATTAGCCATTTCTACCTGGTCTCCTTTGGGTCCCCTTTTCCCTTTTGCTTATACTTTTTTGTCCCAAGATTTATCCTTGCCTGCTGTCTTTTTTGGCTTTGTTTCCACTTTTGCAGGAGTAGGTTTAACCAGCAACCTCGCTGATCTCCTCATGGGCTCCTCTTCTGCTGCCCCTTTGGTGGAGCTGACTGTTCTCTTGGGCATCTTGGAGGTTTGGGGGGTGCGTGCGGAAGCTGCCGGGTGAGGCTGTGCACAGGAGCCTTGCCGAGCTATGCAGCTCAGCAGCTGCTGCTCCTCCCACTGCCAGAGCTGCTGCAAAACCATGCAATATTTAAACTGGTGTGTCTGAATTATTTCACTTAACATTATGGTCTCAAGGTGCATTCGTTTTCCTACAAATGACTCAAGTTTATCCTTCTTTATGGCAGAGTAGTACTGCATTGTGTATACCACATTTTCTTTATCCATTCATCTGTTAATGGACATAATATGCTGCTTCCAAGATTTAGCTATTACAAGTTGTGCTGCTATAAACATGGGTAGGCATGTATCACTGTAATACGATGTCCTTAACTCTTTTGGGAAGATACCTACAAGGGGAATAGCTAGATCAAATGGAATTTCTAGTTGTTTTTGTTTTCTTTTTGAGAAATCTCCATACTGATTTCCACAGTGGTGGTACTAGTTTACACTCCCACCCACAATGTAGAAGGGTTCCTTTTTCCCACAGCCTTGCCAGCATTTGTTATTTTTTGATTTCTTGTTGATGGCCATTCTTTCTGGAGTATGATGGAATCTCCATGCTGTCTTAATTTACAAACTAGGTGAGCAGTATGACATGTTGTTTGGAATTTTCTGGTCTTATTATGTCTCTGGGAAGTGCTTATTTAAATTCAGAACAGAACTGCGGAAGACACGTTGAATTTCTCACCAAACCTACCCATTGATTGCATCTGAAGGTAGGAAGTGGGTGTCTCTGGAACTTCACATACTCTTCCAAATATCCTGCATTCCAGTGCCAGGAGAAGGGGCCATTAGGAACCAAGGGGCTGATGAAATACATCAAAAAGAAGCAGTGCCCCTCAATTCTTAAGCCAAGTTCTCTCCCTAAGAGAGAAGTGGTGAAGTCCAGTAGAATGAATATGGATGGAGTCAGACTAACTATGGTTCATTCACATCCAACTCTGCGAAGCAGTCATTCATTCTTTTGTATACTTTCTTGTTCCAAAATTCTTTTTAAATGTCTCGCTGCCTTGCTACTTGCTATTCAGATGACATTCACCAAGCCACTTAACTGATTTCTAACTCTTAGTATAATGGAGATACTAACAGCCACCTTGCAAGGCTGTTTGGTGATTAAACACAATAATACGTGAAAAGTACAAGCACGACATATGGCACACAGTAAGTTACCATTAAGCAGTATCCATTATTTTGAAACAGAAATGTCCTTCATCCATCGTATTCTTCTGTAAAACTCACAGTCTTGGAAGAAGTTTAGCTTCTGTATAATGTTTGTACTTTTCTGGTATCATCAATAAGGGACTCATTATTTCATTGGGTTGGTGAAGCAATCCCTGGGATGGCAGTAGGATTTGGGAATGGCAGGTGGTTATGGATAGGGCTAAATTATTTACTTCATCAAAGTGTCTCTGGGCTTTATCATAGAAGCTGTGCATAAACATGAATAATGATCTCTTTTACTTGGGGATCAGAAAGGTCACTAAGCCTGTGGCAGCCATATAAAGTTGTGTTTGCTGCATCCATCAAGATGCGATTGGGTATGGATGTGACACATGACAGGCAGCATGAGGGTGGGCTTCTGCTTTTTGCTTTGTATTCCCATCATGCTGGGCTGCCACATGGAAAGGCAGTGGTCAGGCCTCTGGAGACCCAGAGTCCTGTACTTATGCTGCACTTTGTAGCCATTTCCTCCTATGGAGGATCATTCAGGGCAGCAGGGGTTTGGAGACTGGTGAGTAGTGAATGGCGTGTCTGTTTTCCCATCCGATAGGCATCCTGGGCTTGAGCTCATTCTTTATCTCCAAGGGATCTAGGAAATTGGTGGAAAGGGGAAAGAAAATGAGGCCAAGTGAGTAATTTTGTCACTGCCCCATGATGCACCCCAGTGGAGCTCAGCTGACTCTTGGTTTCAGGCACTGACTCCTCCAGAGGCTCTTGGGGTCCAGAGTTTTAGAGGAAACTGCCTTTCACCTTCTCTCCGCTCTCATAGGTGGAGCCAGATGAATGTGCCACTGTGGGCTGGTCATTCACTACTATGGCTCAACATTCTTTTTCTCCAAACCCTAGCCACATTTCTGGCCACTTTCATCATCCACATGCTATTTATGAAGATGTAATACTTTTTCAGTTCAAGTGAACTAGTTTTTAACTTCAATGCATTTATTTATTAAAGAAGAAAACTTGTGTTATTGTGGTAAATGAATATAGAAAATACTTGACATAGGTAAAATGCAAACCAGACAGTCAGATTAAACTCTTCCTAGATATGTTGGCCAAATCAAAGTCTCTGTGTCTGAAGCGTCTATCTTTCTTTGTTACAAAGGGAGCCTGACGAGGGTTAGGGAAGTGTTGAAGACAGTAGTACTCAGTTGAAGCTTTCTCCTTAATGGAACACAGAAGGGTTAAAAGAGAATTGAAACAGGAATAACTGTCTTGCGATGTGATTTAATAGTATTTAATAATCTATCTTTGTGTCATGCAAATGGTTTCGTGGACCATCCAAAATGAGTTGTATAGGATGAATTCTATATTTTGCAGAAAACTGTACTAGGAACCTTTAGTTCCCTTTAAATTCCAACTGTTTGCTTCCATCTATTATTCTTAATGATTATCTAATTAATTATTTGTATTGCCACTTTTGCTTCTACTACTTGCTTACTAACTTGTATTAAGCTGGTATTTATTTATTTAATTTTGGGGGAGTACTGGGGATCAAACTTGGGACCTTGCGTTTGTGAGGCAAGCCCTGGAACCACTGAGCTAAATCCCCGGCCCAAGCTGGTATTTATTTGAACTGCTCATCTAATACTTTACACCTTCCCCAAACTTCCAGATACTAATTAAAGACCATTGATACTTTCACTGAGCAAATTATGGAGTCAGGAAGCAAGTCCTCCAGAGTCCCTCTACCTTCCCCTCCTGGCCCTTGCACACAATGCCCCCAGCGCCCCACCCCATAGAAAGAAGCCTCCTCCCTCTCTCTCTTCCTAAGAGCTGCCACCATTCCAATGAGTAATGTTTTGAGATGGATGCAAAATCGATAACACAAGACTCACATTGCTCTGGTTATCTTCTATTCTTTTTCATTCAACCTCCCTTGGCTTCCCTAGATGAGAGTCTGGGGAGAGATTCATTTTCTCCCTTGTTTTTTTTTATATCACTGTTGTAGCCACAGGGATAAGAATGGCAAATTTTTCTAGATTGTCAAGGGATAGGTAGGAAAGATGAGCTCTTTGTTGTACCTGACAACTTGCCATAAAGAGCCAAAGGGCTGTTTGTGAATTTTTTTTATTAAAGTTTTAATTATCATTTTCAATCTGCCCAGATTGTAATCCTTGCTGAAGATTGTTCCCAAGTGAAGTTTAAAAGTACCTTCAGTGGTCAGTTTGTCTGTGATTTCACTAGTGAAACTGGTGTGTGTGTGTGTGTGTGTGTGTGTGTTTCCTGACACTCATCTAACACAGACCAGTGGTTTTTTGCTCCAAGGCTCCTGCGTGTCCGTATCACCGTTGAACTCTAGACATTTTTCTGTGACTCTTTCTTCCTGTGTTTTAGGGACTCAGGATTGGCCCTGTCCATGCCTCCCTGTGTGGTAGGGGGCGCTGCTACGAATCAGCCATTTCCCCACCTGACCTCTGTATGGTGTCGCCAGTTTCTCAGCCTCCCCCTAAAAGCCTTTAAGTACTCACCTCTCTTTTGCTACCAGCCCCAGTGTTCAGACAACAACTGAAACTATCCACATTGCTCAGGTAGAAAATCTGGTCAGCTTAGGTCATGTGGAAAAAGCTTCAGTTAGACTTCAGTATGTTAAAGCCAACTTTGCGAACCACTGTGCAATCTTCAATTAAATGCATCAACTTGCAGCTCTCCCTCTTCAAAGGCTAAGTGTTTAACAATAGGATCTACAGCTATCTTCCATTTTGCTAGAGTGGCCCCAGCTTCTGCCTCTTTCTTTCCAGGCCATTTCTTTCCTCTTGCTTTATCCCACGGCCCCTTTTCCTTCCCATATAAAATGCTACTAGTCTCTCTCAAATGCTGTTAAGAAGCTGTGGTCTCGGGTTTTCACTATCCGCCCCCCCCCATAAGAGCCACAGGCATGCTGCACACATGTACTCTTTGGTTCAAGTATTTTCACTCAACTCTGACCCTTTACTTTAGCCTTAGATTCCTCCACAAAGCATTCAGGCCTTTCCATGTGGTATCACAGCTAGGAGACAATGAAAATGCGTACTACTGTATTTGGATTTTTGTTTAAATGTCAGGATAAAGGCCCCTTATCCACAGTTTCACTTGGTGTGGTTTCAGTTACTGGCGGTCAACTATGGTCTGAAAATATAGCACAGCATAAAATATTTTAGAAGAGACACAGCTTTTATTACAGTGTATTGTTGTGATTGATCTGTTTTATATTGTTAATCTCTTACTGTATGTAATTTATAAATTCAGTGTATGGGGAAAAACATAGTATACCTAGGTTTCAGTACTATCTGTGCTTTCAAACATGCACTGGGGGTCTTGGAACACATCTCCTGTGGATGAGGGAGCACTGCTCAGCTTGAAAGCTCCTGGAAGTTACTCACCTCCTGAAGCCTAGGGCTGTACAGACTCATCTTTAGTTTGCCCATGTTATCACAGTGGGTGTGTGTGTGTGCATGTACATGTGACACACAGACACTCCCCTCTTTTGTCTTCACAGTCACACATATATGTCTTCACCAATATGTGAAATTCCATCTAGTTTGGGCTCTGTAATCCTCGCATGGTGTCTCTGTCTACCTAACCCAGAAATATAAAGATGGTGCTCAGATTAGGGAGTGAAACAGATAGACAGGCACAGGAGGATAGGTGGAGTAGCCTCAGACAGTGGGGAACAGGAGGTGGTAATAATGATCAAAGTGCTCCCAGGAGCTTGTATCTAAATATATAGAGCTTCTATCTTGCAGTGCTTAATGTATATGAAGACTCGTCTCTTATTTCAGCTGTCTCCCACAATCACACTTTAAGGTTGGGGAAGTGGGCACTGTTGTTATTCAGATTATATAGGTGTTGGATCTCAGAAACAGAGAGAGTAGGCATATTTTCCAGCCTGAAAGGTCAGAAGTAGGACTAATGGGTCGGCACCCACACTCCTGGCAGCACCTTAAGCCCAACACTGGTATTCCTTCAGAAAACAGAAGGCAGCAAAGGTAGAGTGGGAGGTACAGGCCTTCAGGTAAATAAAATTTTAGCCTCTCAGTAACCTCTCTGAACCTCGGCTACCTTATCTGCTGGATACAGTCTTCCTGGCCTCATTACCTTCCATTCTTATGGTCTTAGCAGCATATGAGGCAAAGGGATGACAGTCTTTGTGACTTAAAGAATGCCAGGCAATATAAGGCACCAAGGATTAACCCATACCCTATATCCAGGTCCACCTGGCTCTCGGAGATCATACAGTCCCAAGTGAGATGAAGTGCCATCAAGGGAGGACTGTCCTGCCTTGAACCCCAACCTGAAATCTCCAGTCTATGCGGCCAGTGACAGCAGGCAGCCACAGTTTACTTTCTCTTGGAAATACATCTCCAAATTCAGTAGTGAGCTCTTGAAGGATATTACTTTTCTGAAAATGTTCTACTGCAGGCTTCACACAGAGGCAGGCTTTCACATTTTGCAATGCAATAATGAAGAGAGAAAAAGAGACTGCGTTTTTCTGCTTTGCCTCTGAGTATTGCTTAATTGTCTTGAAAAACAATTGACTTAGTGTTTCTTACTTAGCTTTTAATACTAAGGATACATATATTATGTCTCCCAGTTTACTTATCTATTTACCACTGTTGCTTGGGGAAGGTTAGTTTCTTCTCAGTCTAAGTTTTATTTATTTTTCCCCCCCTAAAAATGCCTCTGTGAAGGGACATGGAGGGTAAGCCTATATACTACACATATGGGGAAAAGAAGAACCATGAGCTTTTTTTTTTTTTTTGTACCCGGGATCAAACTTGGGACCTTGCGCTAACGAGGCAGGCGAAGAATTATGAGCTTTATGGAGGTACAGACACACCAAATGGTCTGGGCCCTGTTCTCCTATCCTCGACCCCCAAGCTTGGGATTCCATTATCTATCTGCATTACTCTCTTGAATCTACATTTCACTACGTGGACAACCAAGAGACAATGTTTATTCTATGTGAATGAATCAATCCTGATGCAGTCAATTTATTTCTCTTAGTAGAATAAAAAGACAGTTTCCACATGATGGACCTGACCAAACATCAGCAATCTGAATTAATGCTTCAGAAGGGGAAGACCAGCACCTTGACAGCCCCGTGTTATTTTCCTCCCTAGGCAGGGGTGGACATGGCTAAAAGACTACGTATTCAATTTTCCACACCTTGACTATGAAGACTACCCCAAACACAGTAATGGGCTTGTGAAAACAAGCAGTTACTCCTTTATGATGTTAATAACCAATTACTGGTCATTTAATTATTATTAAACCACCAGTTGAATCCAAGTAAACAAGAGTTTCCTTGACGATATTTGGCTTTTCAGTAATGGCCTGTGGGAGCACCATCTCTCCTGGCTTATTCCCTGTCCAAACCTGCTGCCTAATGAGCTTAGTTTTTCAGAACCTTACGTTAATGGAGCTGTGGTGATGGCAGCTTTCTTTGGTCTAAATTACGTGGACAATTGCCCAAATTGCCACTTTGCTTTCCTGGCATCGACACAGCCCATTGAGAGTATTTCCCTGAGGTTGCTTTAAAAAAAGATTTGGCATTTAATAAAAGCACTTCCTTAAAGTGTGTAACAGTTCAAGCCGTTTACATAATTAAGAATGTCTTTGAATATCTATCTTAACTATTTTTTAAGAAGTTCTCATATTTTTAAAACCCCATTTAGGTTATTTGTACATTTATAGGAACCAGAAAAATTGAACTTGAGCCAGAATGCATGGTTTGGGAGCCCAGTGTAGAAGGGAGGGCTCTAAGTGTCCAAAATGTCTTCGATTTTCCTTTCAGTTTTCCACTCTATCCTCCTCCTCTTTCTCCTCCTTTTTCCCTCTTCTTCCTGCTCATACTCATTGTTGTTATAAAGCACAACTGCTAATCAAACAAATCAGTTTCAATGTTTTAAAAGCATGATTTATTTCACTTTTCCAGTGGGGTACTAGGGAATAAAATAATAGTCTAAAAACTCATACTGGCAGAGGGAAATGGGCAAAACAACAATCCTGAATAACCTACCAACTTGGTCATCAGGCCTTGAGTCAGGCTTTTGAAGGTTTCTTCTTTTCTCACTTTCTCTTTCTTAAGGTGAAACCAGAGTTACTTATCGAAATAGTCGACTGAACTTTCTTCTCTTCTCATGCGATCTCCGTACTTCACTGATCTTAAGGAGGGACTATTTTTGGAGACATGTGTGAGCTGCTTATGTGACTGAGCAAAATCTATTTAAACTTAATTAAGTTTGGCAGATTTTATTTTATTTTGCCACTTAAACCAAGTCAATATTTGAAAAAACTATTTCCTTTGATAGTATAATTTACCTTACAAAACTAGAAGTCAGTTTTAATTTAGAGTCCCCAGTGTCATTGTCATCATTATTATTTATACCCTCCCAGACCTGTGATAAGAAGTTGTTATGCTATCATTTCCCAAATTGATTTGCCCTGCAACTGCATTGCAGTGCTTTAGTAGAAAGAACACTGACATAGGAGACAAGCGACCTGGGATCCTAGGGTTGACACTTCAATAAATAACTGCAATTTCAGGCTGTGATTTCTTAGCCTCGATTTCCTCAATATGAAACGATGGGTTACTGAATGATTTCTAGGGACACTCTTAGCTTTAATGGTCTGTATACTCTTAGCAAATGGAGAGTTATATTTCTGTGCTCCTGGAAAAAGAAAGAAGTCAGGCAGGGAGGCAGGAAGGGAAAAAAGGAAGGCAAAAACAAGAAAAAGAAGCCAGTTTCTGTGGAAGTGGCTCTGTGGCTCCTTGGATGCTTGAAAGCTATGGGAGGCACAGCAAAAACATACACAGCACAGCGTGGGCAAAACGTGCATCTTAAACCGAATTCATAGTCATTAAAAGTAAATGAGAAAACTGAAGCGTTGCTCACTATAGGCAGAGACCAGAATGCTCATTTTTAACAAAAGCACACGACAGTCTCTGGGACTGAGTGATAGATGACTGGTCATTGAGCTTAAAAAATTCTATGCATTTTTCAAATTAGGTGCAATGAAGGGGAACTGCAAATTGGGAAAGCAAATGTGTTATTGTTTCTCATGTTTCTTGTTTTCTTCACTTACTGTTGGAGGAAGACATTTCTCACATCACTTGCTCATTATTATAGATATAGTTTTTGATTTTCCTCTATCAGCTAGGGGGAGAGGAGTGAGTGAGACCAGGGCCTGGGCTCCATGGTCTTACCTGATTGAGGTTGTGCCATCTGTGGTTTCCCAGGAGTATAGGGTGCTGCTGCAGCACTTACCCCTCCCTGGAGAAGAAGGTTGTGGCCGTCTCTGGGACTGATCCACCCTTGCTGTAAGAGCCTCCTGATCTGGAGAGCAAGGGTCAGTGAATATGAGAGCCAACAACAGAGCCAACAGGAGGGACATGAGAACATGGACCTGCCCAGCTGCAAGGCTCTGATCTGTCACCACACATCAGAAATGCCAAATGACTAAGGTGGGAGTTATTCCAACTCCCAAAATTGTCTTGCTTAGGACCTGGAGGCTCCAACCCCTGAGAATGTTGTGATTTCCCTCTTTGCCTGTATTTGTTTGCTGTAGGGCATCATCGTGAGGATAAATTTGGGCCTGAAGGGCTCCCTTTGTTTTCAAAGAGCCTGCGGTTAAGTCTGATGCTTAGAAAACCTGACCCCCTTTAGGGCCCTGGCCCTGCCCAAAGCTGCCCTGATGCTAGAACTTTGCACAGAAAGCTGCTGGGAGCCCTAATCCCAATGATTTTTGCAAGGAGAAGCTGGTTACGGGGAGGTTGTGATCAAGTTGTCTATCAGTGTTGACCAGCTGCCCTGAATGCAAATCTTGTTCTACAATGATTTTTTTCTCTGCATAGAGCTAAACTCCTTCATTCAACTCACATTTATGTACTCACCTTAGATTGATTTTTATTTTATTATTTTTATTTTAATTTGTAGTTTTAGATTGATTTTTAAATAAGTAAAACCAGTGGATGTTTTAGATTACTTGACAGCTTAGGAGATTTTGGGAATGATGAAGATGCATGAGAGGACGTATTTCTCTGATGAGATGCAGGCTAAGGGCTCACTAAATCGGGAACCTTTTCTTTGCCCAGTATATTCGTGGCTGGACCTACCTGAGACTCTTTCCTGAGAAGTTAACCCTATTAGCAGCGACAGGTGCCCTGCTTCATCTGTCATCCTTTTAAACTCAGTTCAGGATCCTCCCTATCTGGGCTGCCACCACTCTTAGAGCACTGAATGCTCTAGTGAACTGTAGTTACTACTTTGCACATTTACCTCTCCTATTCTAAGAAAGAGCGTTATCCTATTCTGTACTCTAGTGCTGCACAATGCCCAGCACAGAGAAAGTTCTGCACATTGGTGCACTGGATAATCAGATGAACGAACGTATGAGATACTGGCCCCAGCAATGGCAATTGGCATCACGCTGTTTGGGGGCCATTTTTTAGTTCCTCCATCAGCCAAATATGATTTGTTGATAATACTGTAATAGTGCCTCTCTTTCCCATCTTGAGGCCCTCTTTTATTATGGTTTTTAAATCAATTTCTCCATTAGTTTTGCTTTTTTTTTTTTTTGCCAATTATTCACTCTCTTAAAAAATCCACCAAGTCATTCTTTTCAACCCATGTTTTCCCTACATCCCATTCTGAATTACTTTTTTTGTCCAAGTTGGTGGCCTGGCTGGATATCAGTACTGTAGATCATTCCAAGTTTGGTTTTTTTAATTAGACTAGAAGTTTCTAAAAATGTTTCTCCTTCAGTCAAAAGAGAAGTGGAAAAGTGATAGGATACTTTAGAAAGCATGTTCCTTTTGCTGTAATCTGGCTGGTAAGAAAGGCCATATCAAATATAGCTACCTGGTGCAGCTATGGGTTCACATTTTAGAGATTTTCAAATCTTCTCCATCACGATTTTTTTCACAAATGTTCTATAAAGTAGATGGAGCAAAACTTTAAAATTCCTATTTTAAAAGTTATAAAAGAAAACTCAATGTGTTAGTCAGCTTTTATCCATTGTGACAAGATGCCTATTGTAAAGGAGGAAAGATTTTCAGAGGTTTCAGTCCATGCTTGGCATTGTTTCTGGGCCTGTGGTGAGGCAGAACATGGGGAGGGGCAGGCTCCTAACTCATCTCATGGTCTTGGGAAGCAAAGAGAGAAATCAGAGCAGAGAAGAAGGGGCAGAGGAGAAAATGTCCCCTTCAGAGTCATGCCCTCAGTGACCTGTTGCATTCAATTAGGTCACGCTTCCTAATAAGCCGACTCAGCAAGGAACTCATCAATGGATTAACTCATTGATGAAATTAGAGCCCTCATAATCCAATCCCTTCCAAAGCCCCACTTCTGACCACCGATTCACTGGGGACCAAGCCCACAATATGTACCCTTGGGGGACATATCCAACCCTCAGAGAAAGATTTAATGGCCTATCCAATTTTTCATGGGTAGTAAGCTCAGAGGAAAGAGTAGAACCAGGTTATAGTATGAATGCAGTGTTCCAGTAGCACACTAGATAGACTCCTCATTCTTTCCTTCAGAAAAACTCTCCAGAAAGGTCAAAGTTCTTCCCTCCCTACCATCTAGTTTTCTGGATATATTTTCTGGGGCATAGGGAAAAGGATTTCATACATAATTGGAGTTTGAAGGATGGAAGGAGTTCTTTAGGCTATCATCACCCAGAATTCAATGTCCATGGAACCATAGCAGGTTCTACATGTATAGATGTAGTGCAGTTTATGGAGTATGGTCACCAGGTATTTTATTTCTCAAGAATTTCACCATTGTTTGTTTGCATGTGAAAGTATATTTGCTAGAAGGAGCTTGACCCTGGGAGTGGGGACTTCTGTAGTTTGTAACAGGAAGACCAAATCCCACATATAGTCCTGGGCCACTTGGTGATAAGGACACATTCTGAGGAATGTGTTGTGGGAGATCTTCTCATCGTGTGCACATCAGAGCATACACTGAAACGCAAAGGGAAATGACCGCAACGTCCCTAGGTAACATAGTCATATGGCACCACTGTCATAGGTGTGGTCTGTTATTGACCGAAACGTTGCTGTCTGGTGCACAATGATTATGTTTTCTATTTAGCACAGAACCTCTCCTTGCCATCTATAGTTTCTAGATCTTAACCTCTATTCATATTCCAGCAACATTGGAAACCACACATATCCAACTACAAGAGAAAAAAATTCTGTTCCTTAGATTCCCCTTTTATGGGATTTATGTGGATAAGTTTGTTCTTGTAAAGTAGATCTGTGGCTGAGTACTTGGTATCCCCAAATTATAGGAGCTGGTGATGATCATAATAAAGTACCCAAAATACTTTCACACGTGCGCTCAAAGAGGGAGCCTTTAGTTACGCAGTGAACAAAATGGTGGCAATTATTTCTGGTTTGGATGTGGACTTCTAGGCCTCTTTCCTGACTGGATAATACAATAAAGGAAGAATCTGGTCTGCCAAGCTTCATCATTTCGCTAGGGGTTGATGTTAACACCTAGTACTCACCCTTAAGCTACCTAGTCATTAACTCTCTCAGGCAGCTTCCCCAAGATCTAAACTTGCCTACTTACCAGAGTGATCTGAAGCTGACTACAGACAATCTTCCATATGTAATCCTACCTACTTGTTTTTGTTTTCCCTTCTTATCCCTTGGATGGCCAGGGATAAATTTTACTGGACCAAAATTCTTGAACCTGTAACTCGAGAATGTATTACCAAGTCTTAGTGCCTTGATGAAAGTGAAAACTTCTCACATTCCTCTGCTCTTTTAAAAATAACCAATCAATAAATATTTATTGAGCACCTATTTCGTGCATGAATATGGATATGACTAAGAAAGATATGACTAAGAAAGAATCCCTAATTTAAGAAGATTTAAAATCTAGTATAATCATTCAAAATACTAGTGCTTCTCTGCTAAGCATTGCTTATGAAATTTGAGCTTTTCTGGTAAGTGAAACAGAGATACTCCCTGTCTTTGGGGAGCTTACAGTCTAGGAAGGGAGAGAGCATTGAGGAAGTAATGATGGTAAGGAATAATAAATGGTTTGATGGGGAAAGAGAGGTGTCCTGGAATTTCATTGCCAGCATAATTGTTCTCACAAACTGGGTCTTGAGAGAAACTCAAAGATATCAAATACAATTGAAAAGTGAGTGGCAGAGATTAGAGGATGATCCAGTGACAAGAATTTGAAGAACAGAATCTTTGAAAGATTTATGATTAGAAGCAGGAGGAGAACAGTTTTTGGTGGAGGAAATAGCATGAGCAAAGTCAAGGAAATAGGAAAACAAAAAAATGTGTATAAAAAATAGAATTATCTGGACTGGTTGGAACATACATGGAAGTAAGACTATAAAAATCAAGTGGCAAATAGCTTTCAGATATAATTTATTTTTTAAATCTAAAAAGTGATTCAAATCTAAAGATTTGTTTGCCTAAATTTGCTAGGTCAGTATTATAAGCCTCCATAAAGCTGTGTTAAATTTTCTGATTCTTAACATTTCACTACAATTTCTTTTTCTTCCTATTTCTCTAGATAGATAGATAGATAGATAGATAGATAGATAGATAGATGTAGGTAGATATATGTGTGTGTATCTATCTAACTGTAGACATAAATAATTATTTTTGTTATTGTTGTCATTAAACCATTTAATATTCAGCTCTGCAAATCATGATCCTGGGTCTATCTCTTGAAAACAAACAGGGTTTTATTTTTGCCTTTATTTTCTATACAATCCCCATTCATTCACTGTGTCCCTCCTCGGAGGGCTTTCTTCAAGGAATGTAATCCCATATTCTCATCTCCACCTGTATCTTTCTGAGACTTGAACAGCTGCTGAATAGCCAGGTTTCTTGGAAAAAAGAAACAAGTTTAAACAACTCCAAAGTCATTCGTAGTCTCTGCTGGGCTGAAGGCAGACAGGGCCATCTGTGCTTTTCGCTCATATCTCAGGCAGGACCTGAAAGAAAATATTCTCTGAGGCTCGGGAGAAAATGACATAAAATGAATCCATTCTGCTGTCAGAGATCATAATGAAACTAGAGAAGGAATACAAGATCAATTCATTCTTATTATAATTTTCAAATTGCCATCTTCCCGTTTGTTCAGATGCAGGTCTGATGGCTCAAATTGGTCTTTGGAATATTTAAGGAGCTTTTTTGGTTCCTTAATATTGGCTTATCAGTTCCAGTAATTTTACCTCCCAGAGTGAAATTGGCTGCTAACATTTGGAGGAAATCCGTGCTGTATTTTCTGGTAAGTTCTGCTGATCATCACTCACCAGGCTATGGTAAATGTGCTTCTGGCTTATTAGGAAGACAGCTGTGGAGACTGGATGCTTTATCACAAAACCGCTGGCTGTTCCAGGAGCTCTTCCCCAGCAGAGACAGCCTTTATCAAGCATTTATCTATTTTTCTCTTTGCATAATACCTTAGATCTGTTTACAGGAATTCTTCTCATTTGGCTGTTAGGATAAAAGAGAAAACTCAGGCTTACAAGTGATTCTTTTATTTCTCCTTCAAGGCCATGTGTGCAGGCCTCATAGAGAGAGATTAAGAAAGAGAAGAAGGACAGAAAGAAAGATGACTGAGTTTGAAGACAATTGCCAACTTTGTTACATTTTTCCTGTGTTGTAAAGTAGTCACTGGAATATACATTTATAAACCTTTTATAAAAGTTTTCATAAATCATTATTTTAAAAAATAATTTTTAAGAAGGAAATAATTGTCCATAATTCTACCAAGCAAAGATAACTATTAACATCATAATGGTTTTAATCAGTCTTTGTTGAGTTTAAAGCCCAGAGTTGGGAATATGTTCTACATAAAAATTTTAAAGTGATATAAACTCTTAGTAATCGTCTTTGTTAGGAGTTCTATAACACCATTGTGTATATTATCATTTCTTGTTTCAGGAAGCTAGTTTGCTGGTTTTATTCTGTTTTGCTTTTCCTATAAAGACTGCAGCAATGAATATTCTTACGCAAAAAGAAAAGCTTTTACATGTATACCAGATCATTTTCTTAGGATGGATTTCAATAAGTTAAATTACCGGGTCAAAAGGTAGGAATATTTTAAAGGCTATTTATATTTGCATTCAGAAAATTTTTGAAAGTGCTCTGCTAGAACAATTTAAACTCCCACTAGCAGTGTCAAAGAATGCTTATCTCACTGAACACTTGCCAGAACTGAATATTACTTTTAAAATATATTTTAATTTGATAGGTAAAGAAAAAAAATGCCACCTTTTGTAAAATTGCAATTCTTTGCCCTCTAGTAAGGCTGAACATTTTTCCATACTTTTTAGCTTTCTGTGTGTGTGTGTGTGTGTGTGTGAATTTTCTATTAATGTCCACAACCTTTTTATTTACTTAGTGTTCTTACTGTTTTTCTAAAATATTTGGATAATATCTGAAGCCTCTATGTACCTTGGTTATAATTTTTAAAATTTGTAAGTATTTTACAGTATTTTATGTGGTTTTAATATTTCACATGGTCAAATTTTCTTCCGTTTTCTTCTAATACTTTTTATTGATTTTAATCTAGTATGTCCTCTTATCTAGAGATGTGTAAAGTACTATTTTGTTTTCTACTGAATTTTGTTATGAAATAGATTTTATATACTTTCTTTATTTCATCTTTTATTGGGGTAGATCATTTGAACTGAGATTCCAAATGAAGTTTTCCCCAAATAGTTAACTAGTTACTACAGCAATAATTACTGACCTCTATTAACTTCCCTATGAAGATAAGATAGTTCATTTATTATATGCTAAATTCATATGTAGATCTAGATCTAGGTATCTGTAGTCTACGTTTACTACCACTGATCTATTTTGATGTTACCACTACACTTTTTTTTTTCCTTTGCTTTCTTCTTTATTGTGACTTTTACGAACTACTCTTGAAATGCAGAAGTTGGATCATGAGCCACTTGTATTACTGTGTCCTAAGAAACAAGGTCAGTTTTTCAATTCCATCACTTCCTAGGTTAAGGAAGATATATAATTAGGCAAAAGCTCAAAATCCTCCGCAAGTTAGCAGAATGCACCAGACCTCTGCCTCGTGTCGTGTGCCTGGGCCCTCACTGCATTACCCCACGTGCCCACCACATCCCACTTCCTGGTCACTTTTCCCCTCCTCCTGGGTCTCTTCCTTCACCCGTGTTAATAACTCAAGCTTTATAAAATATCATAAGGTATGGTAATAGAATCTCACATCCTTCCATTTTCTTTGGCTTAAAATTATTTTTAAATCTTAGTTGTAACAAGGACTTTGGAATCGTTTTTTTCAAGTTCAAATAAATCCTATTCATGTTCTGTTTAGAATTGTTTAAACCTATAACAAACCCTAATTTCTTCAAGGTACCAACTTTTATTTCACAAGCGTATGTTATGATCAGAACTGCAAAGTCCTAAACGTGCATGGAAAACACTAATCTTCAGATCTCTCGGTACATCTGAATCACCCTTAGTGTTTGTAAAGAGTCCTGAAATGGACTGTTCAAATCCCCTCAAACTATAATTTTGATCATTAATGACAATGGTATATGTCTCTGGACATAGACCGTACTGGGAAAAGTATAATGAGATGAATACAAGGGGATGGATAGATGGATGAATGAATGGATAGATGGATGGATGGATGAGATTACAGAAGAACCACTGAAAATGAGAGATCTGATCCACCAGAGAACCTCAGTACCTACCAGGCAGTGGTGATTATTTCTTGAAATCTCTACCAAGTCTAATAACATCAACCATGTATGGTGCAATACAGAGATGAGAAACTAAATATTTTTGAGTTATGCTAGGCATTTTGCTAGGTGTTTTGCACATACAGTATTATCTAATATAAGAAAAATAAGGTCAAAGGCAGGAAGGGCCTTTCCCAGAGATCACAGAGGTAAGAGGTAGACCCAGATACAAATTTATGTCTCTTGAGCTCCATAGCCTTTGCTATTCCTCCAGCTCCTATGAAGGGGAGGGTCTAATATACAGGATATTAAAGAAATGTCGTTTCTATTCCAGTGTCAGTGCATAAGAAATACCACATTTGGTAACATTTTAGAAATAGAGTCTCATTGATGATTATCCTTTGAAAGAACAAACAAGATTCATCTTGTTTTCCCCCATTGTATCAAAGTAGGCCCACAAAGTTTTGGGCCACAAAGGTGCCTACTTAAGGATGAGAGGATTTCATAGAGATTAACATTTTTAAGCCCAGTCGATGTCAATTGTGATTTCACAGACATTGCTCTTGGAGACTTGAGCTGGCATCTAGTCTTAACAAGAGCAGCCCTGCTTTAATCTACTTTCTATTCTGCCACTCTCCATCCCAATGAGACAGTCTAATTATGGCAGATGCAGGGTTGTGAACTGTGGTTTACTCTTCTTAAAAAAAATGACATTAACGTTGCTGTAATCATTCTTTAGCTGCATATATTAGAGACTCCTTCCCCAGAGCCCCAAACACTTTGCAAATATGATCTCATTAACCCATCCGCCAACCCCCTGTGGTAGGTCAGTGGACTTGGAGGCATTCGGGAATTGAATTATGCAACGAGAAAGTGGTCTTTTCAGAGCTGCCTGCCAGATGGGGATGGGATCAGGATGAACATGGTATCTTAGAACTGTGCAGAGCCCTATATATCACCTGGTCTGACAATCCATTAAATAAACAGGAAACTAAGGCTTGGAAGGGCCATGTTAAATGCCAGGGCCCCCAACGATATATATATATAGTTGTTACCCAGCAAGCTTAAAAAATACCATTGTTCAGATTTTAGTTCAGATCAAATTAATCATAGTTTCTGGGACCTTCCCACATTGTAGTTTTAAGGGCTTTTTCAGTGGGTGATTCTAATAAATATCCGTGGCTGAGTATGTGCTGGAGAAAGGCAGACCCAGGGGAAACAGACCATCTGTCCATCTCAGTTGAGGGATCTGTACATGGAATCACTTCATCATTCTCTGCAATTTAGTTTGGTTTGTGGTAGAATATCTTGAGTTCTTAATCCAGACTGGCATCTTACATATAGGAAATAATTAAGGTTAACTTCATTTCACCAGCATTGTACAGCTGTGGCAACATGGTGCTGAAGTAACTGTGATTCTGCCAAGACAATTAAACTAGCCAGATCACTAGACACAATCAGTCAAATCAATCGGTTGGCTGACTTGGCCATTTCAGATAGAATGGCCTGCCTGCTTGCCTAAGTGTGGTCATCACTTTTCTAGACCTGGCCTTTTACAAGGTCTGATATCTATTTTCTATCGTCAGCTCAGTGCTAGGAGGCATTCAAGAGGCTCAGCATTAGTCCTGTGAAAGAATGAAATCATATTCTCTGGGATTATAGGGATTAGAGATTCAAGACTTCATCATAGCATCCATAGTAGGTACTGGATAAACAGTACCAATTATGATGCTTATATTACCTTGGGATACTGCAATGACCTAGGTGCAAGACTTGAAGGTAGGAAGAAGAAGCCATTTTGCTTAACTCTGATACCTTCAGAAAAAAGTGACAGTATAGAGAGTGGCATGGGTTGGAGAAAAAACACAAAGAACAGGTCTAAGCATGGTTTTTCTCTGACAAAGAAAATACAGTTCCTTTTTAGGCTTTACATAAGGTATTGTTATAATGGATTTCTGGGTTCCTATTCCTTAGCCCTCTCAATCCTAAAGCTAAAGCCCCTTCACCCTGTAATCTGGAATTCCTCCTGTCCCTCAGCTCAGGAGCTCTGCCTTTTTTCTGTTTAGTTCTGTCTTAGTTACTTCTCTCTTGTTGCTGAGACAAAATATCTGACACCCAAAGTTAAAGGGGAAAGGGCTTATTTAGCTCATTTAGCTTATTTAGTTTGTAGAGGTTTCAGTTCATTATCAGCGGGCTCCAAGGCAGAGTGGCACATGGCAGAGTGACGTTGCAGAGAAGAAACAGTTCATGGAGCCAACACAGTAGCACAAGCAAGAAGGGAGCTTTAACTGCATCTTTCTGCCCCTTTTATTTTATCCAGACTACAGGGATTAGGGCAGTGCCAAACCAATCAGTGGACTGGGTTAGTAATCACACATCCTTAATCCCAGCATCACACACCCTAGATTCAGCCACCTTTGACTGCATGAGGCTTTGAGGGGACATCTAGACCCAACCCATAATAAGTTCTATCATTTTTGACAGTCTGTCTCACTGAGGTCCTCCTAGTATTTTTCCTATGCTCCCAGGGACTTGAGTCTGAGTTAGTTGCTCGTAAACCTTTCTCTTACTCAGGAGTTGGCCCTGATCTAGTTCTCTCTTTCCCTGTCTCATGAATCTCTAAGTCCCTGAACCACCTCTAAGCTATCCTGGTCACAGCAGCACTATTTTTGTATCACACAAGCTGTAGAATGGAAAGAGAAACAAATTGATATTCCTGGTCCCCACGCAGGCTGTTGAGGATTTGTCTAGAGCAGTGGTGGCAAACCTATGGCATGTGTGTCGCAGTGGGCTGTTTGTTATCATTGAGAGCTCTACAAGGTTCATCAACGCTTGTCTAGACCAGACAGGTTCCGTCTTTCTGTGACAAGGAATAGCATGTTAATTTGCAACCTGGGCATCCCTTTACTTCTAGCCTGGCATAATATTGTAGCCCTTCTTGTGGAGAAACCCGTCATGCTAAGTGCTGGGGCAAGTGGTCATACCAACACCTACCTCCTGAGGCATGCAGTGAGTCATCGTTAGGCTCTTCAACCCCATCCAGATGGATCGATGAGTTAAGACACCTCCATTTGCTGTCCCCAAAGACAAGTCATAGGCTATGGACCAGAGGCTACAACAAGGCCAAGGCCGATCTCTCATCAACTGCAAGGCTTGCTTTCAAGAAAACTTCTTGCCTTCTTAGGAATCTGTAATGCAAATGCAGCAAATGATGACGTGTGTGTGTCCATTTCGATGACTATATCTGCATGCCACATCTGACCAATATTTGCATATATTAATCCTTTCAAAAAAGGCATCGATTATAATCTCACTTTAATGGTATCTGTTTGCAGAAGAGTACTAGGGGGATCACTGGTGACTTGGATTCTCTTCTTCTTTTGTCCCAGGCATAGTTGGTAATTTAGTTCCATCTATCTTTTCAGTGTCATTTCCTGCCTTTCTCTCCCAGCACTTAAACTTTCTTACCGAACATTTCCTTGTTTTGTACACTTGCCGCTCCCTCTCTGTGGAATGCACTTTTCCCCTTCTGTTCCTGGTCAGTTATTATTTCTCTTTCAAAATATAACTCACATATCCGCTCCCCTGTAGTTTTTCCTGAGCTACCCACTTTCTCTGTGCCTGAGTACTTGTGTGTGCATAGATCCCAAGGACGGATTAGCATACCATTTTAAGCTATTGAGAAGAAGCCCTGTGCATCATTTATTTTCACACACATGATATGCACAGTATGGGCTCCTTATGTGTTTTGGTACATTTAAGTTGCAAAATAACAAACATAGGTCTTTGTCCTTGGTTACCTCTGGCTCAGTCATGAAAGAACATTAAGTGGTTTCAGGAATGAAGCCCTGATTAATTCATTTTTGTATCCCCCACCCAGCACCTAGCATTGTGTCTAGGACATAGTGATGTGTGGTACCACACGTGTATTCTAGATTAATGAACCAGCACCAGATGAATTACTGTGGAGTTAGTGCACCTTATCCAAAAATAGTATTTGATTTGAGTGGATTGAACCTGATGTTAAATACGTAGAAAACTGGAGCTCAAGAGTATTTTCTTTCTGCTGAGTGGCCTTCCATCCCCCTTTAAAAGGTCACAAGGAAATCCTTAGAACATTTGTCTATGCAAACTCAAAAGGCAGATGGAATAAGAGGAAACTTTTATTTTCATTTATTTTTCACCCTGACTTTGCGCTTCTAATTCTGAGACTCTGACCTCCTCCAATCTGGAACCATGTGTTAATCACCTTATACTGTAATTTCCCAGCCCAGTATGGTACACAACTGGTGCTTTATAAATTTTTACCCAAATGACCACATAGCAATTTCTAAATCATTCAGGGGAGCCTTCTAGCACCAGCTCTTTTAACACACATTTTGGTTTTACATTGATCATTGCAGATGGCATTTCCTTTCTAGGAAAAGTTATTTGTTCAAGTGAAACTCGCTTGCCTTTGGATTGTCCTCTAAAAAAATGCCTGACAGTTGTGCTGATGCTTTAGTTAAATGGAATAAGGTGGTTTCCATTTTCATATTGTTGGAAACTGCCACTTGTGTTGGCTCATGAGTAATGGTTACATTTGGAGGAGGAGTCCTTGTCCTTTTAGGGCTCTATGGATGTTTCAGACATTGTAAGGAAAAGAAATTAAAAATTGGATGGGAAAATGTAGAAAAAAGCTAACCTCGCTGAAGAAAAAATTTCTTCAAGGGACATAAAAATCAGTGGCATTCATCATTAAATAGAGAAGCATCAATCATTCTCAGTCTCATTTTATTTTTATTGTATGTGTGAGTGAAGGCACAAGTGAAAATGACAATGGTGAATAACTTCTAAAAGCCATTTTATCCATGAACAGTGAATAAGAAAAATCTTTAGTTTCAACCTTGCAGATAGGATAAAAAAAGTCCATCAACTGTAAAACATTTCTCCCTGGTATATGAAATTACTCTGAATCTTTCCTATGCTTCCTAATATCAAGGAGAAGGAAGATAAGGCATAGCCAGTACTCACAAAGAAGGCGCTGAGGGCCAAGCAGACTAGGGTGGGCCCAGTGGTGGTTCGTGGCTTCAGGTAATAATAAATTCATTTTTCCACTGCAAGATTCATTTTCAGCCCCATCTTCTTTCTTTCTGGGTGTTAGCCTTAAGGCCTGCACACATTTGTATGCTTTGCTTCTTGTTTTACATTTTCCAAAGTCACATGGACTTGTACCTGTGTAACTCTCTTTTCTTAACACATGGTTATATGAAAGGCTGTGGACAAAATGAAACTTTTGCAAATCTAATCATCTTTCCAATGCACTCTGGAACTTTCTGTTTAACAGAAGACAGGGTGGAGTCTTGGACAAAATGAGAAAGATTCTGGCACTCTCACTCACATTCTAGTTTGTCTCCTCTGAAAGGTAATTTTTTTAATCACCAATTTTCTTAAAGCTGAACTTGACCTCTCTGAAGAAATGCCTAGATATCTGGAATTTGCAGGACATCCATGTACCCTGCTGAGCTGGCTCCCATCTCCCTTTCTTATACCAGGAAGTACCTGGGATAGAACTATACCTTGCTTGTATCTAATTCTTTTTCCCATTGACATGTGTATACCTCGAGTTTTGGCAGTTCCTAGAGGTGAATGAAGCAGACAGGGCAGAGCTGTGTGAAAAATCTGTGGCCAGACTATGGCTAGCTCTCCTGGTATCTAAGTGACCGTTCCTCTCTCTGTTACACTGTCTTACCACACCAAGATTCATCCTAAGATACAATGCTTCTTGTTAGTGATTTAGGACAGTTCACCCGATCTTTCCCTTCTGTGGCAGAAGCACATTCAAAACTGCTGATGGATGAAGATGGTGCCTTAGTGGTTTCTCACAACTCCTCTAGGTGAGCTAGATTAGTTTCTAAACTAACATGGAAGAGAGCACTGGATATCTTGCTAAACAGTTGGGAGAATGGAGTAATGAAGAGTAATGAAGTAGAATGGTTGGTTTGGGTTCTTGAGTTCAACCGTAGTTCTGAGGAATTATTAGCATTGTCAACTTGGACCAGTTCTTTAATTTCACTGAGCCTGTCTCCTCCCTGTGTAGAATGGTTGAGGGTAACCACAGAAAGCCGTGAATTCAAGAGAAAATGTATACATAGCATGATGGGTGCTGAATAAACAGCAACTCTCATTAGTGTTTATTAGTACTGAGGTTGTTCTCACCTCTCCACTTTGTGTGCCCCTCCCTATTTTGTTATACTTTTCTCTGGTTATGTGAAGACAATTTCTCTTTCTCCTCTTTCTCTATCCTCCCCTCTCCTTCCTCCTCCCACTCTCCCTTTCCCTCCTCCGGATAAGAACTGAAAAATTTCAAAGCTAAAGCAGCCCCTGTAGTCTCAGCTCCGGCTCCCGTGTATGAGATGACACAACGGAAGCCAGTAAACCTGACATCTGACACAAGTTGCCAGTTAGAATTCTGGGGAACCAGGGTGGAGGCTTGGTCTACCTGCTCCATTTTGACTCTTGGTCCCTGGGGATGGCCACAAGAGGGACATCTGTTCTCCAGGAAGCCTGATGCTATGGGCTATGGATGCTATAGTTCTCAGTCTCCCTAAAGGGTAGTGTTTTTCTTCTTTATAACCCCTCGGGAACACTTTATATTTTACCACTCTTTGATAAAATAGCTAAACCAGCTCATCTCCTGGGGCAACAAAACTCAGCTCAGATTTCCCACACAGTTCTTTTGTTGTTAGACTAGACTGGGGGTATTTTAAATATTTTTTTCAGTAAAAAAACCAAAACAAAACAAAAAAACTGGCAGTTGCTCAGCATGGGTAGTAGACCACAAATGGACAGTAGTGGGCCTTTGATCTAATTTTTGTGTGTTTGATTTTTTAAATAATAAATGGGCTTTGGTTATGAGGCAGGTTGACACTGTATTTGCTTTCTATTGGGTCTGTGGTGAGTCGGGAGCTGGCTGTGGATGTGTTCTCTTTTCTTAGGCCTTTAACAAAACTATAACTTGACACATAATTGAATATCGTTCCTTAGGGCCTCTCAATATTCCAGGCACTGAAGAGACAAAATAATGTTCCATCCAGAAGAACAGCATTGAAACTAAATGTTAGGTGACAATTTATCATAGTTATGACTGATATGATCTGTCAAAAAAGAGAGAACTATTGATTATGATGCTGATAAAAGAAAAAAACACATCCCAGAGGAAAAGGCAGGGAAAAATTAGGAAGCCTCTAAGGTAGCCAGCCACCTGTCTTTAAGTTACTGCCCTTGAGTAATGCTGAAGCCTTCTACTAGGTCAGCCTAGAAATGGAGCCCAACATTTCTACCATCAAAGCAGGAGTTATGCTAAAGAAAGCCATCAGAGTAATGTTAACAAACAGCTGAGTGGTTCACACAACAGGACATCCTGCTAGAATATTGTCAGAGGTCACTCTGCAAAAGAGCCAGAGAACAAAGACTGGTGGAGAGGAACTGGCATAATACGTCTGGAAACTCACTGTGTTACTGAAAAGGCTAGGTGAGAGGCAAAGGCATGCAGAAGGCTGGCTCTGGGGAGCGCTAACAGCATCTGGAGCTTTTCACTTCAGTGTGGGTCACTGGTTCAGGTCAAACCCTAACTGCTAGAAGTTGTTACTGTTGAGAGCTGACGGGAAATTAGGTCCTGGCTTTCAGTCAGCTTCTGCAAAGTATTCGTTGTAATAAGACTTTCCTGGAAGACTAACAGGGCTGGGAAGAGCAACAGGTGCAGAACTCTTCTCTTCTGCTGGAATGGAGATGGGGTCAATGCAGAGAGGAAAGGCAGAGAGGTGTGGGGATGGTAGTGACTGGAGAAGGGGAGCAGATTAAAGAAATATTCCTCCAGGTCCTAAAGGTGTTAGGATTGCAGGGTCCTGGGGAGACCAGTTTGGGGACCCTAGAGAGAAGTTTGACTGAGTCCCATGAAGACACTCACTTCTGGCTGAGGGCACAGTCCTCCTCAGGAAAACATAGGCCTCTTCATCTTAACTCTCTCTGATCCACTGCTAGCTCTCTGACTCCAGAGAGTCCTTATCTAATCGCAGGGCAGAAGTGTCTGATTTGTGAGCTATCTCCTGAATCTCTTGTTTCAAGCTTTAGCTCTTTAGGTCTCAGCTACTGCAAAGCCCATCACAAAGCAAAAGCTTTGGATCTCAGAATTCAACAACTTCTCTTTTGTTTCTACTGTCACCCCCTTCTGAAGCATGAAATGGAATAGAAATATGACTAGGTAAAAGAAAAAAATGTACAGAATATAAAGTACATCAGTCAATATCTCCAATTGCTAATCCTGCTAACCTTCATTACTTGTTTTTCTTTTGATACTTTATTCTTGGGCATTTGAAGCCTAAACCCAGGTCATCTGGTGGGCCCACCTGTGGAGCCACTGCTTCTGTCAAGAAGAAACTTCCTACTGGCAATTCAAAGAAACAAAGGCCCTATGGAGGTCTCTACTGTATAGGTAGACCGAGGACAAGAGATAAAGGAAAGAGTGCATGGAAAACCTAGCTAGGGAATTCTCTTCTCTCAGTACTTCCAGCTTTTTCCTTTACAAAAAAGTGGCATGGGAGTGGCAGACTTGATGATGAGCTAATATTTTATAGTTGACAAGTTTTTGGCCACAAGTTTGGGAGATAAGAGAGGAAAAATCTCAGTATATAGTTCATCGCCCATAATAGTAGGTATGCAGTGTCATTTTTTATATAGGTGAGATTGTTTGCATATCGTAGTGATTTGGTGTCACTTTGTCACATCTGCTCCTAAAAACATGTGCCTAGAAAATCGACTTTGTAATTGTAGGCACATTCTCTCCTCCCTGCTGGTGAGGAGCCTTATACCTGCACACAGGCAGGTAGGGAAACTGGTGTACTGGAGAAATCAGTAACCCTGGGAGTCAGAAGCAGGCAGGAATTAAAGAGAGAAGCCAAGAGATCGGTTTCCACTTGTCTCTGGAATACAGAAAATTGTGCGAAAGCGTACATGCCGCAGTATAGTTCTTTGAGGGGATCACCATACTAAGGAAGAGTGTTTTGGGGAACAAGTTTCTGCCATTCTTCCCTGATAGGTACTGAGTGGCACTCATGCTTGGCCTCAAAGTAAGTGGGTGTGTTTTAACATATGTGTGTAAGTTTGTCTCTCACTACCCCTTGAACTCCCTAGGAGGAAGTACCTGAATTATCTTTGCTCCCTCCTTTCTAGAAACCACCAGACACATAGTAGATCCACAGAAAAAGTTTGTTATAAGAATGAGTGGAAAGCAACAAGGGAACTTTGGACAGTTCTGTGTTCTTTGAAGCTGATGCTTGGCTATGTTGGCATATTTTCAGTCAGTTCCTACCTGGCGAGATTTCAAACTACACTTAAGCAACCAGAAGTAATCAAAGAATATTTTGCTGAATAGATGAGGAACAGATCTTAAAAGTTAGAACCTAGACATCCATATTCTGAAAAGGTCAGAGCTTAGTCAACTGAAAGATGCTGGATATATCTGGAGACCCTTTTACCAGCATCACCTTCCTTAACTAACAAGTACTCTTCCTTGTGATATCCATTACCTCAATACTCCATGGGCCATCAACTCACTGGAGGGTGCTGTTCAAATCTCCCCTGGGTGTTCGGAGATTAGCTTTCCCCACCTGGCTTCCTCCTGCATGCTCCTGATTCTATTTGACCCTGTCATGCTGCAGTTAGGCCCGATCAATAGTCTTTTTAAATAAGCTTTGCCCTTTGCAAACCCGCTCTAAGCACTTTGCATTCCTTTCCTGTTTGAAAAGTTCAGTTTTGTTCTTTGCTCATCTCTAAAAATACCCTAGTGAGTAGGAGGCCCAAGCTGTGCAGTTCAAAGCTGTTCCTGTAGGTGAGGGTCTCTGGGGCTTGACAATGAGCTCATCTGAGTGAATTCATCACCTTCACACCTTCAGGAAATGGGCTGCATTGAAGACAGTAGGAAAGTGCACATTCTGTCACCTGGCAATCTCAGCTCACTAGAAGACTAGAAGGCTCCAAGCTCAGCAGATGAGGCAGGAACCAAGATCCTGAGAGCTGTTGAGGAGCCTGAGTCTAAATGGCTCAAAAATGTTTTCTTTTCCTTTTAAAAGATAAATGTGTTGTGCAGACAGTATTGACTGCAAATCAATTGATAATCTTCAGGCTGTGTTTGTGAGTGTGCTTGTGGAGATCAGGAGTTGATATCCATTGTCTTCAGGGTTGGGATGCTTGGCCCATAACTGACACTCCTTATTTGGTTCTTAGCAATCCAGAGATCCAAGAGTCTTGTCCCAAAGACCCATACACACAAGACTTGTCCCGGGTGTAAGTGAAATAATACACTTGTTTCCTTTGCTGATAATTGTCCCAAAGTGGCAAACTGAGGCCTAATCTCTGTTTTTACTCTGTCCTTACAGAGTGAAGGCACAAGGAGATGCAGACTGTTCAAGCACTAAGCTTTTTACATCGTTTCTCTGATTCTTCTGTCTAATTAAAGTTGCCTTCTACACTTGATTGGTTTTTAAAGCCCAATATTTGGCAATTAAACCTCCTTTATTCTAACAACTGGGTGGCATTTCCCTGAGTGATTTAGCATGTGATATATTATAGTATATGCAAAAACGAGGACTAGCTTTCTCCTTTCACAAAATTTGATGTCTGGTGGCTACTCTGAACACCCACCAAAGAATCTGCAAAGAAAATGATGTGGATTCAACTCAGAAGTCCTGGGCCGGGGATTTAGCTCAGAGGTGCTGCTGCCTGCCTGGCAAGCAAGGTCCTGAGTTCGATCCCTGGTACCAAAAAAGAAAGAAAGAAAAAAAAAAGTCCAATGTTGCTGATGTAGGGGGAGTCTTGGGTTTAATTAGCAATCAGGAGACAGCATTTGACCCTCAATGAAGCTTTTCTTCTAGACCTTCTTCAGAGACTTTCAAGGTCTTCTTCCCCTTTTTATAACCATCTATCAACCACTACCATGTACGTGTGGAAGTTGTTCACAGAGAACCTAGCCTGTCCCACCATGCAGCAATTTAGCTTTGCCCGGGCCCTGGGTGGGATGTTGAAAGACCCTGGACACACAGAGCTCCCAATTAGGTCTTGTTAATATACCAGGAACAAATTATCATGACCTGGCTCTTCCTGGGAGCCCTGTCATATCATCACAAGGTTTTCTTTGTTCCACGTTTTCTCCGACAGGAAAATTGTAGAAGGGCTCGTCGGGGAGGAGGAAGTGCCATAGGGCAGGCACAGCTCTCCCTTTACCTCTGAAGAGTGGACTCTATTGATTTTTTGAAGTGCAGAGTTTTAGTGCCGCCTTTTTAAGGGAAATGCAGAAAAGGGTTACGCTTCAACTGACATCGAAGGTTAAGGAGACAGCCATTTTACAGAGAAAAGATCCAGTGGTTACTTCTTCCTTCCTGCTCATGCTGCACCCGCAGGTATTCACACACGCACACGTATGGCCGCATGCAGAAGTTCGCACGCACGTATTCATACGCATACAAGTTTACGCACGTACGCAAATCTGAGTCATGGAGAAACATGCGCAGTATTGTCTGCACTCTGGTGGGAAGGCTTCTCCGAGTCTGTCCTTTCAGCTGAAGTTTGCTTCACCACCGTGGCTATGCCTGGGAGCCTGGACCTACCACGCAGTGTGCTCGTTATTTCTTCATGAGTGTTTTCAGTCTTTTATCCTCGCATGTGAGTTCACGGTGTTAGTTAAGGGAGGCTAAATCGCTGCCACCAGCCCAACAGGCCTCAACCTGAGGTGATTAGCGCTGCCGCCTGACACCAAGGATTGCAGCGCACATCCTAATGTATTTGGTTTGTTGGGGGTTTCTTGTTTTTTCTGTGCAGGGAATGCAAATTATTTAAGGGCTTTCTTCGAGACGTTTTATCTTTTCTTGAGGACTCCCTCCGGGAGGATAACTGGAGCTACTGAAACCAGCTGAAGTAATTGTGGTGTGTTTGTAAGCTTCCTCACGGATACTTCTCTGCCGCGACCCAAAGTGTTCTCCACAGTACTTTTGGATCTGAGCTTCGCTGTTTCACTAGGTGGAAGGCTGGGATGGTCTGTGGGGATGGCACAGGACAGGAACTTGTAGGAATGGTGCCTGAGTTTGTTGTTCCGGGGCTTGCTGGCTGAGAAGGTTCTGGGGCGAGGTCACAGGCTTGGAGCAGTCAGAGCTGGAAGAATCCCTATTCCCTCCCTATTTAAGTGTGACCCAAGGATCAGAGACCACCTGCATCATCGTCTGGGAGTTTGGTAAAAATGCAACATCTCAGACCCCAACCTAGACATGCTGAATCAGAATCTGCATTTTTTTCCCCATTAAGTTTATTGGTACATTTTCGGTATAAAATGCAGTTACATTCGTCATTGGGATCTTGTACCTTTGCATGAGTCTCTTGGTTCTTATTTTTTTCCCCCTTCCCTTGCCCACCCTTCCCTATTTGCAAAGACCTTGTTGCCATTTTTTTCTTCTCATATTTTTTCTTTTCCCTTTTTTCCCTTCCCCTACCCCTCCCAATTCCCCTGGTCTTTTAGACCTTTTCTTCCTGTTACACAATATCAGTTATACATTTTTAAAATTACAATATTAAGATCTAGGAGACATTACCACAGATTTGACAGAATTTAAAAGGATATAGAAAGCATATTACAAAAATCTTTTTTGAAATAAATTTGACAACTTCTAAGAAGTACCTTGGAAGACAGAATCTGCATTTTAACAAGATCCTCTGGTAATCTTTAGGTGTGTTAGAGAAAAGATCCACTCCTCCTCCCATGGTATGAAGGACTAAAAGAATAGCCTTTCAAAACCAACCTTCAGAGACATGTTTTATTAAGAAAAAGCCCATTTGAGGAAGGGAAAGGAAGGCAGCCAGCAGGAATTGGCCACAATTTCTGACTATGGGGACTCTGGGCAGCAGAAGGACTAAGGTACCTACCAATAGGCAAAATAATAGGAGGCCAGAGAGGGTATAGAGAGTAAGACTGAGTGGTCACAGATTTTTTGATGTCCACTCTCCCACTCAAACTAGCTGCCCCAAGCTCTTGGCAGGTGCCCACTTCTAGGCTCGGTGATGACTGTAAGAGACTCTGCTTCATAAGAAATTTAGCATGGGTCTACTTTCTTACTCTTGATGTAGAATTACAAATAAAATGACAGTAAATTGTAAAGTAGGTATACAACACTAATGCAATTCTGATTTTCTCCTTGATAAATATTTCAGTCCTTGCTTTAAAATAGCAAGTGTAAGTTTTGCACTTAGAGCATCAGACTATGCCCTAACTACATTTTGAGGTGACGTGTTTCTGAGGTTAGATGAGAAGACTAATACAGCCCCTTCCCAGTTACAGAGCTGGTTGTTGGTAGACTGGAGGACAGAACTCTCTTCTGGACACAAGTAGTCTTAGATATACTTTGGCACAGCTGGTTCCCTGAAGATATCATGAAAATATTGTTGACTTCTAGGAATTGACTCAAAATAGGACCTATTTTGTGTCCGTCTACATCTTCATCTCTGGGAGCTGATAAAGAACAAGCTGAACTCAGATTTGAAATAAGCCGATCAGTCAGCTGCCTGGCTTGAAAGGGGTCACAGACGAATTGGCCCTCAACCAAAGTGGTACCAGAGGTTGAAAAGAAAGGAGAGAAAGGGAGAAACTGACCTCCCAAAGGCCATTCTCAGCTGACTGTCCACCACTCTTTCTTACTCAACAGTGACTCAAGTCTGGAATTGGAAGAAATAAACAGAGAGTTTAGAATCATTGCTGATTTTGACTTTTCAGCTGTGTCTTATAAATATTCTTTTCATCCATGTTTAAAGAGCTAGCTTAATTATCACGAAGTCTTCCTGGCATGAAGCTGTTTTCCAATGTTCCATTGCATTTGTTTTAGGCTAGTTATAGTTACGTGTTAGAGTTATTGATGTCATGCTTTTTTGAGGAGAGTCTTTGTGCTGTGCTTAGCAAGGATCAACATACGTGCAATTCAGTGAAGAGTTTGTAATACCATCAATAACATGAATCACTGTTTTCAATAGTAGAAATTAGAAAATGTCTATCACTGCCTAAAGATGTTACCCTATTAAAGTAGGAGTTTTCTGGGTCATATCAGGTAACTTTTTCAAAGTGATCAAGAAATTAGGAAACAATTGATGCAAAGACTTTTCCTGGCATAAATTTTATGGTTCTCTCTTCCCTGCCACACTTTCTCACTAAAACTTTGAACTATATGTATTGCTAATTTCAGTATTCACTGGATAGTTACTACCCATGATCAGCCACCATGCTAAGCATTTATACGTATTCACTCAATCATCACAATAGGCTATGAACAGGTAATACTATTATCCTCATTTTATAGATTAAATAACTTTATCAAAGTTGGATTTGAACCCAAAGAAGTAGTATGTCTAGAAGTGCCTAAGCTATTAACCAACCACTATAATATCATTTGGTAGAGCTCTAAAGCATTGCTTTTTTCTCTTTTTTAAATCTCTGCTTTGGTTTTTCTGTTGGAGGAGATAACTCACATCCTACGTGGTAGAACAGGTTTCTGACTTTGAAGAAGTTTGAGCTAAAACATCTCAGTCCTCCATCATGTGGTATCCAGTTACTTAGTAAGGATTCCTTTCTCTCCTAGTGGCATGGCTCTCTACAATTCATTTAATTAGCAAAATAACAAGCCTATTATTTGCAGTTAGGTCAGGTGTTTGGTAATCTAAATAGTTGTCTTTAGTGAAACAAGTTAGAGACCATTTGCTCAGTTAATTCAGTCCTAAAGAGTTGGGAGGGATTTTTAAGCACTTTTTTTCCAAATTCCCATTTGATTCATTACTTGGAAGATTTTCCAATAGCTTCATGTTGTATTTTACCTCTTAATCAGTCAAAGATTACCTAGTATTTGCTGACACTTTCAGTGATGAAGTACGAATTTCTCCCCTATTCTGAATCTTCACCCTGGCTTTCTTGTTTTCATCTTCTCTCTCCCTAGAATCTGCTTGTCCTGTTAACATGGGCAACCAGGTTAATTACATCCAGAAGTAGGGTAAATATCTTTTTTCAATCATGGAATCATTAACTATGTAAATTTAAATTGAGACATCTCTAAGGCAGAAGTTTGAAATTATCTTCTTTGGCAACTCTTTGGTCAATTTTGTTTCAGCCATTGATTTTTCTAGGGCATACAATTATATCACCCATTTTCAGAGAGAGACCACATATACACAAGAAATACTGTTTGATTGCAGTCATCAGTGCTCATCCTTGTCTGACCCATAGAGCAGTGTTTTTAGGCTAGTTATAGCTACATGTTAGATTACTGATGTTGTGCTGCTTTGAGAAGGGTCTTTCTGCTATGCTTAGAGAGGATGAGGTGATCAACATACGTCCAATTCAGTGAAGGGTTTGTAATACCATCGATAACATGAGTTATTTCTTCTACTGGAGGAAATTTCTCAGACCTGTAACATTCTACTTTTACCTCTTAGACACACCTCAGAGTTCAAGTGTCAGTACATTATTGAAAGAGCACTGGGCTGGAAGCCAAAACAACTGAATGACTCCTGGGTTGGTTTCTGCCTTGGGACCTTGGTTAAGGTGTTAACCTTTGGGAATCCTGGTTTCATCCTCAGGAAAGTGGCCATCCTGCTAGCTCTGCCCTTCTCGTAAGAGAGACTCAAAATAGGAACTATCAGCAAGTGGTAATACAGTATGGCAACATAAGGCCAAAGCCCTGGGTTGCCAGAATGGTTATGAAGTGGGCAAGGGGGCAGCCAGAGAATAAGAGAACCCCAGACTTTTAATCACACAGTTGAGTCTTGCTATCCAGAGTGTGTCTGCAGATGTCTGGGAAGATTGAGATTTCATTGCCGCAGCGTTGGGCGTGCCTGTCAGAAATGTGTCAGTCAGGAAGTTTCAAAGCATCATGGGGCAGAGAATGAGCTGACGGTCATTTGTACAAACTTAATGAACAGTAATGGAGAACCCCATTTGTGAATACCATCAAAGATGATAGAGTATATATCTTACTTGAACCATTTCAGGAGATGGCAGTAGCCAGAGGTATGTCATGCCAGCCACTATCGTGTCTTATCTCCAGTGCCTCTGAGCACTGGCTGATACTTTATTTTTCTCTTGTAGACATTTTCTTCAGTAGGAATAGCTCTTCGCTGTATGTGTATATTGTCCTTTCAAATTATGTTCTAAAATATATGTTTGTAATATTTATGAAAAATCTGGTGTCGTCCCAGTTCTAAGACCTCTTGAAAGAAATCTTCACATTAAAGATGTCTTCAGAGATCCTCCTCCTTCTCTTTGTTCCCTTTAAGATTGTAAATTAATCTCCTCCTCCTTTGAAGTCTTACTCTTATGCTGCCTTTTGAAAAGAATATAATTTCATGAGGAAACTCATGAAGCAAAATTCAGCCAAAATGCATACAGTGCTTAATTGGTAAATATTTCATTTGTCATTTCCACCATCCATCCCAATGGATAGATGCTTTTATTGTATTTCTCTGAAAAATAATGAGAGTATCAGTTATCAATAATTCTTAACTTTCTACTGAAGAAGCCCATCATTAGCCAGTGAATTTTGTCCTCTATGGCCATGAATCCACTTCCGATCAGTAATGTCAAAACTGAGAAGCTCCCTAAGGACAGAAGTGTTCTGTCCCAAAGTAGCAGAGAATGTAGAGGGCAGGATCGAAGTCACTTCCAAAAACATAGGTACTTGAAGTATTATTTCAGCCAATTCTGTTTCTAGTCAGGATTCCTCATTCCTCCCTCTGAGCAATAGCTGTAGGTACAGTGATGTGCCACTAAATGTTTGACAACTGGCTCTCTGAAGAGGAAAAATGTCTATGTTGTGTGTACCTTGACTATACATTATAAAATATGTGCAGTGCACAATTTACAAATAATAATAAAATGTTCTTTTTAAAAATTTCAAACTGATTCTTATGTAATAGTTTTGTTCATTATGCCAAATTTTTTATCCTTAGCCCAGTTATGGTTGGAATTAACAAATGTGCATACATCCAACATATTTGTTTATATTTTTACCTTAACAAGTAAGATGAAAGTATAATAACAGAGATAGACGTGGGGACTTCAGCACACCATTGAGTCCCATTTTTCTGAAGTTATGAGAAGGAAGGTTTTCCCATCTAAGTCTAACCTCGAGCCTTTATATTGCCTGTTAAACCAGTCTTGTGCTTTGAGCATGAGAACTGACAGGAAAGTATTATCATGACCTGTAAGAGGAAAGAGTACATGGAGGAGTGAGATGCACTTCTTTTTAAAATTTGAATACTTTATTAAATTTTACATGGCCAATAGTGTGCAGCGTGTGTGGGTTACTGGGGATCAAACCCATGGCCTTCACACTGAGCTACATCCCAAGCCTTTTAAGATAAATTTTATTTTGAGTCAGAACCTCACTAAGTAATTAAGTTGCCCAGGCTGGGCTGGAACTTGCACTCCTCCTGCCTCAGCCTTCCAGATTGCTGGGATTATAGGTGTGTGGTGCCATGCTTGGTTGTGCCCATAGTTTAAAGAGACAAATATTGTGGAAGAATTGTCATAAAAATATAATTAGCTGCCCCTTGTTCTGAAGTTCCCCTCAAGACAGAAGACCACTTTCAACTCTCTTGGCTGATTTTGGGGGCATATAGCTTCCATCTCTGAATAATAGGCTTCCATTGCTATTTCCTCATTACAAGTCTTACATACTGTCTATTGACGTCCAACTAAAGTAAGAGAGGAATAATTCTCTCATGCTTCATCCCAGCCACCTCCCAACACTCTGACATATTTGCCAAGACTTGCTTTTCTTTTTCCTCCTCTCTTCTAATAGAATTACATTTTAATTTTGTTCAAATAAATATTCATTGTTTATATGGCAGTGCAAATGAGATTCATGGCTAAGCCTTTACTTTTCCTTTCATGCACAATCTTTTATTTTCCCTAGAGGTCTTGTTTTTGTTTTGTTTTATATTTACATTTAGATTGCATTATATCCTTTTATATTAGTTTAGTTTCTTCTGGATTTATCACCGTTTCTGTCCCCAACTCCGCCTGTCACCTGATTTCCTCTCTGCATCAGATGCCGCTGCTCTCTCACCAGTCTGGTCTTCTGTAAGAAATCTCCCGTGTGTCCCTCTGCCCTGCTGCAGTCTGAGCAGGGACTCTCTGGCATCCTGGGCTTGCTTTTGCTCATCCCAGGGATTCCCATTGTCTGACTTCCAGGTTACACTACCCTCTTCCAGGATCCCACTGTTGCTGGAACAGCACACCCTCAGGTTTTCGAGGAGGAGTCCGAAGACAGAGAACATCTGAAGTCTTCTGTGACTGACAAAGCCATTATTTTACCTTCCTAGAATAATTGGTAGCTTCTTTGGGTATTGAATTCTAGGTTGGAAATCATTTCTCTTCAGATCTTTTTGAGTCATCACTCTCTTGCTTTCTAGCTTGTGGCATTGCCACAGAGACATTTGAAGCCATTCAGATTCACAGACTTGGAATGGGATCTGTTTTATTTTTCTTTGTCTGAAAGCTTGTTTGTTTTTTGGTGCTGGGGATTGAACCCAGGGCCTGTGCTTGTTAAGCATGAGCTGTGTCACTGAGTTACACTATAGCCTAACTCTGGAAGCTTGTTTGTGCCTTTGTCCTGTGTGTTTTAAAATTTATGACTGCTGGCTATGGTGGCACGTGCCTGTAATCATAGTATTCGGGAAGCTGAGGCAGGAGGATCACTGTGAGTTCAAAGCCAGCCTGGGCTATATGGTGAATTCAAGGCCAGCCTGGACTCTAGAGCAAGACCTGTCTCAAAAAGTCAAATAAATAAAAATTTAAAATAATAAATAAATAGATATAGTTTATGACACTGTGCCTTGATTTTAGTTTATCTGTCTTCATCTCTCTATCTTTAACTTGTAAATTCAAGTCTTTTAGTTTAGGGACATTTCTTTGAATTATTTTGTGATTACTTCTCTTTACATGTGTGTGTGTGTGTGTGTGTGTGTGTGTGTGTGTGTGTTTTGTTTTCCTTCTGGAATTCCTGTTATTTGCATGTTGTACATTCTGGGTTAGTTATATACTTTTCTTATCTTTCCTGGCCCTGTTCTCTGTCTCTTTATCTCATAACCATCTGTTGACTTTTCCCATTTCTACTATAATATTTTTAATTTCACCAGTCCTGTTTTGCTGTCTTAATGTTCTTTTTTATATTATCCAGTTCTTGTTTTCATAAATGCAATGTATCTTCTTTTATGTCTCTCAGGATATTAAATATATTCTGCATATAAAATGTTTTCCTTGCATAATTCCTATTAGGTTGCTTCTCTCCTGTTTGGTTTGATTTCCATCTTTCATGTTTGAGATTTCCCTCAGATACCAATGAACTGTAGTTTCTGTTGTTAGTAAGAGTGGAGCACTAAAGCACTTCTTGGGAGTTCTGATTTTGCTGTGGGCTTCACTGTAGAGTGCAGAAGCTGCCTTACTGGAGAAGCTTGATGTCACTATCTTCAGATTTTTTTCCCCTTGAACTGTTCAAATCCCCTTGGAAAATCTTTCCCAGTTTCTTTCTTGGGGGTATAGGATTGATTGTCATATCTCTACAAACCCAGTAGGGACAGCGATTGGAGGTGTTGGCATTTAGGATATAAAGATCGTCCCATTGTTTAGCACCCTGCCCTCTCTTTCTGTTCCTGGTATCCCCTGGACCAAACAGTCTCCATCTCTCCCATTCTAGAGAGTAAACAAATCTCTAAGCTCCTTCTGGGATGATGAGGGATTTGTGGATCTTGTGTGAACTTTAATCATTAGTTTAGTCATTCATCGGCTGCCTGGTTTCCAAACTCTTCGTGCTGTTGTCTGCATTCTCATTCTTTGTCCTTGCATGTTATTACTCCCTTTTCTCCTGTAGCATCTCAACATATGCTTATTTCATAGCACCTCTTTTTATGTGTGAGAGTTCATTGTAAATCTGTCTCATCTCCCCTCTGAGGAGGGAGCTCCTCTAAAGGAAGATTTGTATCCCACAGATTTGATTTCCTTCAGTACTTCACAGTTGTGGAAAGCTTTCTGGGTGATGAAGTATGTCTAGCCTGAGACCACTGCATGAGCCATTCAGGTAAAGGGCTTGGTGCTGAGGCTCACACAACTGGTGGTCTCAGGCTGTGTCCTCAAGAAGTTTGTGGTTGGCTGCTGTTTTCCTTCCTCCAACCAGAGAGAGTCTGGTTTTGACTAGTGATTTCTCGTTGGCAAAAGAAAGGATGGCTCCACCAAAACAAGGAAAAGTATAAGAAAAAACTTAGAGTTGCTGATTATTTTGTTAAAGTTTTGCCTATTGTAGTATTCTGAGGCTTATCATTTTTAACTATGAAGAACTCT
>NW_004624738.1:11619799-11638417 GCF_000247695.1 Heterocephalus glaber | reverse complement strand
TGTGTGTGTGTATGTGTGTGTGTGTGTGTGTGTGTGTATATATGTATGTGTGTGTGTGTATATATGTATGTGTGTGTGTGTATATATGTATGTGTGTGTATATATATGTATGTGTGTGTATGTATATATGTATGTGTGTGTATGTATATATGTATGTGTGTGTATATATATGTATGTGTGTGTATATATATATGTATGTGTGTGTATATATATGTATGTGTGTGTATATATATGTATGTGTGTATATATATGTATGTGTGTATATATATATGTATGTGTGTGTATATATATGTATGTGTGTGTATATATATATGTATGTGTGTATATATATATGTATATACATATATATATTCAGAGAAAAAAACTGGGCACTACTAGCTAGTGAGAATAGAGATGATTTCTTTGCTTATCTGTATTTTCCAATTTTTAAAAAATGACACACATTACTAAGGTAATTTTTAATTTTTTAGAAAAGGGAAAGCTCACACTGGCAGCAGCATAGTGCTGAGGAATGGGGACAAGGAGATCACTTAGGAGATTATTCCAACAGTCTTGGAGATGGCTTAGGAGAGCCTGGCATAGGGTACAGCTAAAATGAGAGCGAGGTGGGAATTGCCGTAAAATTCCTGAAAGAGATGGCGCAGTAAACCCCGAGCACTTTCAGTTATTTTGGGGTGAGAAATCCATGGAGATTAGATACTTGGGCAGTACTTTTTTAAAACCAACACAAGGACAACCAGAAACCAGTTTTATAAGAAATGAGGCATCCATGGACTTGAACATGACCTTCATGCTAGCCTGAAATTTCACACTCTCCTGTAACCTCATTTTTATTGAAAGTGATGACACAAAGCAAAATGGCTGCCCTTGCATTTCTTTGCTGTTGGGAGTCTTTGCCTACCATACCGAGAAAGAGTGAAGCCAGTGACAGAACCAAAGACATAAGAAAGCAAGATCCAATATTCCTCATCCTATCTCTAGTCCTTTGCACAGTGCCTGTCCCAGAGTGAGTGCTCCAGCAATGTTTGATGAATGACTGAATTAAAGGGGGGGGGGCTTCTTCAGCAATGTGCTGTTGAATGTGAAGAAAAATCTCCCTGATTTGTGATGTTCACTGGTATTTCTAATTTCAAGTGTGGTCACTGAATTTGGGATTGGAAAAGGATGAGCACAATTTGGGATTGGGAAAAGAGTGAGTTCCTTAAGAACCTGTAGGCTGCAGCATAGAACAGCCCATTTGTGCAGGGCTCCAGGGATTACCCTCAGGCACTCTCCTGGGTGGACCCACCCTCTCCCCAGCCACAGGGAGAGTTCTTCTCTGTTTGCAGCTTATTGTTAACTCTAAGACCTCAGCCTGACCTTGTGAATTCTTGCAGTGAAGGCCCTGGTCCATGAACAGAGTCCAGGTGACATCAAGGGACTGACCCAGAATGAGGAATCAGCTAGAAACACTGGACTCGGGTTGAAGGAACCCTTCTGCTCATGAGCGACCAGATGTCTCTGGGGCTCCGTCCTCTCACCTGTCTTCTGGAGATAAGTGATCTTTACCTCCAGGTGGCTATGAGAGCAAAATAAATAAGGTGTTATTGGAGGCACTTTTAAGGATCCTGGAAAGTAAATGTGGGCCACTGAAGAGTGCGGTGTCATCCATCCTCTTCTCTCCTTATGTCCTTTGCATCCACTTCCTCATATTGGCCTGGGCCATATTAGGTGGGAACAGGAACCAAGACTTCCTTTCAGTGTCTTGGGGTTAGGAGTTATGAATTAATGTTTCAGAAATCTCAATGGGTTGAGACAAATCACAAATAAGCTGTGGAGCGCTGCTCTCTACACTGGTATGAAAGAGACCACAGGTCAGCACCCTCAAACCTTTTGCTGCAGCCTGTAACCTGTCAGGCAAGGCCAGCTGGCTTTTCTGCAGCAGAGGTGTTGTGGGCTCCTCCAGAGGCAACTGGGCCTCCAAAGGCCTATAAACATGGGGGCTGAGCCTGGTTTAATGGGGAGATACTTAATTTCCTGATTTATGAGGCACTCGTTATTTTTATTAACTGTCCTATTTTATTAGGCCTCATTCATAGCCTGGGAAAATTCCTAGCCTTGTGGTTCTCAATGCCAGGATCTCCATCTAAGCAGAAAAATGCTCCAGGGTCACATTTCTGCTAGAAAGCTAATTCTCAAAGTGACTAGGAACCTATCAGCATTTATTATTATAATAATGCCATTTGGTGCTTATAACGGGCCTCATCCTGTACTGACACATTATATGTCACCCTGTATGATGAATATATTACCCCTATAAGATAGTGGAAGGAACTGAGGTTTAAAAGGTATACAACTAATTCAGTGTCATAGAGCTAGATGATGCAAGAACTGTACCCAAGTCATCTGACTCCAGGGCCCATTCTTTTGAAGAGGCATTGCCATAGATTCTTGGAGGTAGGCAGAGGACTTAGAGCTGTCCCTCAGCCTCCTTGAGTGACTGGGACACCTTTAGCTGGTTGCTTGAACCTCCCTTATCCTCATTTTCTCTTCTGTTTCACAGTTCAGAGGCACAGTGGGACATGTCAGTGTTTCTGAGTGCCGCTGTATTTAAGGGCTGACATAAAATATCAGCCATAACTAAAGCCCAACCAACCTTTATTATTTTTTTCTCCCCTGAAACATCTGGCATGATGGTTTTCTCTTGTCAGGTGAACCGAGGCTACAAGTTGTTCCACAGTGTATACTCATGTGGTGACTGCAAAAAGCCCCCTCTGCTCAGCTATTAAAATAACCTTCTCTCTGTAATGGATTAGTTATTTCAGCAATGAGGCCCATTTGAAGGGAGATCATGAGATAATTGACTGTCAAACAGTTGAGCAATGTTAAGGTCAATTGTAGTGGAGGTCAATTTGTTTGAACAATGGGCTTGCTTCTGACAGGACTCATAATGTTGATAATAATAACTTTGGTTTAATGGAAGTGTTGAATGGTGTTAGAGTAGAACGAACTATTAGATGTTCAGATTAAGTATTGTCTAAACTGAGAAGGTTTTAGAGACAGTTTGGACATAGCAAATGCAAAATCTTCCGCTGGGGAAAACTGACTTTAAAGAACAGCTGGATTTAATGTCAAAGGCAAATGATTTTTCTTTCCCCCTTTACCGATTGACTTGAATTTACACTGTGCAGACCGTGATTATTCCCCAACTCTGTATTTATAGCTTCTCATTTGCATTTTCCAGAATAATTAAGAATTTAACCTAGAATGGGCCATTTTTGAGTAGAGGTGAATGCTTTCTGATTTTTAAATGAACCATCTAAATTAGCTACTAAATATACATTGTATTCTCCTTGCCTCCTGTGTAAGTCCTTCTAAACTCTGGACTCATTACTGCAACCCAAAGGAAGAGATTGTTTATACCACCGAGAAGTCTGTCTTTGTCTAGGGGTTGTCTCGTCCATGGAGGATGAGCCATGTCATGGCTGTGATGCTCTTTCTACAGCCTCTGATGGGTAGATACCGAGGGATTCCTCAGTAGGCCCCAGGAAACGGCAGAAAGGGAAATCAGCTCCCCATTCTTTGCTTAAATTTTGCTGAAAATGATTTCCAATCTGTTTACCTTTACTTTCCAGTACTAGCTCTTCCTTTGTGCTTTTAAAGGATTTACTTCTTTAGAAAGAATGCATCGCTATGCACTTCCAAGGTAATGCCACCCTGGGGTTCAGCTGAGAAATGAGTACTAATCCTCAGGAGTGTCTGCTGCTTCTGAGGCTCCAAAAGCCGAATAACATGCCCTGCATCATGAAGTGGCTGGAAAAACTGGGAACTTGAACCCACATCCCTACCTTCAAAGTTTGGTTACTCTTCATCTCTACTTTCCTACCTCATAAAATTATAAATGGTGCCTCATCATCATGAGGGCTTCTTGGTTCCTCAGCAAGGAAGTCCCATATCTACTCCCTAAACTCATTTTCTGTTATTGAGTAGGGGATCCCTAAGGCCATACTGATGGTGTGGCTGCCAGATTTTGCAATGTTAGAACAAAGTTCACAAGAGAGGATGAGTTTTGTCTTGGCAGGTGGGCTCGGTGTCCTTTGGCCATTATGAACAGAACTGCAGAGATGATTCATCAAGGCTCTCTGTAGTCATAGATAATTGTTTCTTACTTTTCAGTAGAAGGAAAGGGGATGAAGATACTGTGAAGTTTTGCAGGGGTGTAGGTATGAAAACAGCCAGAACTCCTTGAGTTCCAGAATAGAGGTAGAGTACATGCAGTACGTTGAGGACAGCTCATCTGGTCTTACTGTAGGCTAGTGAGTAGTCTGCAGAATTATCTGCATGGTTGGCTTCTAAGGTCTCAAATACTCCCTACACCATAAACAGAATGAATGAAAATTTGAATAGTAATGTTTGTACTGCCTGTTGAAGGAGAGGCAACTGACAGTCAAATAACATATCTAGTGAGTCCACTGGCACTCATCTGGACGAGGTCACTGGCCAGACTAGTTAGCAAAGACTTGGGCTTTATGGAACCTGATAGCTTCATTTTGGTGTAGAAGTGCAATTGTTAAACTCTGGGGAAGGGACACTGATGAAGTTCTGCCCGGAAGGAGCCTGCCTAATACTCACAATAATCTTTGCACTTACCTAGCACTTCCTGACTACCAGGTGTACAAGCCAGGTCTATCACATGCATTTTCTCACTCGCCTTTCCCCAGTAAGGATATAAGTAGTACTGTTGTCTTCCATATTACACATGAAGAAACTGAGTCTTGGAGGTCACCCAGATAATCAGTGTTGTACCAGGAGCCAGTCAGTCAGAGTCTAGAGACAGGCTGAGCATAAGGAAGGACTGAGGTTGTTGAAAAGGGAGAAACTTTTTCCTATTTCACATTTTCCCTTGTGCTATGCTGGTATTCTTATGGCTACATAGAAATGCATTTTTTTTTTTTGGAAATCCCTCATAAAGACTGTATTTGCCATTACTTTCCTGCCCATAATTAGGGATGTCTTAGTTACTTTCTCATTGCTGGGACAAAATGCCCAGCACCCACAAGTTAAAGAAGGAGAGGTTTATTTTAGTTCACACAGTAGAGGTTTCAGTCCATAGTTGACTGGTTCCAAGACAGGGTGGCAGGCAGAGGGGCATGACAGAGGTGAAAGAGCTCATGGCAAGACAGGCAGGAATCAGCCACACTCAAGGGAGTAGGAGGAGGGCTACATAGCAGGTGACACCCCTCTGCTACCAGGCTTTAACTCTCAACATCACATCCAGCTGTAAACCCATTAGTGGACTAATCCAGTATCACACATTCGTGATCCAATTTCGAACACCCATGATCCAGTCACTGCCCTAAATTCCGTGAGTGCCTGTGGCTTTGGGCAGACAACTAGATATAAGCCATAACAAGGGGTATCAGAAAAGATTCTCAGTACAGATGGTGAATAGCCATTTCTATGTGGACTTCTGCTTATCCAGAAAGCTGATATAAAATTTACTGCCAGATCAAAGCCATTATCAAAGCAAGTTCTTTAATATCAAGGAAAAAATAAAATTCCCACAAGCTTAATGAACAGACCCATCCTGAAGACCTTCTGAGTGGGAATATGAATTCTTTGGAGCATGAATTCTTTTCCGGCCACTTTGTGGCTGGACAGAAGGAGACCAAACATCTTACCTGGCCTGAAAGCAAAAGTAGAAGAGTAGCTAAGTAAAATACTTTTAGCTTAGTCATGCCTGCTGTGACAGAAATACACAAAAACTAACTTCACATCTACGAGAATGATAGGCGGGGATTCCAAAAATCCTGAAATACTTCCTTTCCTTTGGCTCCAGACGTGCTGTGGATAGCGGCTGCTACCAGTGTGCAGCATGTTTATTGTTGAGTAATTATGTTTTGCTTTCATATTGGCAAAGCAGCTATTTGCACCCTTAGGAGCAGTGGGCACCTTATGTGCACAAATGAATTAATGTGACAATGACTTTCGACTTATTAATCTGTAGTGTTGTTAAATAAATATTCAGATGTGTTCATCATGGTTCCTGTCACTGATGGGTTTCTCCAGCTACAAATTCCACAAGATCATGCAACCCCAAGGACCAGATCATAGAAAAAGAGTGAGAGAGAAATTATGAACATCTCTTTTATGAGGATTTTGAAACCTGTCCAAGAACAAAAGTGTTTCTGATTTAAAACAGCCAGAGCAGTCATAGCCAGATACTGGAAACTCTCCAGAGAATATGTCAAGAGGAAGATTTCTGCACTGTATCCTGTCCCTAGAAGACTAAATCAAAATGACATTTCTCTCTCTGGACCCCACAGTGCATGTGCTTGCAGTCATGTACACACAAGGATAAGTACAGATACATATCTGGGGATCTTGGATTCCTCTAGAACTTACCAAGTAGTTGGGAAGGTCTCAGTCAACAGTATTGCTTGCCTGTTTTATTATTACCTGCCACTTCCTGCACACAAGGCACCATACATTTAGCTAATTCACCCACTAAATTGGCTAAGTGGAAAGGCAGACAGAAAATGTAAGATAAGTGAAGGATGATGAATATTCTCAAGGAAGAAAGTACAATTATGAAGAAAAAGACCTTGGGTAAGGATTCAAACTTCAGAAAAGAGGCAAGACTGATAAGCAGGGAAAAAGCAGGTTAGATGCTGAGAGGAAAAATAGGAGAAATGAAAGAATTCAGTTTTCTTAGTGAATATTTTTAGCAAATATTTTTGTGCCTTCCTTCTTTCATTATGTGCAAATTGAAGTGTGGATTGTATGGAGGTAGGAGAGGGGGAGGGAGAGGGAGAGAGAAAGACTTGGCTTTTAATCCTTGGAGAAGTCAAAATTGTTGAGCAACCAAGTACATAAAGAGACTGCGAGAGATTCACGTGTATGAAGGGGCCTGACAGGGCATGATGAGAGCCAAAGGAGACCAACTTTGCTAAAGACACCCTTCGAGGGATAGCTGCATGTCCACAGAACAGGACACTGGAATTTGTTTTGGCTGCAGCCTTTTTAATTAGGAGAAGAAAGAGAAGGAAGCAGTGAGAAGCTAGGAAGAAGATGGCCCATAGAGATGGGTGACAAATAAGGCCAGAACAGAGCCTGGGGAGCAGGGAGCTGGCCTGAATTCAAACACGCAGATAGCAGAAGCACAAAGCCACTCAAGAGGACTTGGCCCACAAAGTGCAAACACTGTTCATCGCTATTACATTCTATGAGCATGGAAACCCTGGAGTCGAAATCGCTGTCTTAGACACAATGAGGCCAGGCCTGGTCCTCAGAAACAGCTTAAATAGTGCCTTGTCAATTAGAAGCCACCATGGAACCATCATACTAAAATAAGCCTCAACTGTGAGCCCAGCAGGCAGCTGTTCCTCTGGCAAATATAGAACCTGAAATCATAGCCAGCCTGTGCATGCTCCCCGTGTAAAAGTGCTGTGGGTAAGATGTGAATACTATTTCTTAGGAATTTGTGAAGGTTTTCCTGGGGGCAAAGAATGAAGACCTGAGTCAGATCATGTCTATCCAGTACTCAGATCCCTTAGGTCAGAGGTCAGAAACTGTAGTTGCTGGGCCCTGGAAGGTAAGAGTTTTACATTTTCAAAAGACCCTTAAGAAAAACAGCAACCAAAAACATGAATATGGAACAGAAATTATATGTGACTTGCTAAGTCTAAAATATTTCCTATCTGTCCCTTTATAGAAAAAAAGTTTGTTGACCTCTGTTTTAGAAGATTCTCAATATATTTAGAAAGTGTATTGTGGCTTATTTTTAAGGAAGTATTAACAGATTTTACACACATGCACATTCACAAAAAAACCATCAATAATAACAGAAACAGGATGCCCACACAGTACTCAGTATATACTTACACTGTAAACTACTTTATCTGAAATAGGTATGCTTTATTTTATCTGGCAACCTATATGGAGGTGGTATAACGAGAGTATAGTCTGGAACCCAGACTGTCTGGTTCACATCTGCTGCTTACTTTACTGAATGGGAAGTTAATCTTTCCATGCTTAAGCTTCATCAACTGCAAAATGGGCATGATGGTATCTATCTAACAGGGCACCTGGGACAGCACTGGTGTGCGGTGAGAGCATTAGGAATGCCAGTGTCATTACATCCTTTTGCTTCAAGGTACCCCTCTGACTTTTCATCCTGCTACTCTTCCCCTTCCACACTTCATGTCAGCCACAGAGACATGCTGGCCTTTCCTAGACCCTGTTTTAAAGTCTTTGTACCCATAACATCCTCTGCCTAGAACATCCTTCTTCCTTGTGTCTTATGGTCTTCTGTCCTTCAGTGCATGCAGAGGTCTGTTCAACTGCTGTCCCCTAGAAGGAATTTTCCTGGTCACCCTGTCACTATAGATCCTTCTGCTTTGTTTTGTCATCATAGCTTTTTCTCTCCCTGACATTATGAATCTTTGTTATTTGCTCATGGTCTGCTCTCCCACTAGAATGTCAGGTTCCTGGAAGCAGGCATCTTACTAGTCTTGTCTAACATCATATTCCTAATCCTTAGCACAGTGGCTAGCATGTATTTGAAGAATAGATGAATGAGTGGATGAATGAATGATCTACAGAAGTCCACTAAGGCACCCGAATCAGACAGGGCTGCTATAAAGACATCAACGTGTTTACAGAAGATTTACTGGGTGCTGGAGAGAGAGGGGAGTAAACAAATAGAGCCCTTGTTCTCCCTCTCAGTTTACAGCCCAGCTGAAAAGGCAAATAAAACACAGGTGCTTATGAATGATGAGGTAGAAAATCTGGAAAAGACAATAAAAGTCATGAGAGTCTTGAAAGCATTTAACAGGGAGGTCAAGGAAGGCTTCTCCCAGGAATGGCCCTTGAGCTGGCCCATGAAGCAAGACCAAAGTTAGCCAACTAAGAAGGGGAAAGGAGACCACTAGAGTCCGAGGGAAGTACAGTTGTAAAGACCTGAGGCAAAGTAGCACAGAATGATCAAGAAGCAGGTAGGAATCCAAGAATAATAAAAGGATGGGACTCAGGATTATTGTATTTAGCAACCGATCAGTCCTACTTGGGGTGTTCGTTTTTGTGTTCTGTCTTCATGTTTGCATTAGCACTAAGGAGATAAATCTGAGATAACAGCATCCTTCTTGCATGTACTTATTCAAACTTGTGTTTGTCATTTTAAGTCACAGTGGACAGGGATAAACTGACAGGACTGAGGACCAATTGAGGGGTTGGTGATGTGGCATAGATGCTTCAAGGTGCCACAGTCTTCCCCTCATTGCCATTCCCTTCCTTGTGGTGACAGCCCAGCGGGAGCAGCACAAGCTGTGAGTTGGCCCTGTGTTCTTCCACTGACAAATGTGAGTGTGGGTAAGTTGGCTGGCTTGTCTCGGTCTCAGTTTCCCACATGCAGACCAGGCGGTTGGTATTAAGTTGTACCTCGTAGATAAGGGAATTAAATGGAAAGGACATGATGCACTTGTTTTGTCACTCAGCACATGCAAGGACCCCAGAAACGGTGAGAGCCTGTGTCCCATTTCCACCCTCTGTAATCCAGACTTCTTGCCTTCTGCATGGTAGGATCCATTCTGTGGAGAAGGAAGATTTGATCCTAGCATTTCCAGTGTATGCCTTTGAAATTCTAGTTTCCTGAGAAAGTCTGCAGAAATAGGTGCTATAGTAAATTAGGTCTGTTGAGAATTCTTGCCCTAGAACTGCAAGGTTGCTCCTCAAAGCATCAACCGGGGAATTTTTCTTATCACAGGGCCAAGGAAGTATAGGTGCTTGACGCACTGGAGCTTTCTGGCAAAGTGACTTTGTTATGTTACGTAGATCTGTGGAGACTCAAGGCTGAGGGGATTTCTCCAGTGGAGATGGATAGTTGGGGCTAAGAAAGAGCCCGCAGCTTGCAGTGTTGGCTGCCAGCTTCTGGAATGAAATCGTCTGATTTTGGGAAAAATGACGAGAGCTCCTTATTGCTCCCCCCTCCCAAAGTCTGTGCTCTTAGAAAAGATACTGAAGCAAATTTTCATAACTATTCCTTCATAGGCAGCCAGCCTCCCAATCACCTGTCCACATGTGCTTTTGAAGCTGGAGTCTTACCAGAAGAAGGCTTCTAATCTGTATATGCGTGCTAGCAACCGGCATCTCCCGAGACTACTTTACTCTATACTACTTTTCTTCAAATGGGTTTAGAAGCTGTTGTGCTTAGGAACAACCAAATCATTCAACATATTTGTCTCACTGGTAACAGTAAATGCTAAGGTTTAACAACCAACTTACGTGGGTCGGCACAATTTTAGCCTAAAAGGAGCTCTTCATTCCCAGATGGGTTTGGAACACTGCTGTACAATATTGGTATTCTCTCATCATAGAGGAAGAAACAACAAGGAGTATCTGATGTTGTTCCTGAAATCACTGAGGGTGAACAGAATCTGTAGTTTATAGAGTATGTGATGGGGTCACCCTTCAAACCACTCCTGCTCTCCTCTAAATGTCCTTCTGCAGGATGACAGAAAAGGATGAGGAAAGGATGCTATATTGTTCATCCTGCGGAGCTTGCTCACGGTCACCCTTGGATGGCCTGGATTTGAGGACCTTGTTGTCTCATTGATAAGCAAGAGAGGGCCAGCATCCCACAGAGGAGGAAGATAGAGCAAAGCAAGTGCTATATAAGTAGCCAGAGGACCTGGACTCTAATACATCTCAATTATTTATTATCCTTGTGGTTTGGGCCAGTTAATTCATTGTTTTTTCTTTTATTTGTTTGTTTTGGTTGGGGAAAATCTGTCTTGCTTCACTTACAAAGATGCTATGAAATAACAAGCTAGAAACCTTTGAAAACATTGAGTGATTCAGCCAGATTCAGGCTGCTGACTATTTAGGTGTTAATGCCAAAGCAAATGTTTCTCTTTCTTTCTGATGTGTAGCATCAGATGCATGGCTTGGAATTGTCAAAAAACTGACCAGAAAAAAGTTCCCTGGAGTTTGTCAAGGGCACCCAGTTATGGTTCAGTCGAGTTTAAACCTCAGGAAGTTTCAGGATGAAATTGGAAATTGCCCTGGGTAATGGAGAGCCAAATTGGGCCTTAGAGCAGGTAGCAGGGTGACTTATTTTTTAATGTTTCCAACATGAAAGAACACAATTGATTTTTTTCCTCCTTAATCCTTCCAACTCCCTAGCTTTTATTGTTTCTAAAATAAGATAAACCAAGCAGGTGTTATTTCAGCTCTGTAAACAATCTTTATTTTTCTGGCCGATAGGAATAGAAATGGAGATGGAGTCTGGGCTTATGAGAGGGGGAAGCCAGGCAATCAGGGAAATCATTGATCTTAACTTAGTCAACTCCTACCTCCTCTGAAAATGCTCACAGTGCTCAAACCACCCCCACCCCAATAACTCACCCTCGGGTCTTTGTCGATACCTCATGAAAGTGCGGAGCCTCAGGCGGAGAAGTCTTCAAGTACTCTGGTTCCTTGCACGGATCAAATCACACTTGTTATTTTTTAAGATTAGTGGCAGCTCCTAAAATGAGTTCACTTTTTCAATCCAGGCAAATAATTGTCAAATGACTTTATTTTAATGCTTCAGTGCTGGGAACCTTGCAAGAGGTTTTTTTGTTTTATTGCATATTCTGATGTTTCCAACCTGTTTGTCTCCTCCCTTTGCGCTTTTCTGCCACGGGCAGAACCATGTTGGCTTCAAAGGCCTTCTCTGAGTTAGCAGACAATCAGCAGGAGATAGACAAAAGGAGAAATGGACCTAGCAGCGGAGACAGGTACTTGATCCTGTGCTAAGTATGAGCAAGAGGGTTGGGACCCACACAGCCCCACTCTCAAGGGCCTCAGGGGCTTGTGACAGCTGGACATACGCAGCACAGAGATAGAGTAGGCGCTCTGGCTCCTCTTGCTGGTGTTGGCAGGTGCCCAGCTATCTGAGGCTGCAGCATAGGCATCCACCCAGCAAAGCCCCCATCCCTCAACCTGTCTCACACACTGGGGTCTCAGCCTTGGATGTGTCCACGTCTCCTTGGGAAGCTGGCTCAGAAGGCAGCTGATTTTTGTCCTTCTTACCTTCAGGGCTATTTTACAGAGTTGTTGTAGAAATGAAAGCAGAAGCAACGGGGTAGGGTCTTTAGTGACAGAGATCCAGGTTAAATGACAGTCACTGTGTTTATACTTTAGCTTTTGGAGCCTCAGTTTCTTTACCTGCAGAGACAAAAATACCTATGCCAAAAAAAAATACGTATGCCACGTCTCAAATTGATTAACATTTGGGATGGACATGAGAACAATATTTGAGCTGGAAGGTATCCCAGAAAACCTAAACCATGGGGACACAAGGGAACTTGCTTGGCCTGCGGCTTGCTGGTGAGATGTTATCACCCAGCAGGTGGTTACTGCCTGGGAATTGGCCCTGAGATTTGGTAAATCAGGGCCTCATATAAGCAAGAGCCTGAGAATTAGGACCAGGCTGCCTCAATTGTCTGGTGTTTTTCAGTAATTCAGATTGACAGAAGTCAAGAGATGCAGAAAGTGCAATTATTAAGAATAAAAGAAGCTGAAATACCCATTGCCAATAAGCATGCAACTCAGTGACTTCACTACCACTGAGACCACAAGAGCCGGCTTCCTGAGCCTCTGCTTCAAGCATACAACCCCTCAGCTGATGTGCTGCCTATCCGGGGCAGCTGTCTCTTCCCTGAAATGTATCTCTAAGCTGTTTCTTCCTGGCAGGGTTCCCTCATTTCTTCTGGCTGAAGCTCTCCTTGAGATACTTACGTGACTTCCTTTCAAGGGCCTGGAGCTGTTTTTGAAGAGGGAGCCATTCTTCTCATTACTACAAGTTGAGGTAGAATGTGTTTCTACCCTATGAAACAAGATTCATCTCTCCTGTCTCTGTCTTAAAGAATCGGAGAAGAACTCATTGAACTCACAAGTATAACTGTGGTTTCCTTATCAATAAGCTGTTCTGCTAAGCTGAAGCTGACCTTGTGTAGGCTAATAAAATGATTGAGCTCATTGGATTGGCAGTTTTGTGGGCCATGGAAGAAGCCATGTCTTTCCTATTGGGGGCACTGAGAAAGAGAATGGAGCCCCACCACCCTGTGGAGGAGCTTCCCTAGAAGACACAGCTAATCTGAGATCCCTGGGCCTGGTAGGTGAGCAGTCCCATGTGTCCTTCTGGAGTCCTGAGGATATTTTTACTATCTGTTCAGGATTAAGGGGCCTTTTCTTTGGAGTATTTGCTCTCTGAGGGGATGTTGAACACCTGAGGAACCATGTTAAAAGACAGCCTCACATCCCCAAGACATATCATAATGAAGATGGGTTGAAGAGCTCCTCTGGTGATTTAAAAATGGTTACTTTTTACCTGGACCAGTGGTTCTCGTAGTGTGGCCTCTCAACTAGCAACAACAGTATCACCTATAAATTGTAGCAATGTGGAAATCTTGGATCACCCCAGACTTACTGAATCAGAAGTCATGGACATGGAACTACCACTTTTGTGCTTTAAAAAATTCTCCAAGTGATTATGATTACCTCAAAGTTGGAGAAACACTGTCCTAAGTGGTGGGGAAGAATGAATGTCAGGTGAGTTGTTTCTACCTTGTAATAGGAGGATATGCATCCTCGGCATCTTCCACAAGGTTTTCTATGTCAGTATCTCTTAAGGAACCACTCACCAAATGGCCTTCTGCAGAATCACTGGGAAAGGGGTGGTTATTAAATATGCAGGTACTGTGGACCATTTCCAGATTTGCTGGGTCAGCATCTTTGAGGTTGGTGGCCTGGGATTGTGGCTGTTCAGCGTGCTTCTCAGAGGCTTCTTATGCCCAGTAGATTTTAAGAAATGACCTCATCAGTCAAAGTATGGTCCTAGTTTCAGCAGCATGTTCATGGCTGGGAGCACGTTATAAATGTAGAACACCTTCTCACTGAAAGTATGGAGTACATGTCTTTAATCTGTTGAGAAGTTTCTGTTCTACTTCTAGGCTCCTGATAGCTTTTACCATGAACAACTGTGGAATTTAGTCCAATACTTTTTCTCCAACTACTGACAGGATCATATGGCTTTTTCCTCTGTTAAAATGATGACTTTTGGGGGTGGATCTTCCAATGCTGAACCAACACTGCCATCCCTATAACAAAAACACTTTCTACCTCCTGCCAGATCTGACTTCTAATAGATTGTCTTGTTAAACAAATTTCTATCTATGTTCATACTTTTTTCTTCTATTATCTTTATCCAGTTTTAGGATTAGCACAATGTTGAGTTCCTAAAATGAGGGGAGACGTGTTCCTTCTTTTTTCTGCTTTAATTGATATAATTTATCAGTTAAAATGTTTATGAGCCTGCTGTTGTCATATAGGTAGGTTTTCAAGCTAGGAATATACTTTCTTTAATAGGTGCTATTCAAATTCTGTATTTCCTCCAGAGTTAGTTTTATTAATTTGTCTTCCAAGGTACTTCTTAGAAGTTGTCAAATTTATTTCAAAACAGATTTTTGTAATATGCTTTCTATAGCCTTTTAAATTCTGTAAAATCTGTGGTAATGTCTCCTAGATCTTAATATTGTAATTTAAAAAATGTTTAACTGATATTGTGTAACAGGAAGAAAAGGTCTAAAAGAGCAGGGAAAGTGGGAGGGGTAGGGGAAGGGAAAGGAAAAAATATGAGAAGAGGAAAAAAATGGAAACAAGGTCTTTGCAAATAGGGAAGGGTAGAGGGGGTGAAGGGAGGGCAAGGGAAGGGGAAAAAAAATGAGAACCAAGAGACTCACGTAATGGTACAAGATCCCAATGATGAATGTAACTATTTTATACCTAAAATGTATCAATAAACTTAATGGGGGGGAATAAATGTAGAACACCTGTCTCTACCCAGACCACCTGAATCAGAACCTGCAATTCTGACCCGATTCCAGGGTTTCATATGCACATTCATATGCACATTTGAGAAGCATTGCCATGGATCATATGCTTGAACTCCCTGCTCTGTGTGGACAGCTGAGTCACAGTACAATCAACTCAAGCTTGAGTGGAAAGTGGAATTCTAGGATAGTCCACCATCTATCAGTATCTGTTGGGGCCTGACTCAGACATCCTGGAGCTTGCTTAAGAGGTAATTGTGAGGAAAACTGATGTTTTTGCAAAGCATTAGAGAGCTGGTCCACACCTGAGTGATTGAAGGGCACCATGTGGATCTTTTATTGTGGGTTCATGCATGTGACTAAAGAAAGGAAGTCCATGTGAATTCACTGCCAAACTGGTCTTTGTATTCCCAGTATATAATCCCATTGGTTTATATCCACCACCTAGCCCAGAAGCAGATATTTAGGACTCACATGACTCATTCTTTTGTGTGTAGTTTCATGTGAATTTCCAGAAAGGCCTGCCAACAGTCATTCATACTTAGTGTGAGTTGACAGAAATTTATCTTTTCTTTCTTGCCACTTAAAAGCTTAGTAATGTGTCCTATAATCAGCTCTAGTCTTCTATCAGGGGTACTCCAGGCATCAACAGTAGATGAAAAAGTATGGGGAAGGGCACTCAAGTACAGACTTTTCTAAGCATCCCTGAGGTCAGCTTGGGCCTAACCTCTAAATACTACTGGTTTCTCTTACTTATTTCTGGGAGAAAAGTGATTGGGCCAAATGGTCTCTGGTGCTCTTTACATTGCTGGCAATTCTTTGGAGTATTTGCTGAGCATTTACTCTGTGTTAGGCCCTGTGCTAGACACTGAGGGGATGAAGATTTTAAGATGATGCTTTTTATGATCTCCCAGGTTGAGGTGTGTGAGGGGGCCACAGACATCAGTGCTCCCTGAGAGGCCCGCTATCTCCTATTCTCTCCTCATGTGAAGACGTATGTGTCCTGATGTTAACCCAATAGTATCGAAAGAGAATATAATGGAAACTTCCATTTTTATTGGTGTGAGGAAACTTGTTCATTCATTCATTCAGCAAGTATTTTTACTGTCTACTGCCTGTAGATAATTGTTCATCAGACTCGTTTTTACTTTTGATTATCAAACTGATCTTTCTTTTTGAAAATTAATTTTATTGCTACATTTTAGATATACACAATGATAACATTCATCATATGGAATGTGTACCTATACATGATATACCTTGATTCTTCTTTTTTCCCCCCTTTCCCTCCCCTCCCTTCATCCCCTCTTTGTTGACAAAAGCTTTGTGTCCACTTTTTCCTTCTAGTCTCCTTTTTTCCTTTTCCTTTTCTTCGTTTCCCCATCCCCCCTCCCCAGTTTCCCTTCCCATTTGAACATTTTCTTCCTATTTCACAATAGCTATTATACATTTTGGTCCTTATTTACACTTTCAATTTCTCACACTAGAGAAACCATGTGATATTTGAACATGTTGTTTGATTTATTTCACTTAAGAGTATGGTCTCAAGGTCCATCCATTTACTTAGAAATATCTGAAGTTTATCCTTCTTTATCACACAGTAGTACTCCATTGTATAAAACAACCCCACATCTTCTTTATCCATTCATTGGTTGATGGGCACTTGGGTTGTTTCCAAGATTTAGCTATTACAAAGTGCACTGCTATGAACATGGGTGCACATATATCACTGTGGTATGATGCTTTTATTTCTTTTGGGAAGATACCAAGAAGGGGAATAGCTGAGTCAAATGGAACCTCAGTTCTCGTTTTTTGAGAAATCTCCACACTGACTTCCACAGTGGTTGCACCAGTCTACAATCCTGCCAACAGTGGAAAAGGGTTCCTTTTCCCCTACAGCCCTGCTAGCATTTTTCATTGGTTGATTTCTTGATAACGGCTATTCTTTCTGGAGTGAGATGGAATCCCAGTGTTGTTTTAATTTGCATCTCTCTAATGACCAGTGATGTTGAACATTTTTTCATATATTTATTTGCTGTTTCTACTTCATCTGAGAAGTGTCTTTTCATTTCAGATGCCTATGTTTGGCTTGGGTCTTTATGTTTGGGGGGGGATCTGATTTTTTTAAGTTCTTTATATATTGTAGATATTAGTCCTTTGTCTGAAGAACAACTAGCAAAATTTTTCCCACTCTATGAGTTGTCTCTTTATTTGGTTGGTGGTTTTCTTTTGCTGTGGAAAAGCTTTTTAATAAGATGGGATCCCAGTTGTTGATCCTTTGTGCTATTTCCTGTGTGATTGGGGTTTCCAAACTGATCTTTCTGAAAAGCACTTGTTTCCAAAGAAAAGTTTTAAAAATTTCAGACCAGATGGAACATATTGTTGTGAATAAAGCCCTGATTAGAGGGGAATAAATGGACAATATTTCTCCCAGTTTCCCAAAGGACAGTTTGAGAGAGGTGAAGTTGAAGTTCTCAAAAAGGAGGATATTGCCATTGGTGAGCACCAGCCACTCATGGCATAAAGTTAACCCTTCCCATAGCACTTGACCTGGTGGAGGAAAGGCCAAACAATAGTCATTGCCAATGCTTTGCGAAGGAGTCTAGACTTGATGGCTTCCTAAAATACCTTCCAATTTTGAGATTCTGGGAGATATACATGACTGGAAGAAACTCACCTCAGAGATTGTGTTTTCTTTCAGCGTTACATTTATATAGCTTATTCCATTATGTTTCTGAATAAGCACAATGAATATTAGGCTGACCAAAATTCTAATTTTCTCTCCAGGTAGGAAGACATAGTAATGTGGTTCAAATACAATAACTGACAGAAAACATAAAATAATTTTAGAATACTATTTCAGTCATTTTCCTGTTGCTGAGATAAAATACTGGACATATTCAGCTTAAAGGAAGAGAGGTTTATTTTGGCTCACAGTTTCAGTGGATTCAGTCAATAGTCCCCTGGTTCCCAGGCAGAAATGACATGGCAGAATGGCAGAGCAGAAGAATGCTGTTCAGAGGAGGTGGCCAGGAAGCAAAGAGGGAAGGGAGGAGCCAGGAACAAGAATATGCCATTTCACATCATACTCTCAGTGATCTGTACCTTCCCATAAGGCCCCACTTCTGAATATATAACTTTTGGAGGGACGCTTTAGACCTAAATCATACCAAGTGGAACAAATCTCTCAAAGTTAGCAACTAGGAAAAATTATAGGAACTTTTTCTATAAGCCTAAAGATCTAGAGTGGTAGAGGAGCCAAGAGAACATCAGACCTGTCCCTAATGCCCTTCTACATTACCTAAGCACATTGCAGTGCATAGCACAGAGAGATGCTGGAGTAGGCACAGGAGTAGAATGCTGCAGTAAGTCCTGTCCCTGGGTAGAAAACTGAGAAAGACTAGGTAGTTGTCTAATTCTAAGAGTTTAAACAAAGCTAAAGCTTTTTGTACCATTCTGTATTGGAATTCTGAAGAATCAAGGCTAATAAATATTGCTCCTACAATCTGGGTACCTGTCACCAGCATGCATGGACCTAGTCCTTTGTATCAGGAATATGTTATTAGAGATTTCAGCATGGAATCCTCATTTTCCACCAAAAATTATCTTTTAAAATTGATCTCAACCTGCTTTTTTTTCAAATCAGGACTTTAAAGAAACCCATAGTTAAGACAGAAACACTAAACTTGCTGGAAGATAAGTTAGGTAGAACTCTTGAAGACACTGGCATAGGAAAAGACTTTATGAACAAAACCTCAGTAGCATG
>NW_004624738.1:11595224-11619034 GCF_000247695.1 Heterocephalus glaber | reverse complement strand
TGTGAGAAACTGAAAGTGTAAATAAGGATTAAAATGATTAAAATGAATAATTGATAATTTGAAATAGGAAGAAAAAGCCCAAAGGGGTAGGGGTGGTGGGAGGGGAAGGAGAAAGGAAAGAAAGGAAGGAAAAATTATGAGAAAAGAAAAAAAAATGGAAATGAAGTCTATGTAAATAGCGAAGGGTGGAGGGGGTGAAGGGCACACAGATAATGGGGAAAAAATAAAAACCAAGTTACATCATGTACAGGTACAAGGACCCAGTGATAAATGTGAATGTATTGAATACCTAAAATGTACCAATAAAAGAATTTAAGGGGAAAAAAAAACAAAACCCATAGTTGGCAGTGTTGCCTAATGGCTAAGAAAGCAGGCTGTGGAGTCTAGTGGATCTCAGCGAGAATCTTAGCTTTGCTTCTTTTTAGCCATGTATATATCATGTATGAATCTCAGTTTTCTCATTTTAAAAAAAGCAGAAATAATTCTAAGGCCTCTGTCATAATATTGTTGAAAGCATTAAGAGAAAACAATTATCGGCTGGGGATTTAGCTCAGTGGTTCCGGTGCCTGCCTCATAAGTGCAAGGTCCTGAGTTCAATCCCCGGTACCAAAAAAAAAAAAAACCAATTATAAAGTACTGTGAGAGTGTGGAGAATGTGTAACTCGTAAGTACCTTATTAAGATTGCGGTTATTTTATCTGATTCTTCCATGATGGAGATCGAGGATGTGAACTTGTTGTTCTAGCATCCTGAGGTCAAAAGTAGAAGCTCTTTTGACCTCAAGATTTTCACAGTGGGATCAGTGCTTCATCCATTTTCTGTGGGCTGTACTCATCCCACAAATGTATCTTTAGCATCTACTATCTGAAAGGCACTGTGGCAGAGTCACACAATAGTCTAGTGACCAAACAGGTGTATAATTACAGACTGGATAAATGCTGTGAAGGAGATAAACAGTGGGCGATGATGGGATATACTGGCATGAGGAAACCAACTTAAACAGGGTGGTCAGGACGGGACTTTATGAGGAATTGACTGTAAACTAAAGGATGAAAAATTTTGTTTTAGGCAAAGAACCACTGTTCTTTCCATTAGTACACGAGGTGTATGTAGTTTCACTAGGAACATTTCCCCCAAATTTAGAGCCTCAAATTTCTTCTCATGTGTACAAAAAGCAGACCCTGGGAAGAGTGGGTTTTGCTAATTTTATGACATGTTCAGGCATATCAGACTTTACTAGAGCTCAGCACTTCCAGTGATGTTCCTGCCCACTGCTGAGGAAGTGTAACTTTTGTAAAGAGAGTGAATCTTAGTTCCAGACCTTGGATAGAATCTACCTCTACCACTTCCTGGTTGAATGAGCTTAAGAAAACTAATTTTTGAGTGTCCATTTTGTCATCTGTAAAATGTGTATATGGCTTTTGTTGTTAGAATTGAAATGGAAATGAGACAATGCATTCAAACCATTCAGTATAATGCCTGTTCTACAGTAGGCGTAGCATAAATCAAGCATTCCTGTGGGTTTGTTTAAAACAATTGAAACCTACCACCCATTTTCTACCCTATGTAGTAGAAAAGAAATCTTTGCCATATGACTTTAAAACAAGTCTGTGTGCTCTTTGATTCTTTTTCTATCTAAAAGCAGAGACTGGTTCCCTTTTTCTTCAATGTGGGTTTTCCTGGATGACTCACAATAGCCTAACAATGTAGCAGAAATGACACTGACTGGCTTCTAAAGTGGTGTTGGAAAAGGCAACACTGTTAATACTGTTTCTATCTGGCTCACTCTTGTTATGCTCCTGTCTGGAAACCAGCTACTATGCTGTGAAAAAGCCATAGCTGCTTGGAAATGCCACTCTTGGATGTCCTAGCCACAACTCCAGGTGATATCCCAGCCCAAACCCAGCATCAGCTACCAGTTATGTGTGAATGCACCTTCAACTGATTATTCCCCCTGGCTTTGAATGCCTCATCTGATCCTCTGGAGCAGAGGTGAGCCATAGAGAAGAGCCCTGCCCATTCTGTAGAGTTGTGAGCAAAATAAATGTAGCCTTTGTTTAAGCCCTAAATATTGAGATGACTTGGTCTAAGAAGCAGATAACTGGAATAGCACACTTGTCTATTTTGATCTTGACTCTATCATAGTGTCTCTCCTATCAGTCTGGGCCCAAGGTAATAGAGATATGAGGAAGGACACTATACGTTAGTGGGATCTTATTCTTCCACCAGCATCCCCAAAGTTCTGGGCAGGTGGTTATTTCTCTGTGGCCCTCAGGTCCCTCTTGTATATATATGGTGGATTGGATTAGATACTCTTTGAGCTGTCTGCTAGTCCCAAGGTCATGTAGGAAACTAAAATGGAAATAAGAATAACTGCAAACCTTAGGTATTTTGGATTATAAGCCTAAATTTTGCACGCAGTAGTATAGAAAGCCAGTGTTCTCTGAGAGTTTCAATTAAAGAAGACATGGTCTGAGCACTTTTGAGTTGAGAGGGAGATTTTACATGTCTCGAGACCTCTGTGTGAACCAAGAAAAGGGCCCGGTTAGAGCCTTGCAGTCCTGTCTAACCCAATTGTCTACTAATTTTCGAGGAGTCCTCATTAGAACCTTTGCCCCAAAAAGGCCTGCAGTCCTGGGGGCCCAGTTAACCCCTGCAGTTCTCTTAATGTTTAAATAAAAACTAGAAGGCCACAGGCTAAGAGAGTTTTAAATCTGCATCTGTTGGGTGGTTTCTGGCAGATGGCTTTTAAAGGGTTGTGTGTGTTTTATCATTTCAGTTTCTTCTGAAGAGGGATTTAAAATCAATTTAGGGGTCATGTTGAGGGACTTTGTTAAAACTATAGGTTCCAAGTCAAGCAGGCATTGGCCCTCAGGGGCTCGCTAGTGACAAGGGAAGGTGGTCCAGGCTGTTGCACAAGTCCCTGTTCTCATCCCCTTCCTTTGCTGAGGCACTGGATTTTCTTTTGCAGTCTGTTGCCTCCTTCATTCATTCTTTAACTTCATACCACCAAGGTATGAAGTATGTATGTATATGACTGACTATTGGAAGCTAAATTTCTCTAATGAACAAAACCCAGCCTGAAAGAGGTTGTTTTGCAAACCTGATTTCCAAGTTGAACATCACACCTATAAATGAAAGAGGAAATTCTTCTCCCTAAGGGAAACTTCTAGGCAAGCTTTGGAGAGAAAACCTAAAAGATTGCATAGGTTTTAGAGATCTCAGCTAGCTTATGGAATAGCAGTATGGAAAAATAGATTTTTTCCCACCCCATTCCTACCCATGGATCATCATATTATGAAACTCAGTGTCAGAAAAAGTTAATTCTAAGAGTCCAGGAAGAACACCACTTGTTTTTCTTGGTTTGTTTACGGCTTCTGAGATTGGATTAGATCCCTAGGATATTGGGCTTTCTTTCCTTCTGCTGCCTGGAGCTTGGCCATTACTGTGATAGTTGGCTGAGATATTGCCAGAGTGCAAGAGGCATTTGTTGTTATGAGTCATTAACTAAAGGACAGCCAGCTCATCCAGGGCCCTTTTCATCTTCTGGCCTTCGTGGCTGTCACCTTGGTAGGTGCTGTAACTGTACGTAGGGAAACTTTTGCTCTAGAACGGTCTAGCTGTCTTAGAGCAAAGGAAAGGGGGGGAATAAGCTCCTTGATCTGGAATCCCAATTGAGATTGCAACTCAAGACATCCTTATTCACCTGGCTAGAACAGAAGTGTGGGCAGGCTTGACATGCCAGAGGTCTTCTGCCTAGAGGTCCCTGGTCCCAAGCTGTGGTTTCTGGCTTCTGTTAGTTAGAGCACTGGATGAATAAGTCAGTGTCCAGTTTGGGATCTAGTTAGTTTACTAGAGGATCTAACATATGTATATGGGCCTTGACAATCAATCAGTTTATCTCTTTCTCTTATGAGCACAGAGACTTAGGCCCAGAGCCGTGAACTGATTTGCCCACAGCCTGAAACAGATATGGGCCTATCTTGTATCTTCTCTCAACTCCAGCTCAAGTCTCAGTCTAGGTCAAACAGCCTGGAAAGTTAGGCCCTTGATCAAAGATGTCTAGAGGAGAAGTTATTACCATTAGCCTGTACCTACTATGGGAAAAGCAATTTAGCATGTTTGCCCTACAGATGTTCGTCAGCAGTGCCACCTTAGAATTAAAGATGGCATCATATAATGAACCTGTCCCTGCTTACTCACTTCAGCGTGAGGGCCATGGGCAAATGTACTTCCCTGTCCAGCTCATCCATACCATACAGAGCCTTCCTGAGGGGAGGCTGAATGGAATTAAAGGCTCTGACATGTGTTAGGGATTGTTTCCAAGTCACAGGGGAGCCCTATTAGCAGTTAAGTTGTTGACATGAGGGGGGCCAATGCACTTATTGAGAGGGAAGGCAGATTTCAGGTTTTGTTACTAAAAAATACGTAGATTTTCTTCATGGGTGGCTGAAACCTTCTCAGTCCCAGTACTTTGAGTAAGTAATCCCTCACCCGCCAACTGTCCTCCAACTCATCTCCTCCTCCAAATCCCATTGGTTCCTGGTCGTGTAACTTCCAGGCTTTACTGACAATGGTCCCCTGTAATGGAAACTTGAACTCCACATTGGAATCTATATCTGTAAGATATCTTCAAACTGCCATAGAGACTTTTTTTTGTTTTTGGTTTTTTTTGGTACCGGGGATCAAACTCGGGTTCTTGCGCTTGTGCAGCAGGCGGTGAAACCACTGGGCTAAATCCTCGGCCTGCCACAGAAACTTTTTAAGGGAATGGAGCCCAAGAGGCTGATCTTGGAAGAACCATCATAAGTGATTCTTTCAGCCTAAGAGACAGATTGAACATGGTAGCTGTCAGCTTCCCACTGACATATGAATGCCATCGAAAGACATGGGCTGGTTAGCTTTAACAACCGAGCAGCTCGACTTAAAAACTCAGCATGGATCTGACCTCTTTTTCAGATTTATTTAATTTTTTATTTTGTTTTATTTTTGGCGAAGATTGATTAGCTTCAGAATGGAGATTATAGAAATTTTTTATTTTATCTGACTTTTTAAATAGACTGATTTTTAAGAGCAGTGTGAAGTTCACAGCAAAGTTGAACAAAGTACAGTGATTTTCCATATACATCCTGCCCCCACACATGCACAACCTTTCCCACTACCAACATCCCACAACAGAAACAGATACATTTATTACAGCTGATTGAGCCCACATTGACATATCATTGTCATTCAAAGTTCGTAATTTACATTGGGATTCACTTTTTAGTGTTGTACATTCTGTGGATGTAGGCACATTTATAATGACATGCATCTTCCATAGTAGCATCATACAAAGTAGTTTCAGTGCCCTAAAAATTTCCTATGGTCCACCCCTACTTCTCACTCCCAACCTCTGACTTTGAGCTTCCCAACTGATCCTTTTCTGACTTAATAGTTTTCTCTTTTCTAGAAAGTCATATAGCTGGAATCATACAGTATGTTGACTTTTCAGATTGGCTTCTTTCATTTAGTAACATACATTTAAGGTTCTTCCATGTCTTTTCATGGTTTGATAGCTCATTTGCTTCTGGTGCTGCATAATATTCCATTCTCTGAATGTATCATGATTACTAAAATTTTAAAAAAATCAAATATACTTATGTTAATGTGATTTGTCTTTTATTTGACATGTAATATTGACCCTATTCATTACCATTTCTTTTAATATGGCCAAAAGATAGAGAACAAGAAGATGAGTAACAGTACCTTTCTACTTAGCACTTTGTGTCTAACTGTCCCTCAGTTGGACTGTTCCTTTATCTGTCTTTCTGACTGCCCTTTGTCTATGTGACTGATGATTGTTTTTTCTCTGTCCCTCTTTTAGTTCTTCTTACATCCCCTTCTTTCCCTCCCCTCCCCTCCCTTCTTCCTTCCTTCCTTCCTTCTTCCATCACTAAATAAGTATTTGCTCTCTCACTCTATGAAGAGCATTTTTGTTGTTAATTCATGAAACTGATAGAACTTTTTTGTAGCAATGTAGAGCTTAATGGTCAAGTAAACTCACCCACATCAGAATGAAGGTCTTGAAATGGAGACCAGCCTCTGACCTCACATCAAAATGCAATAGCTCTCTGAAGTTCTACTAGAGTAGAGAATGAATATGTATAGTGTAGGCATTCAGTAAATGTTTGTTGAATTGAATGCAATAAAAATGATAAAAGTGATTTTACAAATGCATTTAAAAACTTCATTCCATGCACTAAAAGGTATTTTGGGGATCTTAGCTACATTCCTAGTTGTATCCCTAGTGCCTGGCTTATATGATAGAGTTTCTCATACTACCATGTTGTGAATCTCCAGCTACAGAGTCTAAACTCATGCTTGCTTGCTTGCTTGTTTTCTTTCTTTCTTTCTTTCTTTCTTTCTTTCTTTCTTTCTTTCTTTCTTTCTTTCTTTCTTTTTTCTTTGGTACTGGGGATTGAAATCAGGTCCTTGTACTTGCAAGGCAGGCAATGGAACCACTGAGCTAAATCCGTGGCCCTAAGCTCATGCTTTCCTCCAATTATTTGATTCTAATGAGGGAGGGTGAACTCACACTGAAGCCATCATGGATATGTGCTTGGTATTCACTACATACATCTCCTAAACTCTTTCAGCAATCACATGAAGCAAAATTTTCATGCCCATTAAATTTTGCAACAGATGAGAAAAATGAGGCTCAAATATGTTAATCTGCCTCAGTCACATAACTTGTAAGTGGTAGGGTGGAAACATAAATCCAGGTTTATCAAACTTTATAATCATGTAACCATGTACATCCTTGAAATCTTATATCACATAAAGTTTTGTTTTGCTACTTTTTGGATTTCATTCATTATTAGCAAATATCCTTGTGTGTTCTGATTAAGGTTCCTTTTCAGTTTCATGAAAATTTAAAAATAAGGCCTCAAATTTCCAGGAGCAAATAGCTCCTGGTGTTTCTAGCATGTTTTAGCTTTGAGGTTACTCTTTAATGGACTCAATCTGTAGAGAGGATAAACCTGTGTCTCCCACTAGTCCTTATTTGAAATTTTAATGCTTCATTTAACACACTTTTCCCACACTGAAAAATCCTAAGATCTACATACTCAAAACAGGCCTCAGAAGTCTCTTGACTTTAAAAACCTGGCAACCTCTCTAAATAGGAACAGGCATTGATTCATGAATAACATGAACTGTGTTATCACCACCCCATACTTCTGGAGTGACAGCAAAGCGATAGATGGATGTCTACATTATAAAATTTGCCCAGTGGGCTCATAAGCTAAATTACACCATCAAGATATAAATGTAGAAGGCTATTTTAGGATACAAAGTAATGATACATACAATATGAACATGATTTTTTGAAACAGGAGCATGCAAATCTGTAACATGTCATCTACTTTTCAACAAAATTAATTTATTGTTCTCTTTCCATTGACATGGATTCTAAGCTCCATGAGGGCCAGGCCATTTTGGTGTCACACTTAGTTTAGTGTAACTAGGGACAGCAGCTGGTGAGCAGTGAAGGCACAGAACAGGTACTCGGGATAGCCTTTCTTGGATACTTGAGTAAGTATAATGCAGAATAAATGATCTCCTCCCTGACTTGACACACATTAAAAAATACCTCCAAAGCCATCTTTTTGTCTTTCTGTTGCTGGCAATCTCTCCCCCTCTCAACCCATCCTGTGCCAGGATCTGGGTTTCAAGCCTCTTATTAGTCACATCACACTTGTGTTTTTGCTCTTGTCTCCTCTTGGGCCTGTCATTCTCCCACTTACCTAAGTTTGTTACCCTCATCCTGACCTTTTCTAGTCCTTCTTGCTTTAACCCCAGAGCAGACCATTTTCTACTCTTCACACAAACATACTGCATTATTCTGAGGAACCATCCCAGGATATTTCTTAATAGTAGATACTTGGGAAGGATTATGTAAAAGAAAACAGACACCAACATGCAAAAAGAGGGTAGAGGTAGTACTTCCCGGTAGACTCTCCTTTCCTGGGCAAACCACATCCATGTCCATGGCAGATGTCTCTGCCACCTGCTTGTTGTTCTCTGGACTCACTGGTTTGTCAGTTCATTTCCTAAAACAATGTAAGAACTGAATGCAGTATTATCAATATGTTTTGCCCACTGTGGAGCCCAGGGAGTCATTGCTGCCTATAGTCTGGAAGTTTTGCTTCTAGTTGTGTAAGCTAAGATTGGAATTAATGTCTTTTTAGCTGCTATGCTGCCTTGGTAGCTATATAGAGCTTGGGGCAATCAGGCATTCGGAACCTATTTGTTTGTTTTTTACATGAAATGTAAAATCAACACCAACTGCGATATCTAAAAACACATTCTGCAGTTGCATATAGAATATTTTTAAACTTGCTTTTCAAAAGTAATTCACATTCATCAGTCATAATTAAAAATACAAATACACTAAACAACCCATAATTACACCATGCAAAGATATCTACCCCTAACATTTTGATGTACAAGGTATGGTTAAAAAGTGCAGTGAGTATTTAAATTTAAAACACAATTACAGTAAAAGACACATTGTCGTTAATCCCCCTCATAGTGCTCTCCCTGACTTTGAATACACATTTCATCATTCTTGCCACTCTCTGAAGCAGTTCTTGAAGTTCTCTTTTGTGAGTGTCTTTAGTTGTGCTCTCATGGCTGCCTCAGTGACCTGAATCAATTCAAGACATTGACCTTTCGTGGTCATTTTGACATTAAGGAAGAGCCAGAAGTTACATGGTGCCAGATCTGGTGCATAAGGCTGATGAAGAAACACTGTAATTTTTTCTATGAGCCCGCCTTTCTGGTGGATGGCACTTAGCAGCAGCAGTCACTGTATTTTTTTAATCATACCTTGTAAAGACCTGGAAGAAGCTTTCTCGAACTCCTTCAGTAAATGGCAAGAATCTTTGCACACGTTCCTGGTAATTTCTCTGGGTTGTTTCTAGAATCAAAATTAACAATTCAGTTGATAAAAAGATATTTTAAGACTTGATATATAAATAGTTGATAATTTCTGAACTTTAATGAATACTAAAATTTTCTCCTATATGTGGCTTAATTTCATTCAAATCTGTTTTCTGTGATATTATTGCTAAAAATTAATAAGCATTTCTTCCATGTCTGGTCATTGATTTAAAAAAAGGAAAAAGATCAGATCACTATTCTGCAAATATTTGCCAAAAGTTCATATTACATAAGGTGCTCTCCTAGATGCTAAGATAAGGGAAATAAAAATTCAATAGTATATCAGCCTTTTACCATGAACAGCTGTAGAATTTTGTCCAATACTTTTTCTCCAACTACTGACAGGATCATATGGCTTTTTCCTTTCCTCTGTTAAAATGATGACTTTTGGGGATGGATCTTCCAATGCTGAACCAACACTGCCATCCCTATAACAAAACCACTTTCTACCTCCTGCCAGATCTGACTTCTAATAGTTTGTTTTGTTAAACAAATTTCTATCTATGTTCATAACTTTTTCTTCTATTATCTTTATCCAGTTTTAGGGCTAGCACAATGTTGAGTTCCTAAAATGAGGGGAGACATGTTCCTTCTTTTTTCTGCTTTAAATGTTTGATATAATTTATCAGTTAAAATGTTTATGAGCCTGCTGTTGTCATATAGATAGGTTTTCAAGCTAGGAATATACTTTCTTTAATAGGTGCTATTCAAATTCTGTATTTCCTCCAGAGTTAGTTTCATTAATTTGTCTTCCAAGGTACTTCTTAGAAGTTGTCAAATTTATTTCAAAACAGATTTTTGTAATATGCTTTCTATATCCTTTTAAATTCTGTAAAATCTGTGGTAATGTCTCCTAGATCTTAATATTGTAATTTAAAAAATGTATAACTGATATTGTGTAACAGGAAGAAAAGGTCTAAAAGAGCAGGGGAATTGGGAAGGGTAGGGGAAGGGAATAAAGGGAAAAGAAAAAATATGAGAAGAGGAAAACAATGGAAACAAAGTCTTTGCAAATAGGGAAGGGTAGAGGGGGTGAAGGGAGGGCAAGGGAAGGGGAAAAAAATAAGAACTAAGATACTCATGTAATGGTACAAGATCCCAATGATGAATGTAACTGTATTTTATACCTAAAATGTACCAATAAAGTTAATGGGGGGAAAAAAAGAAATAAAAGAGAAAGAGAATTAAAATACCAAAAAAAAAAAAAGAGTATATCACCCTTATCTTCATCCTCTTTTATTTACTTAGTACTGGGAGCATTGTTCCATTAAAAACAATTTGAGACCTTTTTTTGTTGAACTTGTTCCCTTGTTTCTATTTCTTTATACACTAAAATATGTTACTTTGTCAAATTTTAAAATACACTGTCAAAATGGAAATAAGGATAATTTGGCATGAATACGACTTACATTTTTTCCACCCTGAATTTTAAAAAATGACACATTGTTATTTTAGTAAATTAGAAAAATTCAGAAAAGTATTAAGAAGAAAATAAATGACTCATAACCAGACTATTCAAAGACAATTACTGTTAATTGGTGTATTTTCTTCCAGGCATTTTCTTTGTATATTATTCACAATGCTGAGATCATACTATATGTGCAATTTTCCAAGCATGTAATGTAAACATTTCCCTATGTTATCAAAACTCTTTGAAAACATTATCTCTAATGGCTCCATAATATTCCATTATGGAAATGAATTAAATACATAGACTTTGATGGTTAATATGAAGGCTCTGCATGGGCTCTAATTCTAATGTTGCTTTAGTTGGCTTATGATCTTGGGCAAGTTACTTAACTTTTCAGTGACTCAGTTTCCCTATATGCAAAGTAGAATTAAATATAACATTAGCTTGTAAGGGTTCTATAAGGAGTATATGAGATAATTAAAGTAAAACATATTATGAGTAAGGCATATAATGAACATGCAATAAAAGCTATTATTATTATCATTATTATTATTGCTACGTTATCATTTTCTGAATCATTTTACCTACTGCTAGATTTTAAGTTGCTCCTGAGAAATATTTACTATAACAAACAAGACTATAATTGTTCACACACACTTTTATAACTTTAGAATATTAAGAGAGACTCAAAGTCCTAAACATGAACAATCTTAAGACTGTATGTATTTCCATTACTTAATGTATAGTACAATGCTGTGTTGTTATTCTAAACAGGAAAATAGTTACATCCAAACCAGAATCACCTTGTGAGGCTTTGAATGATTAGTCATTATCACATTATTATTAAAAATAAAATTGAACTTTTAATTTATACTCTTACCAGAAACCCATACAATTGTCTCCCATTGCCTCTCATCATTGTTAAACATAATTATTTAAAAAATTTAATTTATATTAATTTAAATGATTAAAAGTTATTTTAGAAATAAAAATAAAAGTTACTAAAATATTCTCTAATTCAATAAATGAAAAATAGTGTTTCAGTATATTAATATACTTTACTTTGATTACCCTTAGAGTTGAACTTATGTCAAATACGTGCTAGCCATTTGTGTGTGTGTGTGTGTGTGTGTGTGTGTGTGTGTGTATGTAAGAAAGAGAGAAAGAAGGAGAAAGAGAAAGGGAGGGAGGGATGAAGAGAAAAAGATCTGGATCTGTTTATTTTATAGGGATCTCTGTTTTGTATTTTTCTTCACTTTTGAGGATGGAGAGGTTGCCCTTTTAATAGTAAAGGTATTAGTCAAACCATGTGTTGCTGAACTCCTTGTAGCATCTTATGGCCAGTGTATGTTTCTGAAGGCTTCCATGACATCTGATTAATTATCTACTTTAGAATTTTGAAAGAGAGCATTGTTAAACTTATAAATCTGTGGTCCATGAAATCTTTTTATTCTCAATTTTTAACAATCTGAAAACATTAGCTAATCTTCTCTCTCAGGAAGAACTTGAAGTCCTTAGGATTGCTCAGAGCTCCCAGTAGATGATGGAAATTGTCTGCAGTACCTTTTGCCTGCGCTTGAATGTGGGTAATGAATATAAAAAGCAGAGTTTACTCTCTCCAAGTTAGTGAATATTGGACACCTGGTTAGAATGAGGCTGAGACCTGGACCCAGTGTTGTTTCCATGCCCTGTCCCCCTGGCTGCTCTCCAGATTCCCTAATTGGGTCCCTAGCTTCTTTTTCCGTGCCTGAGTTCTCACCTTGGTAGCCTGACTTGTGCTTTACTTGTTCCCAGACTAACAGTCTATCTGACATTTCCCAGCCTTTGTGTGCATCATAATCAGTTAAACCCAGATACTGTTGGCTGCTCTGATATTGGCTAATAGTATGTTACAACTGCAGGTCACAGTTTAGCAGGCCCAAGCTCCCACAGCCTCCATTCTTCTGAGACCTTGCCCTAAACCCCTCCAGCTGCTACCTGGACAGCCCTTATGGTCATCCTTATCTTCATCCTCTGTCTATAGGGTACATGATTCCCTCAAAGAGATCCCACGATTCTTACCTGAACTTTGGAACTCAGACCATTCAATGGCTAGGCCCAAAGTTTGCCCAACACTTTATTTATTTATTATAATGATAATAAATTACTTTTATGAAATATAGATAACATTTATTGAACATTTACTCTATACTAGGCATTGTGCTAAGTGGTTCATAAGCACTCTCATGACATTTTGTTGTTGTTCTGTTTTTGGTACTGGGGATCGATCTCGGGACCTTGTGCTTCCGTGGCAAGGGCTGCAACCACTGAGCTAAATCCCCAGCCCTTACTCTCATGACATTTTCAAGGCAAACATATAGATTAGTTCTTGTATTGTTCCTGTGTCACAAATGAGGAAAGCAAAGCTCAGAGAAGTTAAATAGTTTGCCCGAGGTCACACAGGTACTAGCAAGTGGTAGAGCTTTGAGTTGAGTTCAAGTCTGAGCTCTTGACCTCAACTCCAAGATTAGATGTGGTGCCATCTGGGATTCCCCATGAGGTTCCCTTTTTCCTTAATCTGGCCTATAGCCCCTTTTATAAATCTTATATCTTTTGCCATGTATTTCTATGAACAGTGACAGCCCACACCTGGAAGAGGCCCTGGTGAGCATTTCCTTCTCTTGAGGGTGATATCAGATACTTTCTTCCCTAATCTTGCCTATAATTCCTGTATGACTTCCAGGGGCATGAGCTTACTTACCCTTCTTCAATGGCTCCCCTGCAGGCTGAGAGCCTCACCAGTCAAGCATGTGACTTTCTCTTTGGTGTCAGGCTCTATCATTTGTTCTGAAAGTAAATTTCCTCCTACTCACTTACTAATTCCCTTTCTACCCTTCCTGGCAAACTGCTTCACATTCCAGTGCGTCTCTGTTTGTTTTAATTTGCTGCATTTACATTCTTTTTGGACTGTCAGGAGCTTAATGCCTTTATTTTTAGGGTTTCCCTGTCTTAGTCTATTCTGTCTACTACAAAAAAATTATTGTAGCTGGTTATCTTATAAACACCAGAAATTTATTCTTTGCAGTGCTGGAAGCTGGTAAGGCCAAGATCAAGGTATTGACAGATTCACTGTCTGGTAAGGGCCCATTTCTGGATTCATAGATGGTATTTTCTCATTGTGTACTCAGATAATGGAAGGTATGAGAAGTCTCTTGGGCACAAATAATCATGAGGACTTTTAAAAGGGCATAAATAACATTCATGAGGACTCTGACAAATGCCTCACCTGTGAATGGGGTTGGGTTTCAACATATGAAGGGGGGGATAAACATTCAGTATATAGCACTCCCTAACAGTCAGCACCCCATACATATGCCTTTCTCGAGTATTTTCATCCTAAGGAAGAGTTAAACATATTATAGATACAGTTGACACTTATTTCATAGGAACACTATATAAATCTCTGTGTGTAAACCGTGAGGAAGCCATGGCTAGAACTTCCAGAGTATACTCCAACAGTTCTTGCCTGTTTCAACAGTCCCTGCCTGTTTCAGAGTAGGTGGGAAAGTCGTTTTGTATCTCTTTTATATTCTGAGTACAGCAACTTCGCAGTAATGGCAGTTTTAACAGTCATAGTTTTTACTATTTGCAACTGAATCCAAATTGCATGGTATGTAATCAATTGTCATTTTGCTGAGATAAGAATTTGAAAATGTCACTATTAGGCTGCTGTGGTTTTGAGTCACTTAGATGGCAAATGATTTGTTTTCTGCCTGTTGTGCTAATACATTTTATGAAAATAATGATGTTCTACAATAGCATTCATGAATGTGGGAATTACAGAAGTCTCTGGATGCTCATGCACAATAGCAAGAGTTGCAATGTGTGCCGGGTCTGCGTCAACGTTGGGCCTCTTTTTCCTTCCCACGGCTGAGTGTGAGCAAGTAGCAGGGAAATGACTTTGCTTTTCTACTACATTTTTGCAGAACCTTTCGAGAAGTCAAGAATACTCTTTATGCACAGTGATAGACAATAAAAATAGTACTGTCCAAATAGACCATGTTTCATTCATCTGCTCCCAATATTTTTATTGTTTAGTCCTGACTGCTTCTCTTGGCCTGGATTGATATTGTCCTGGTAAAATGGAAATCTTTGGTTTGCATTTAGAGATATAGATAAGATTTAAAGAAATATTCTAGTTTTCTATCCAGAACTTTAATATTATAGAGACATTACCTGAGTGTGACCTACCCATATGTCATATAATCTTTTATTCAGCAGTTCAGAAGCTTCAGTTGATGTTTTTCCTGGTTCCAGTAGCCATTGTGTCCTGGTCTTGGCCAGAATCTCCAATGACAGCAAGACCTGGGAAGTCTGAGGGAGACAGAGTGTCGCTTGCAGAAAAAGAGTCCATTATCTTGGAAGCTACTTTTGATGTCATTGCTGAAAATAATTTCTTGGTTTATGCTCAGACCTTAGAAGGCTCCCCCTGCCACTGTGCATGAAGGAGAAAAGAAGGGAGCTAAGGCAGTTTGGTCAACAAAGGTCATCCATCACGATGAGACTGTAACCCTCCTGAGACTTCTGATAGATGCTTCTGTGTGTGATGAGATGAGGCTACCTGCAGCAGTTAACTCAGCCATTTGTAATCATTACTTTTTGATCATTCAATAACCATCTTGTGAACCTATTTTCTGAATTTCCAAAGTAGAGAAAAGAGTCACATTGTATCCCTTTCCTTTGGTGAAATCTTTTAGCTATTATAAATGTTGAATGGGAACTTTCTGAAGCCCCATCAGCTCCAACTCCAAGACCCTTACTCACCCATGTCACCTGCTTTGTGTGAGTGAACAGTGTTGGACACATCTGCTCTTTTCCCAACTCTGTCTGCAGAGTGAGCCCAAAGAATCTTCTGCAGCAAACATCTCTATTGCTTTTTGGAGAGAAAGATGTAGGACGATGGTGCACTCTGTCACTTCTCAGTATGTAACTGTGGTCATATGTCTTGGTCTAGAGCTTCCTTCGCCAGTCGTGAGTGTGCTAAGGTTATGTCTGTGCTCCACCCGGGCAGCAGTTATGCAGAGACACTGAAGCGCTGAGTCCCTCAGCACTCTGGGAGTCTGAGCGAGACCAGAAGTTACTAACTTCCAGTTGCCTGTAACTGTGGGCAGCCTCTTCTGTTTATCCCAGTGAGGCATACAAATATTATCATTTTGTGTGAGTGTGAGTGTGATGGTCTTTAAAAAAGTCAGGGAAGCACTGGGATTAAGTGGTTAGTGTTTTGAGTTTGGTTTCTTTCTCTGTAAATTGAAATTTTTTTCTTATTGAACCTTTCTGAGGATCAAAGGTTTGAATGAAGGGGTTTTAAGAGCTTTCATGTATTTGTGGGGTTTGTCACTGGCCAGAGATAGGACTGTATTTCTCGCTTACTCTCTTAGCTATTCCTCTGAGAGTGAGATGGAGTTCTACTTTTCTGTCCTCTCCAAGTCACAAAACCAGTGTACTATACCAGCCATTTAGAGAACAGCACCAATATGCACATGCTCTGTAGTCTTTGCTCCTTAGGACTACTGCAAGGCACCCATCAGAGAAGAAGGTGCTTACTGCCGTGCCTATTGTGTACACCATCCGCTATCTGCTCCTTCTGATCTACCCTGCCTTCCTATCCCAGCTGTCTCCCAAATCTACACAGACATGTCCTTCCTGCTAAAACCTGACCTTTGCTCTCATCAAGCCTGTGTTGCTTTAATGGCAGGTTCTTATGGCTTGTATCTAGATATCCACTCAAAGCCTCATAGGCTCATTGGCGGGGCTTTTGGGAATGGCTGGATCATGGGTGTGTGATACTGGATTATGGGTGTGATAATTGTATAGTCCACTGATTGGTTTATCATAGTTCTGGGTGTGAAAAATTGGGAAGGCCTGCCCTGGGTGTGGGTGTTGCCAACCAATAGGCTTGGAGCCTCCTGCCTTGGAGCCAGCCAAATATAGACTGAAACCTCTATAACCTGTGAGCTAAAATAAACCTTTCCTCCTTTAACTTGTGGGTACCAGGTATTTTGTCCCAGCAATGAGAAAGTAACTAAGACAAAGGTCCTTGCCCTAGGCTAAGAATAACTCAACTAGTCATGATTTCAGGATCTATGCACCAGGGCATGAGCTGGCTGGTATTGGTCCTCTAGATGGTTCAAAAGGATAGAAGGATCCCACAGGCAGAAAGCAACTCCTTCCTCCCCTTCTTCTGACACACTTCCCAGCCAAATGCTATGTTAATTGGGTGAAAACCAAGTCACAAACAATGTACCATATTATGTAAACACTGATTTCTCTGGGTGATAGAAGTATGGGTAATATCTGTTTTCTTCTTTGGACTTTCCTGATTTTTTGCACATTTTCTGTAATGAAACTGAAAATATATTTTAAATTATATTGCTAAAAAATGTATTCAAGATGTACTGCATGGAGCAAATAGCAGCTCCGACATTCCTTCACACTTGCTGACTCCAAATTACTCCCTTTACTTTTAGAGCTGGGCCATTTGAAGGGGTGGGGGCCAGAATGAAAAAGGGAGGGCAGAAATGTGGGCCATAGAATTTCTTCTTTTCAACAATGCTCTAGTAGCTAATTCCAGGGTGCTCTTCTGTATGGTGGCAGCAGAACTACTTTCATGTTTTCCCCAAGGTATTTTATGGCCTTTTTACAGTGCTACTGTGAATAACTTTCAGTAACTTCCAAATAGTGAAAAATTTCTCCTCCTCTTCTCTACTTTTTCTTCCTTGTTTTAGCTCCATTTGTTAATATTGGTCTCTGTGCTTCACTGTCTGTTCCTTTATCTTCTCTCCTCTTTTCACACTCTTTCTGTTACCCTCCTCCCTCTTTGCTTGTCTTCACCTAGTCTTTAAAGCAAAATAAAATACGGGGGAAGACTGGCTCTGATACTGTCAGTTTAGGGCTTGGCTAGTGGAGTAAAATCTGGGCTTATTGTTTTGACCTAGATGGCTGCAAAAGCAATTCTAGGGGCAGTTTCAGCCGCTCTTCACTTTTGCAGAAGAGAATTCTGATTTTAGACCACAAGGAAAAGTAGAAGTCCAGGCTCTTCCTTGTGGGAAGCCAAGCTAACATGCTGTTATCAGAGAACAAGAAGGGTGACTGAAAAGAAAGATCAGTCATGCCAAGGGGGCAGTGCTGTTCTAGGCAACAGTTCTGGGGTCAGTTTCCTGGTTGACCTAGAAGGATCTGTCATTTTCATTTAGGAGAATACTGCAGGCATCTATGATATGATTGATCTCTTTCTGCTTTGCTTTATTCAATGTCCCTGTTTTAGAGGGCAATAAATGCTATCTCCAAGGAATTCTGTACCAGACAGTGGCATTGTGGTCAGTCTGTACATCATTAAGTTTATTGGTACATTATAGGTATAAAAATACAGTTATATTCATCGTTGGGATCTTGTACCTTTACATGATGTATCTTGGTTCTTATTTTTTTCCCCATTTCCCTGCCCTCCCTTCACCCCCTCCACCCTTTCCTATGTATAGAGAGTTTGTTTCCATTTCTCATATTTTTTCTTTTCCCTTCTTTCCTTTCCCCTACCCCTCCTACTTCTCCTACTCCTTTGGACCTTTTCTTCCTATTTCACATTATCAGTTATATCATTTGAACCTTATTTACACTTTTAGTATTTCACACCAGAAAAACTGTTCCGTATTTACACGTGTGTCCTATTTATTTCACTTAAGAGTATGGCCTCAATGTGCATCCATTTAGCTATAAATGTCTCTAGTTTCTCATTCTTTATGGCTGAGTAGTACACCATATATAGTATTTTATAGAAAAACCACATCTTCTTTATCCAGTCTCCAGTTGATGGGCATTTGTGCTGTTTCCAAGTTTTAGCTATTACAAACTGTGCTGCTATAAACATGGGTCTGCAAAGATCACTGTGGTATGATTCTTTTAATTCTTTTGGAAAGATACTCAGCAGAGGGATAGCTGGGTCAAATGGGACCTCTAATCCTAGTTTTTTGAGATATCTCCATTATTGATTTCCACAGTGGTTGCACCAGTCTGCACTCCTGCCAACAATGAAGAAGGGTTCCTTTCTCTCCACAGCCCTGCCAACATTTGTTATTGGTTGATTTCTTGACAGCAGCCATTCTTTCTGGGGTGAGGTGGAATCTCAGTGTTGTTTTCATCTGCATCTCTCAAATGACCAGTGATGTTGAACATTTTTTCATATATTTATTTGCTGCTTTTACTTGTTTGTCTGAGAAATGTCTGTTCATTTCAGATGCACATTTTTGAATCCAGTTTTATATTTGGGGGGGTCTGATTGTTGTGAGTTCTTTATATATTCTAGATAGTAGACCTTTGTCTGAGAAACAGCTGGTAAAAATTTTTTCCCACATTGTAGGTTGTCTCTTAGCTCTGTTGGTGGTTTCTCTTGCAATGAAGAAGCTTTTTAATAAGATGAGATCCCAGTTGTTGATTCTTTGTGCAAGTTCCCGTGCTACTGAGGATTTGTTCATAAAATCTTTTCCTATACCAATGTCTTAAAGAGTTCTACCTAACTTACTTTCCAGTAAGTTTAGTCTTTCTGTTTCAATATTTAGATCTTTAATCCACTTCCATTTTAGTTTAGTGCATGGTGAAAGATAGGCGTCTAGTTTTAATCTTTGGCATACTGAAATCCAGTTTTTCCAACACCATTTATTAAAGAGGCTATCTTTCCTCCAGTGAGGATGGTTGGCTCCTTTGTCAAAGATGAGGCAGCTGAGTATGTCTGGAGTTGTTTCTGGATCTTCTAATGTATTCCACTGATCCTTGGGTCTGTTTCTTTGCCAGTATCCTGCTGTTTTTATCATGGTGGCTTTGTAGTATAGTTTCAAGTTGGGGATTGTGATACCCCCTGTCATGTCTCCCTTGCCTATAATTGCTTTTGCTATTCTAGGTCTCTTCTGGTTCCAAATGAATTTTGGACTGTTTTCTCTAGTTCTGTGAAATATACTGTTGGGATTTCAATCAGGATTGCATTGAATCTGTATAGCAGCTTTGGAAGTATGGCCACTTTCATTATATTGGTTCTTCCTACTCAAGAACAAGGGATGTCTTTCCATTTTCTTATATCCTCTTTGATCTCTTTTTTCAAAATGCTGTATTTTTCAGTGTAGAGGTCTTTTGTCTCCTTTGTTAGATTGATTCCTAGAGATTTCATTTTTTTGGATGCTATTGTAAAAGGAATTGTTTCCTTAATTTCTCTCTCGGTGAGTCTGTTATTTGTGTACAAGAAGGCTATTGATTTTTGAGTGTTGACCTTGTATCCAGTTACTCTACTGAATCTGTCAATTAAATCCAGAAGTATTTTGGCAGAATTTTGGGGGTCTTCTATGTAGAGTATCATATTGTCAGCAAATAAAGACAGTTTAACTTCTTCCTTTCCTATTTTTATTCCTTTTATTTCTCTCTCTTGTCTAATAGCTGTGGCTAATGTTTCCAGAACTATATTGAACAGGAGTGGAGATAGTGGACAGTCTGTACATCAGAATCCCTGGCCTCCTACCCTAGCCCATTCCCTTTAACTAATTAACTCTTTCATTTACTCTAGGGCCTCAACTGAAAACATCATTTTCTCCAGTATCCTCCCCTGGCCTCCTGTAATACATTTTTATAAGCCCACATATAACCAACAAGACACTACAGAGATGAGAGTGGTTGTCAGGACTGTGTTTGCTACTCACCACACTCTAAGCTCCTTAGCCATGAGAGTCTGCTAATGATGTATCCCAAGTACCATGGGAAGAGCTTGGCACAAACATGCTCAGTAAATTGTTACTGAATGAATTTATTAATCTTAGTACTAGCTTTTTTAGTTCCAGGCTCTTGTACACATTGCTTAGGCTCCATGTGTCTCAATTTCCACATTAAAAAACGGAAATAATAATACCTATTCAGAAAATTGTGGGATTTATGTGTGATAGGCATTGTAAAGCACTAAATATGGGCTGGGCATAAGCCCAGAATGACCCTAGTGTGGGCCTACTATAGGTACACACCAAGTATTGGTTCTTTCTTTTTCTTTTTTCCTGACCCCAGAGCATTGTATAAAGCAGCAACTTAAACCTTTAAAGAACAATACTACATGTTTCCCTATTTCATTCCCCTCCTACTTTCTTTACTACTTTCTATGGTTGGTTGAGGCAGAGACTGGAAAAATAGATAAGATTTCTGACTTTTTTGCTAATGAGATGGCCTTTGGCAGCGCATTATCCTTCCTGTGTTTCAGCTTCCTTGCATACGTGATGAGAAGACAGAGATAAACAGTCTTTACAATCCTCCCAACTCTCTAACTCTGAATCTCTGTGTAGGGTCAAGGATAACATTGCCCATGGTTGTTCACATTGTAAGATGGATGGAAGCAAAAAGATGATGAAGTATTAGAGTAGGGCAAAGCAAATTAGGTTGTCGTTGTCCTATCTGTTTTAATATAAGCTGAGTTTATTTTAGTAATGTTTTAAAATGTATCATCATGACAATGTCCCTTAGTAACCACACCAGGATTTCTGGTGTACCTTTGTTCAAAAGAGCCTGAGGGCTTAGCATATACTATCTCATTAATTCTCTGAGCATCCTTAAAGTTGGATGAGAAAGCATGAAGAGATCTATTTTATATGCAGAGAAACAAAGCTTCAAATAGGTTAAACAGCTTACCCAAGATCATCCAGTCACATCATTTTTCCCAAGAATCCAAGTCTTTATCTAGCATCCTAGCCTGATAGACCACTGTGCTTCCAGTCTCTGGCATAAGGGAAGCCTAAGTCAGGCTGAATAATGTGGCATTTGGAGTTATTGTCTCTTGGAGGATAGACCTCAAATGAGAGGGTGGCAAGTAGACGATAAAGGACTGCCAAGTCTGGAAGTCAGCAGAAAGCATTTATTCCCTTCTCCTCCTCTTCTCACCATAAGAATCCTTCCCTTGGACCAGCCAAGGCCTCACCTCAAGGGCCGGAAACATCAGGCCTGGAAGTTGCCATGGAAACAGTGCTGGCTGAGCCTGAGGCCCTGGAGAGCCAGCTGTGCTGACTGAAGGTGTGTGTTTTTAGGGCAATTTCCTGGTTGACCTGCAGGAATGTGTCTGTCGTTTGCAGTTAAGAGAACGCTATAAGCATCTGTGATCTGATCAGTCTTTCTGCTGTGTTTAATTCAATGTCCTTGGTCTCCAGGGCAATCAACACCATCTCCAACATGGTGGTATAGAGTGGCATTCCTACTCAGTCTGTATATCCAAGGACTACAATTGTACCTTCTGCCCCAAGGCTCACTGGCTCTGTGCCCTTGGATCGGGAAGTTGTGCTTTCTGAGCCTCAATCTCTTCTTCTGTCAAGGTTAACTAAAAGGCTCACTGTGAGGATCACAAGAGAGAATGGCTCTGAAAGGCATAAGGGAGTCCTAAGTCATGGTGAATGTAGAACGCTTCCACGTGAGAGCTTCCATCTTCCTGTAAATGTGAGCCTGTCCTCCCCAGGGTGCTGGCCACATGATCACAGTGCTCACCGTGGGAACGGCTGCTTCCCAACTCAAAACATCAGGCTGAAAGAAGAGCCAGTTGTTCTGGATAGTTTATAGCCTCTTGTCCACATGCCTAGAGACTGCTGGGCTCTCAGTGGGTGTTTATCCCTCCAAGGACTCCCTTGCTCCATAAGAGAAAGGTCCTTTGTTGATGGACTTGATTTTTCAGGCTGTCCTGTCTTTGTGTCGCTTTCAATACATTAATTATTTAGTGCCTGGTAAAGCTCTCTGAGATCACAAGATGAAAGGCCTAGTGGCAGTTCAAAGTCTTTCTTTTGATTATTATTCTAGTCAACATATTTGGGGCGGGGGGGAAATAGGTTTGAGATCACAGTGGAGTAAATTTCATAGAGAATAGTGTACAAGCAAGCCACAGAAATGGACCCAGAGCTGATAGTCGTGTTGTCCTGCTAATGGAAGCACTCAGGCTTTGCAAGGACGGAGGTGGGGTGTGTGTTCAGAATCCATCCTTACTGAAAGCCAGTGAATTCATCCTGGTTAGGGAGTGTAGGGCAAGTGACCAAGCGCAGTTGGAGCAGCGATTCAGGGCAAGAAAAGAAATTGCAGGACTAGTCAGGAGCAGCTTGCTTAGGACACTAAGACTACTCTAGGTGAGTCAAAATGTAGTGATTTGGGACTGTCTGAAGAGAAAGATACATTTTGAAGGGGAAGCATTAAATGCCACATTGCGTTCATTATCTGACTCTCCGCATGAATTGCAAATCACTAGTGGCCTGCATAGACATGGCATCTCAACTGTTATAATAGTTCTGTGCCTCTTTCCTGGTCTTGCTCCTGACTCAGAGAAGCAGTTCCTACAGGACACCAAACAACAGCCCCCATGAAAGTTTTCCCTAAGTTTTCCTAAACCTGTGAGGAAAAAAAAATTAATATAAATAATTGACTCGAGGCTTAAGATTTGTAATAAAATTAGTATGCTATTAGAATCCAATGTCATGAACAACCAAGGTAATATGAATGTGTTGGATGAATGGTCTGCATGCCACTGTCCAAAGGGGCAAAAGGCATAAGTGGTTAAGGAGGCAGAGGGTCCAGTTCAGGTTTTGTTTGACACAGCCCAAATCCTAGTGCAACTGCTTTGATAGGGCTCCAGCTCAGAGAAAACGGGGACCTTGGGGAGGAGGGATTTGCTTTGGTTCTTAAAGGGTAGAATTTAGGAAAGCAGAGACAGGAAGGATATTCTAAGCAGACTGGCTTGGGCAGAACTTTGGAGACTGACATGTAATGGAGACCCTAGAATATGGAAGAATTCTGAATGAGAGAAAAGGCTGAAAAAATAAATAGTGAACAAAGTCTTAGGGCTTCAAATTTACATGCTTTAGCCATTTCTGGGGCAACTTCTTCGTGATTTCCTTTTTGGTGTGTCTCTAGGATATCTTCCAAGTAACCAATCCCCCAAAGGCAGGGATTATGCCTTTGTATTACCACCAGTATTCCCTAATGCTGTGCCTAACAGAGGGTGCCTACATTCATTGGCTGACAGATGTACCTTACCTTACTTAGCACAAACTCAGCAGTTACACACAGGTCCTTTTAGGGCTGGGGAGAGGGCAAGAAACATGCATTCACACTGTGATTCAGTGGTATGAGAGAATAATTTTTGCTTCAGGACTTGAGCTACCAAAAGAGAGCATGGACCTTCCTGGCAGGGTGTGAGTGGGCCTTAGAAAAAGATGAAATGGAGAGGGGGCTGTGTAATGCCATTCAGATTCTGCCCTGACACTAATAGCTCTTCTCTGAAGGAGCCAGCTGGAAGAAATGTGAAAGAAAATTAGGGAAAACCAAATCTCTATGAACCAGAGGGGATCTCAGGAAACAGCTAGTTCAACACCTCATTTTCTAGCCTGGAG
>NW_004624738.1:11475242-11586671 GCF_000247695.1 Heterocephalus glaber | reverse complement strand
TTAATCAGTGTTGGTTTGAAATCCACTTGATCTGCAAAGAGGATAGCTACTCCTGCTTTTTTTCGGGTTCCTGTTGCATGGAATATTGTTTTCCACCCTTGAACTTTCAGTCTGTGAGTTTCTTTTTGAATTAAGTGTGTTTCTTGCATGCAGAGTATTGTTGGATCTTGTTTCTTGACCCATTCTGCCAGTCTACTTCTTTTGATTGGGGAATTGAGACCGTTAACATTGATGGTTATAATTGATATGTATTGACTTATCCTTGTCATGATTTTTTCTTTTTGTTGGATTCTCCCCCTTTGCATTTAATTTCTTGTTGTGCCTGATAGATTCATTCTGCTGGGCTTCCTGGGGTTGTGATCCTTGTTGTCTTTTCCTAGGATATTGTCTAAAATTTTTTGGAGCACTGGTTTGGTATTCATGAAGTTCCTAAGGTGCTCTTTGTCATGAAAATATCATTTCTCCATTAATTTTGAAAGATACTTCTTGCCGGGTATATCAATCTGAGTTGGAGGCTGTTTTGCTTTAGGGCTTGAAATATGTCACTTTAAGCTCTTCTTGCCTTGAGGGTTTGCATTGAGAAGTCTGCTGTGATTCTGTTGGGCTTTCCTTTGTATGTGATTTATTTCTTTTCTCTAAGTGCTTGTAGAATTTTGTTCTTCTGTTGGCTTTCTGGAATCTTGCCTATTATATGCCTACGTGTAGATTTTTTTTTATCAAGGCTAGTTGGAGTCCTATATGCCTCACTGATCTTTATGTCAAATTCTTTTCCCCTGCTTGGGAAGTTTTCTGCCATCCCTTCTGTGAACAGTTTTTTTATGTCATCTGCACTCTCTCCTGTTTCTTCATTGACTCTGATCAGTCTTATGTCATTCTTCTTTGCATCGTGTAGAAGCTGCTGAATTGATTTCTTGTGGTCCCTTACTATTTTAAAGAAATTTTTCTTTTTCTGGTCACTAATTGCTATTTTCTCTTCTGTATCTGAAATTCTGTCCTCGCATTTGGCTCATTCTGCTGTGTAAACTTTCATTGGAGTTTTTAATGTCCTGGAAATCTGTTTGCATCTGTCTTATGGACTCCATTTATTTCCTATGTTGGGATTCCATCATGTTTCTCAGCTCCTCTGTTTTTTTTATCTGTGTCCTCTGTAGATTTATTAATCATATCTTGCACTATGGGTAAAATCTCTGCTGATATCTGAGAAATTATTTCTGATTTCATGTTTTCCAGATCCTCTTTTTTTGCCAGTTCAGGGAGTCCAGGTGGTTGAGTATCAGATTGTTCCATTTTGTTTGCCTTTGGGGTTGCTTTAGGTGATCTGGAAGTCTTGTTTTGAGACTTGTTTGCATGTCTTCTCATTTCAGTGAGGGGGGCAGGATGTCTGCTGCTGGCATCCCTCCTAGGTGCTGGGGGTGGTGGTACAGAGGGCCAGAAAGTTCACCTCCTCTGCACTGAGAACAGCTCTGCTCCTCGGCATTGCTTAAGAGTATAAGCAACTTATCCTTTGCAACAGGAGAGAAGGTCACATTACAGGGTACAGTCAGTGGGTAGATTTGCTTCTTTTTTTCTCGAAGAAAAAAGAAACCAGTTTGCTATGAATGTGAAGGAATGAGGGGAACTGGAAGATTAAGTTTGAGGGTGATAGTGGAGTGATACATGGTGAAAATATAGTGTCACGAGCTGATGTCTTCCCCCTGCCTTCATACCCTGCAGTGCCTACAAAGGGCTCATAAAATCACCAGAACAACAATCAAAGTCTTGCCAGTAGCCTGTGAATAATACCTTCAGTCCAGGTATGTTCCTGTCCTTTTTTCTCTTTAGGCCATCACTTGGGCACCTGCAAATTCCTGCCCTTCCCCATCCCATTTACCTTCCATTTATTCCAGGACCCAAGAGGGCCTAAGATTCATTCTACTTGAGATAGTTTTGCCTCATACATCTGTGTTGCTGAGGCCCATTTCACTCTGGATCTTCCTATTTTAAGAGTGGAGCACTAACAATATTAAGTGGAATGCTTCTCGTAGCAAGGCTTCTCTTTGTGATAGAAAACTCCTTTCTCACCAGGAATGAAGATGGGTTTGGATGAGGATTGTGAAAATAACTCACGTCCTCTTCTCCTTGCACTTGCTCAATGCAGAAGTCATTTTCTGAATATTACACATATTCTATGAACTTTGACTTGCTCTCATTCTGACCCAGGTGTGTCCAAGTTTGGCAAGCAACTTCATTCATGTAGGCTGTGTTTTTTCTGGTCTTTAACTTTTCAGGTAGGGAGGTCCATTCTTTTGGTTGATCCTTCCATTAGTTCCTGCAGCCTTATCCAGATTTTTAATCCCTCTACCCTCCTCTGGGAACTAGATTGAGACCCTTTTGATCTCAGAATTCTGGAATTTTGTGCCAGGGCAGGATAAAATTTCCTGTTTTCTGATCCTATACTCAATTCTGGGGATGCCCAGCAATTTGTTGGCATTTTGATTGACCATAAATTGCTTTAAACTATGTCTGTAGAGTTGGCCCACAGTGATATCCATATCTCCTTATCATTTATGACTCAGCCCTGTAGAGATCTTTTATAAAATGCTTTCAGATATTTTGTTTTTATCTCTGAATATATTACCTGGCTCTCATCCAGGTAAAAAATCATCTGCCATTCTGTGCCCACTCATAGAATCATTAGTACTTCCTGAAGCCTAGCCCCATTGATTTGATTCTTCACATCCAGGAAGAAGTAACTACTATTTCCAAACAGTATGGTTAAGAAAAATGACATCCGTTAGAAACAGGGAAATATAGCTCAAGCTTAGTCTTCCTGTTGCTTCAATATTAAAAAATTAAAATTTGAGCTAAACTGATGACTCGGACATAGAGATTTCAGTTTTTATTTACATGGGAATCATTGCAAGTGTATGGTTGTCATAGTCTTCCTAGGCCTTTCACACTGTTGTCCTACTCTATAGTGACCTTCAACCTTAGACATTTTCCAGGGTGGAGCCTGGCAGGGATTGTAGAGAAACAAGGACCACCTTGCACTAGTTTGTAGAGCCCCATGTTGGGTGGTGGAAGGAGCATGGGCTTTTCTATCAGTGGGCCTGCTCTGTTGATTCTCTCTTTGATATCCTGCTTACTCCTGGCTGTGTGGTCTCAGTCAAGGTATCTCACCTCATTAAGCCCCAGTTTCCTCAGTTCCAAAATGAGGACAATAATAGTATTTATTATGAATAAATGAAATCATACATTTGAAGTACTTAGCCGAGTGCCTGTTCCATATATGCATAACACATACTAATCAGTTTTTAAAGTCTAGTGCACTTAGCCCTCCCCAAGAAAACTTACACAGTATTGAGTTCACTTCTTTGAGCCCCATTGTCCACCTATAAAGAGAGTTGATGTGAGGATGAAATGAGATGGCTCCTCTCTGCAGATCCCTAGCATAACTCCTGAGCCCTTTCAGTGCATTTCCTCTGAGCCATTTTGTAAAAGTGCTGCAGGAAGGTGTGTCTGGCTTTGACTAATTCAGTTTTGATCTCTGTAAGGTCAGATGTCAAAAACTCTTTTACAGGTACCCAGGAGCCAGCATTTCCAATTCAGATCAGTGGAAGGCAGAGATTCTTCCTTTTTAAGAATGCCCATGCTGTTCTAATTTCAGGGGCACATGGTCCTGTGGGCAGCTTTACCCAAAGGCGGCACTTATACAAACAGTGGAGTGCTCTGGAAAGGAAAGGCTGCCATGGACACCCAGGTTGAGATTTTCCTAATGTGCATGAGGTGGAGTTGATGTTAAAAAGAAGCTGGACCCTGCATTGCTGAGAATAGGACCCTGCATTGCTGGTACTATAGGGGATGCAGAGGAAACTGGAGGCCATATAGCCTGAGGAAATGCTTCTGCTACTCTCGCTGCTTTTTCTTCTTTATCTTCTTCCTTTTCTTCATAAAATAACTCTTAAGTGGCTACTGCTGGAGTGACAAATAAGCCTTCCTATAGTAGAATGTAGCCTTTTGATAGTAGGCAGTCCTGGGCTGAGTTTGGATTCTATCACTGACCTTGTGCGTTTCAGCTGTTGCCGTGGAGATGACAGTTCCTATCTTAGAGAATCACTATGAGTAAAGAGCCCAGGATGTTACCTGCCCTATGGAAGGTGCAGAAGAAACTCCAGTTCCCTTCCTTCTCTCCTCCCCTCACTCAGTTTTGCTACACCTGCTAAACAGAACTCATTCTCAAGTCTTTCCTTCTTTAGCAGAAAAAAGTTTTGCCTCCCACAAAATATTAGCACACAGTGATTAAGTTGGGGATTTTCTTGAAACACTGTACAAGAGCACAGCACGTAGCATGTACTCATTTGATTTGTAGATACAGTATAATGACTTTTCACCATATGAAAGTCCTCTGGGGTAATGTAAAAGACAGGAATAACACTGCTTAGTTCTTTTTTTTAGCCTTTCTTTCCGTTATGCAAATCAGAAACATTAATCCTTTGTGACTCCCTGCCCTCTTGGATATGGGAAAACCCATCACCTACCTTCTTTCTCATTGAAAATAACATAATTGTCAAGCACTCATTCCTTTTTTTTGAGACAGGGTCTCACTTTGTAGTTCAGACTGGCCCTGAACTCATTATGTAGCTCAGGCTGGCCTCAAACTTGCAGCAATCCTCCTGCCTCTGCCTCCAGTGTGCTGGGATTACAGGTGTGAGCCACCACACCCGGCTCAAGTACTCATAACTTCTGAGTACAATTTCAACCCTCTCTTTGATAAGGCAATAACCCAAGCAAATAATATTAGATGAAGTTACAAGCTGCAGTATAAAGTAGAGATGGAGGTGAGATGAATTGAAGTTCTCTATAAAGTTGCACAAAATCTTACAGGCTATTAGACTTTGGATAGAGCTATTAAACCAACCCATTAAATTGCTTGGCTTCCAGTTCATCTTCTAGACTTCCTTGGCATAGCCTTCAACACAATATTAGACTTCTTAGATCTCGCTGCTCTTGGTAGTAAACGTACATCATAGTCTTGAGGTCAACTCAGTCTATTAGTGTCTCAGTCCTTTTTCCTCATCTTTCCAGTGAATGGCATGAAAGCCCTTTAAGACCTATTTTTATGAGTGATACTGAGTTACAGCTATAAGACCTATGCTAAGCACATGGATCATTATTCTCTCTTTCTCTTTCATGTCCAGGTCATAGCACCTTGGAGTCACCAACAAACATGCCTTCTTCTCCTGATTATTTTTTGTGGAATCTGACCTGGATAATGAAAGACTCCTTCCCTTTCCTGTCTCATCGCAGCCGATATGGTAAGTATATTTTTGGTAGTTATTTGTGATGCACCATCACTAGCTCATAATTAAGCAAGATAGGAGCTTTGGTTGGTGACTAATGGCTCTACAGGGATCTTTTATCCCCCTATATGAAAAGAAATCTTTCTGTGTCTTCTGTTTCCTAAAGGCACCCAATGCTACCAGACCATTCCAGCTGCGTTGTATATAATAAAGGAAGCCAAAAGGGTCCCCCTCACTGAAAAGGGGCCCTTCAATTTGACTTTAATTGGTCAGCGGGCGTCCCCTCTCTCCAGCTTTTTATAAGCTCTTGGTCTCCACGATGGACTGTAAGAAGGTGGGGTCGGGAGCTGGCAGGACTCTGTCCCATATATTTGGATAACCTGTTGTACTTGGCCCAGATTAATGAGATATTGTAAGAGTCTGGTGGTCTCTGGGTCTACCGTAATATCAGAGGATAGAAATGGCCTCCCATATAACATCTCAAATGGGTGCTCGCTTTGGCAGCACATATATTAACATCTCAAATGGGCTCAAACTTGACCCCATTTGGGGCATGTTATGAACCCTTATGAGTGCTATTGGCAGCAACTGGAGCCAGGATTCAGATGTCTCTTGGCAAAGCTTTGCCAGAGTTTGCTTTAGGGTCTAGTTGGCTCTCTCTACCTTTCCAGAAGATTGAAGCTTCCAGATAGAATGGAGGTGATACTTTATTCCTAAAGCCTTTGCCTCTCCCTGAGTTATTTGAGAGGTAAAAGTAGGTCCATTGTCTCTCTGGAGACACTGGGGTCATCCAAATCTGGGAATGCTTTCCTTAAGAAGCACCTTGACAACCTCAGTAGCCTTTTCTGAATGAGTAGGAAAGGCTTCACTCCAGCTGTAAAGGTGTCAGTCAGGACCAACATCTGTTTAAATCCTCCACGTGGTGGTATATGGGTGAAATCTAATTGCTGGTCCTCCCCAAAGTGTGTCCCTCTCCTCTGCACAGGTTCTGAAAAAGGAGGTGGTTTGGGTTTGCCCAGGTTATTATAGGCACAGAATAGGCAAGCTTTGTAGACCTGTCACGGGGTTGCCGCTAGTCCTAGGGCTGCGAGTGACTGTTTCCAGTGGAACATCTCTTCCCATATGGAAAGAATCATGAAATGTTTTTATAGCCTTCCATTGTATCCCTTGAGGAAGGATTAGTTTGTTTTCTGAATACCACCAGAGTCCCTTTTTAAATCCCCCTTGTCCCGAGGCCCATTTATCTTCCTGGGGAATATAGACTGGTGTTAATGTTTCCTCAGGAACTGAGAATAAGGCTGGAGTCTAAGGGGGCTATAGGGCTACCCTTTCTGATTTTCTGTCAGCCTTTTGATTTCCCAAGATGACTTCAGACATGTCTCTTTGGTGCCCTTTACAGTACATGACTGCAACCTGCTTGGGAGGGTGGACCGCCTCTATGAGTTGTAGAATTTCCTGCTTTTGCTTTATGGATGATTGACAAAGCTACTGCCATCAGGGAACCACACCTCCTCAGGGTTTTGCAGGGCTAGGTCACTGATGTCCTGCCTTCTTGCATAGTCTAGGAGATCAGTTGTTCACAAGAATGGTTAACTTTTGGGCCTGTAGGCATCAAAGAAGCAGAGTTAATAGTAGTACAGGGGTTTTTTTAGTAACCTCAAGGGTGTCCAACTGCATGGCTTGATACTCAGTGATCCATTCCCCTGTTAACCACAAGTAACCTTTTGTCTCCAGAATAGCTCTGACCTGATGGGGAGTCAGGACTTCTAGTCTCTGTCATAAAGTTAACTTTGCAGCTTCTTCTGTTAGTACAGCTGCAAAGACTCTCTGATTAGGGGTTCCTTTGGCCCCAACTATGGGCATAAGTCCACAGGAGGGTTTTTTAGAGAACTAAGTCAAAACACAGTGAAGTAATTGAATTGACTCACCCATGATGTCTAAGATTATACAGGGCTCCTTGGAGGAAATGGTGATGTCTGTGGACAGGGGCGCTGCAGGTTCCTCTGGGCCTTGTCAGAGCAGAAAATGAGCGGTCTGCCTGGCCTAGCCCCTCTCTGGGAGTGGGGACAATCCATAAGTCAGGCATATTAGCTGCCTTACATACAGAGCAGGGTCCAGACAGATGCTTGGTGTAATCTCATATCCAGTGTCCAATCCTCTTGCACTTGAAACAGGAACTTTTTTCCAGGTTGTCCTTGGGTTTTTCCTTAGACATCCTAGATGGGTTTAAAGCATCACCAATTGCAACAGCCATAATCCTAGCCTTTCTCTTTTGTCCTTCCTCTGGAGCCTGATTGCTGAACACAGAAAAGCCCATGTCCAGAAATTAGGCCATAGGTGTCTGTGGCCTCATCTGAAGTTTTTGTAGCTTGCACTGAGCATCTGGGGCTAATTGATAGATGAAATGATGTCCTTCTGGTGCTTCTCCTTCCCTGTAGTAGTATATTTATGAAAAACTACACACATCCCTTTATCTCTATGGTAAGAGCAGCTAGCACATCAGGCATCATTCTTAGTCCCCCACTAGTATTACAGTCCCAGTTTGGTTCTCTTGAAGGGGAAATAACCTTTTCAAGGTGGTTTCTTTCCCTTTTTAAGGAACATTTTTTCATTAGCATAGTTCCTAGCCTGTTGTACGTCTATAACTGAAAAGGGGGCCTGATTTATTGGCCTGGGGACCATGAGGAGGAGCTGGAAGAGACCTCCCAGTATCATCAAACAGATCAGAGAGATCCACATTCCCAAGAGAAAAATGAGGGCTCCAGGACAGACCCTTCCTCTTAGCTTCTGATCCTTTCCTATGACAGAATCACAAAAGCCTGTACATGAGAGATTTCATTCTGCCTTGTATGATTTAAGCAGAAATGCTGTAACTAGAGAGTGGCCTCATAAAGTACTATCCCATACCCATCCCTTGCCACCTCCGGTTTGTACTGAACCCAAAGCATATCGCCATAGTAGATAAGTCGTTTCTGTTTTGCATTGTCAGGATCAAACCTTTTCCACTCATCAAGAATATGGCCTAGTGGTGAAGTCAGGGAAATCCTCATGGTGGTGAGGTCCAAGAGGTTTCCCATTGGCTTGGCGTGGGGCCTGTAGAGAGAAGGAGACAACTAGGTCTTGACTCCTTAATGTGGCATCCCATGAAGAGAGAGGAGACCCATGGGTTCCACATAGCATCCTTTGTGAGACCCTAACACAGACTAGACAGACGTCTCTCTCTAAACCTTAAGAGTGATGCCAGCATCTTTGACAGAGGCTCAGAAGAAAGCTTCCTGGGGGACTTTTGTCTCCATATTGGACCCATAAGGCATTTGTTGGCTTTACTTAGTTCTTTAACTTCCATGAAGTAAGGGCAGAACTTCCCCAAGCAAAGTTTTTTTAGCCACTTGGGCCTCTTGATGGCTTAGCTTGTATGTTGAGTCCCTTGATGGCTCTACCTGTATCCTGAGCCCCTTGGTGGCTGAGCTGGCATTTTAAGTCCTTTGATGACTCTACTTAACCTGAATGGAACCAAAGAGAAAATTGTCTCTTGCATTTATCCCAATAGTAAAAAGGCTAAGAGCAGGGATGGTTCTGCTTTCATATACTCACAGTAGCTTTAATTAAATTTTAAACACTGTTTGTTCTGCTCAGGTCATCAGGCAAACGTTCTAAATTACCTACACTTAAACAAGGAAGTCAAACCAGGAAGCTATAGCCCCAGGTGGGATTTAAAACAAGGAGGAAGCCAGTTAGTTAAAGCTGGTTTGAACGGGCCCTCCTGGCCTATGCCCAACCCAGCAAAAGCCTCAGGCATTTCCTTTTCAAATGGACAAATTTTTCTTCCCAGCACAGGGAAGAGCCATTGTATTGGTTACAATAATGAAAAAAAAGAAAGAGATTCCTCCCTCTTGTTCCCCAAAATCAGAGGCTTAGCTCAGAAGACCAGTTAGAAAAAAATGAAAAAGATGCAGTTAATATAAGCCAATGTCTAGCTGCAGAAGTCCGTGCAGGCTCTAAGCCTATTTATTGGTGCCACCCACACCCTGGGTGGGGCACCCTTAGTCCTAGCATCACACCAAACAAAAACTGAGAGGAAAAAAAAAAGTGGAAAAACATTTGTTGTGGCCTGAACAAAAACAAGATCCATCTCATTCCCCTCCCCCATTCCCTACAGTCAGCAAAGCAGCAAACAGTTCTCTGTACAACAGAAGAGTCCCCTGAATTCCTGGCCTAGGGGAGAGTGAGGGAGCAGAGAAAAGAAAAGCCTTAAGCCTTTCAGACGTTTCAGAGGAAAAAACAAAAAACAAAACACATGCCCATTGAGGCCTTACCTGCTCTCCTCCTGGCTGGCTCACCAAGTAATGTTAACAGGTAGTCTCTTTCTACAAGTGGCTCACCAAATAAATGGTACTGGGTTTTGTGGTGCTCACGTCTCCTTCCTGAGTTGGATTCTAGGTTCTTCTCATCTCAAACAAAGAATTGAATGGAATGGGCTAAAAGGGGTGACAAAATTTATTTGAAAGAGTATAAGTGAAGAGTGAGGGAGAAACTGACTCTGCAAAGCGAGCTTGGGCCATAAGAAGAAAAGCATGATAAAAGTACACAATGGAGAACATAGGGTGGGCTATTGTAAGGAAAGCCACAATAGCAAGCTCTTCTTGGCATTTGTGTCCCTTTATGCCATTCACATTAGGAGGGAACCTGCAAGAACTTCCACATCCAGGTCTCGAGAAGCAGTGTTGGGATCCCAAACCTCAGGCTGATGGCAGGTCTAGGCCATCCTATTGAAAACCTGCTTGAGGGAATGGGGAAAAAATAAGAACCAAGATACATCATGTACAGGTACAAGCACCCAATGATAAATGTAAACATATTGTATACCTGATATGTACCAGTAAAAAATTTAAGCAAACAAAAAAAGAAAACCTGCTTGAGTTCTCGGGGAAAAGTCCACATGCAGGACTTTGGGAACTATTCTGCATATGTGTAGTGGGAGCTTGTAATTAACAGGTCATACCTACTTTCCCAGCCAGCTTTGCTATTCCCTAATCTCCTGTCTGAGATTTAATTCCATTTTTATAGATGTAGAAACCTAGTTTAATAAGATCACCCAGAGTGGGTTCTCTAGCTAAAAAGTCAGATGACTTCTCTTAGATTCACTTTTTCTCTCAGGCAGGCACCTACTTAACCTGCTAAATCCTGTTTTAGGAGCCCTTAGGAGGCCATAAGTGCATGGTATAGAATTCCTCATTCGCAGTGCTCAGCCTAATAGCTCTTACTAGCTGGGCTTCTGCAGTAGAAAGAGCAGGTTTGAAGCAGAGCTGATTATGCATTTGCAGGGGAACACTGAACATTTTTCTTTCTCTTGAGCTCCTCTAGGGTGAATCCCATGAGGGCAGGCACCATGCTATATTTACTTTTTACTTTATCTCATCACATAGAAGATATTCCTAAAGACTTATATATGATGAATGAATGCAGAAGGCCTCCAGAGGTGGACTTTTCTCATCAGGCTCTATTCAATTAAGTATTTATAAATTCAGCACAACACTGAGCTCTGGAGTCCCTTCTGGGGATATTTACCTATTCCTGCTACTAAATCTCTTGGGCCTGAGTGTTTTAAAATGCACTTAACAAAGACGTTCCACTTTCTCTAGAAGAGCTCATTTGTAGCCTGCTGTCCTTCATTTAAAACACAGTTAGTCTTGGTTCATATTAATATTACCTTTCATTGCAAACTTTAGAAATAAATGCATCAAAAGCCCTAAGGCAGTTTAGGATTGTACTTTGTGCTGGGATATTTCTAGCTATTCCCAAGCATCCCCAGAGGAAGAGCAGGACCACTGGTTCTCAGGAGATTCCAGATAAGAATTACTCCTTTATTTTGTTTAAACCAGACACTGAATGTTATCTTATGATAAGGGCAAGTATCTATAAATAATTGAAATCTCATCTTTGTATTGTCAGTGCTTCTTAACCAGATTTGTAATGCTGCAGGTCTTCAGATAATACTTTGAGTTTTCCCTCAAAGTCATTCAGTATCCCTACAGGAAAACGTTTATAAATTGTGGATTTTTCCAAGCAGGAAAGTCTATCTCCTGCATATCAGAGAGGGTAATGTATGTATTCCTTGTAGAACATGTTGAGAAGAGATTGCAGGTTGAAGGAAGAAAACCCCAGGAATTTATTAAGCCCCTGCCTACCCACTGCTTGGCCTTGATAAACCTACTTTCTCTCTAGAGCTTCACTTACTTCCCTTATCTGTAAAATGAGTGTGGCGTGTTACCTTAGTGCAAAAGAGCAAACCTTTTGATTTCAAGATTTCTTTCAAACTGTGCTTGTGGACTAGAACTTTATGATTTTTCTTCTTGATAGAGAAGACCCAAACTACTGGACAGTGTTGTCGAATGCTGGACAAGGGCACCAAAGTCAGCACCATTATTGATATTAATTCATGAAGGAAGAGCTTTCTTGATTGAAAGGGAAGAGCTCCTTGCTGAGTGCAGTGATAATTTCAGATCATTTTCATTTTCCTGCCACATTTAATTCAGCTGAGACTTAGAAAGATCCCACAATTATCCGTCACTATCACCACCACTTCCACCTGTGTGCCTTGCCCATGCCTGATACAAGAGCTGATGCAGATACAAAGGTGAATAAACCTTGGCCCTGAGCTCTCAGAATCCACTGGCCAGAGAAATACTTCCGCACTGAGCAAGGACCATTCCCATGAAAAGTAGCCTCTCTGGGCTGACCTTAAAGCCTAGACATTTAGGATTTGCCCTGAGACCCATTGCCAAGCAAGCTGAAGGCAGAATTAAGGTTAAGACTCCCACCCGCTTAAGGATATTTGTAGGGCCTGAGCCTACATGCCTGTGAACAAAAGAGGCCAGCAGATTTCTGAGTGATAAATCTATACCTTTCAACTGCCAGGAAAGCCATTTTACGAAATGTTAACAACTTCATTAATTTTAAGACCTCACACATGGGCAGAGAGATTTGACTGGAAAACTGCCGCCTAAAGGGATAGTTCATCAGACAGAAGTTGCCTAGTCTCAGCAAGTCCGTCGTGGAACACCGTGTGTGGCTGGCTGTCTTCACTTGTGTTCTCGTGGCCAGAGGAGGGAAGAGTGAGAGTAGGCCTCACCAGTGCAACCACAGGTGTCATGATGGACGGTGGCGGGCCGGCCTTTCCTCAGACAAGCCGTCCAGCTCTGAATTGAGTGTGGCCTTCTTCTTCCAGTGCTTTCTGAGAAGAGATGAGGTGGTGAGAGGCTCATACGATTTACTCACCCTCAGCCTGTAATGATCTGCTTGACGAAAAAGTCTGACCCACCTTTTTGAAAGCTCTCTGTATTTCTTCTAATTTATGTTGGGGCCTTTTACGTTGTGTAAAATATATTCTCCTCAGTGGCATTTGGTATCTGATTCCAGCTCTTTCTCGCTTCTGTCTTGAATGATGAGAGCTGGCTAATTTCATCATCAGTGAGCAGAAAACTGCATGTTCCTCCCCCAAAGCTTTGAAAAGGGGGGGACATCTAAAGAAAGACATTGTTTGTTTTTCCTTTTATTAACTCTGACGCTGTAGGCTTATTTGTAGGCTTAGCTAAAGGATTAGGCTCTAACTACTGACCCAGATTAAAACAAAACAAAACTGTTCTATCAGGTAGCACCAGCTGCAGAGAGATTGAGGCCACTGGGTATTGTGAAAGGAGCTTTGATCACCTTGAGTTTTAGAGCTACAGAGACAGATGGTAATCCTTCTCCACTGTAATTCACATTTTCCCACACTGGAAATGAGGAGAGACCAGTGAATATTTAAAACAGAATGACCAAAGATTCTGTCCCAGATGAACCAGAAAAAGGGAATTTTCTTTCCTTTTTTTTAAAACTGTGATACTTTGGAAAACCTTTCACAGGCATTTCTCACATTTAAGTTGTTTTATAAAATCACAGTAGGCAGAAATTACTTTATAGGCCATATTTACGGAAATGTCGACTGAGAGCCAAAGCAGTTTATTAATATAATCTCAAGCTACATAGAAAGTGAGCAGGTAGAAAAGAGTGAACCCAGGTTTTCTGACTCCACAATGAGTGCCTTTTCTATCACATCAAAGTTATTTCAAAGATGAAAACCCCCTCCCTGGAGAACATTCCCACTTCCTGGATGAGCTGGTGTTTGAACTGAATGATGAGCGTGATATTTAAGACCTTGGGTGACGGTAGGACAAAAATTTGGTGTCCCTGAGTTGAAACCATCCCAGGCAGGCTAGGCAATTCACTTCTATCTAAATATGGGGGTAGGGCTCTTACACTGTAGGCATTCCTGTTGCTCTCCTATCCCATTTTCTCCACGTCAGACTGTTGTCCCTGTTATGTTGAACTCTGTCCCCTCAAAGGCATGTTAAATCCTAATGCCCCCTTGTAACTGTGAATGAGACCTTGCTTGGAAATAGTGTGCAGATGTAATCAAGTTTAAAATGAGGCCATTCTGGATTAAGGCCGTGATCCCATATGTTGAAGAAGAGAAAGACACCGATATACATAGGGCAAATACCATGTGGCCATCGGAGTAAGAGACACCAAGGTTGCTTGTAACGCTAGAAGTTAAAGAAGGCTGTGGAACAGATTGTCTCCCACACTTCAGAGGAAGCATGGCCTTGCCAACATCTTGATTTCAAAATTAGGACCTCCAGAACTGTGGGAAATACATTTCTGTTATTTTAAGCCACCCAATTTGTGGTACTTCTTATGACAGTCCTAAAAAACTAATACAAACCTTCATCCTTTCAGTCCCCTCAATGCCCAGAAAGAACATAGACTCCTAGAAAAGAAAATATTCCTCCCGACATCCAAGCATAACAAAGTCATTATTGGGCTTTGAATAAAAGTTCTATTAAAACTTTGTCTATTTTGTCGTCCATGGGGACCTATCCAGTTTAGGGGCTGGTGCTTTGGGGAAGAAAAATTAAGACTTTTTAATTACTTTCCCTCCTGCTGCCACCATTACCACCCATTCTGTTATTGTATCAATTTCTTTGGTTAAAAAGACCGGATAAATTAAATATCTCTCTTTAAAAATGTCAACATAACACAGAATCAAAAATGGAAAACGAAAGGCATTCCGGCCCTCTTCATAGCTCAGGCACGAAGTTAGTTTGATCACATCTCTGAAACTACATATTCATTGTGTCTGGCCGTGATCTCCCATTCCGACCATCAGGAATCTGGTGTCAGGGCAAAGCAGCTCTCGGTTCCCTCGTAGACTCCTGTCAGGGCTGAGAGCTTCCTTACCGACTCCTTTACTCCGGACAGGCCAGTTCCCTTTGTGTTCTCTTCCCAGCCCTGCTCCACTAAGCTGAGGAATAACATTCTTTCCTAGTTCACACATCTGTATTTTTACCTACAGCATGGGAGGCAAAAGGCCTCTGGATGCATTCACTAAAAAAGGCTTAGTCCCAAAGGGAACAGCAGTGCTGGCAGGCACACAAAACCCAGGGGAAGGGACCATCTGTCATCGTGAGGGGCACTGACCTGCTGGGAACGAATGAACTCAATCCACAGAAATTCAGTTAAATGCCATTGGCTTAAAAGAGACATGTTTAAAATACTTCTCCTGATCATAGACCTTTAAAATGAAGATACGTAAAGCCATTTAATATAAAGAACGTGTATCTCTACATGCATTGTGGACAGGAAGGCTGCACATACAAAAGCCTATGCAGGAACGGGTCAAGCTCTGTGACATAGGGTTTGGAGGTCTTGGAGGAAGCAGCAGGGATGAGGCTGAAGAAACAGTTGCTTCTGGTTAGGTTCAGGGTTTAGCCATGGGCCAGCCTATGAAGCATAAGGTAGAAAAGGAAAGGCAGGAGGAGAATCGGGGAGAGATTCTGAATACAGACAGGACATGGCATGAGTGCCTATTCCAGAGAGTCCAGCTTGAATAACTGAGTGGATGGAGGTGCCATCAGCTGAAATAGAGAAAAGGGAAAACATTTGTGAAGCAGAGGTAGTGACCAAAACATCCAGAAGGAGGGGAAAAGATGGCGAGATCTACACTGAACAACATATTGAAATGCCTTCAAGATATCCAGTAGAAGATGCCAGTAGAAAGCTGTAAACCCAGGTCTTTGCTTTGAGGAGAGAACTGGGCTGGACAGTCCTTAGCATCAAGTGTGAGGATGAAGCTCAGGCTTGGATGGTGAAGACCTAAAGATGATCCAGAATGTTGAATTTAAGAGGAATTAAAGAGAAGAAAAGGAGCATGAAAAACAGATGCAGAAATAGAGAGGAGAACCAAAGGATGATGTGGCCACAAAGGCCAAGAAAATAAAGAATTTTCTCAATGAAAAAAAATCACCCATTAATAATGTTGAAGCTCTGGAGAGATGAAGTAGAGCAAGACTGTAAGTCTCTCCTCAGCCTACTAAATACCTTGACTCTCAACTCCTTGTCAGATTGGCACTTGACACATTTTGATGTGAAAATTTTGTCCCCAGTGCTAGTTGTTTGATACTCATTGCTAGAACTTGTGAATGTCAATTGCCTCTCACTTGCAACTCTTTTCTGCCAGAACAACTTGTTTGGTACTCTTTGAGCTCTCAGAATCAATTAAGGATGAGTTCTGGATGTACCACTGTACCTTTTTAGTGGTTTATATTGTTCCTTCCTTCTCTCATATTCCCTACCTCCTTGTTCTACCATGTCACCACTTGGTATATTTTTCCTTCCCTTAATCGGGCTTCCTAAAGCCTGCCAGCTCCATCTGGAAAAGTTCGGATGAGTCCTTACCTACACCGCAGAGCCTTATCTGAGTACCTGGACTACCCTGATCTTCCTTTCTTCTTGGAATTTTTTCATAGAAAATTTTGACAGTGTTAACACTCAGCTGGTATCATCCCCTCTTGAAATCTGAGATTCTCTGATCTTCCAAATTCTCCAAGACTCCCGTTGGATGATGCCCATCCTCATAAAACTGAGCCCTTCTTTTTGTTTCTTTTCAACTGAATCAATTTCCTAGTTTAGAGTTCATCTCCTTTATGGTTGAAGTATAAACTAGGTCAACTGATAAAGGATTCATCTTTAAGTCTAATTTACCCAACTGGAGCGTGGGAATGTTGAATGTCACTTTTGTCAATCTGTCTAACCATCTATATTACCTTCACTCATCCAATTAGTTCCTACAATTTGATAGACTTTGGCCCTGCCTATTATTGACATCCTAGCCTGTTTTACTTTGATCACAGGTCTAAGATGAGCTCAAGCATCCACCTGGAAGGGCCTTTTTAATACTTGGTACATGATTGTGTTGTATGTGTGTGAAATACCCCCAAACACTCTAATCAATCCTGTGGAAGGAGTCTCTGGTCTCCTGACCTTCACTGTACACTAGAAAAGTTTGCTTAGTTTCACAAAGACATGGTATTCCTGTCAGATTTAGTGGAGCCCTTTAGATGCTCTACAACAAGCATTCACATGCAGTTCCACATTATATCTGCTAAATTGGACCAGCTTGGGAGGTTATGGACCTCATTTTATCCCCATGTTGTCATGGAGGAATTTATATACTGTCTCTCTATAGCCCTTTGCACTCCTGATGCCACACAGTTCCTCATGTCTTAGTTATCCGTAACCCTTCATCGTCATTCTTTCTCAACTGATAACTTTTGCAGAGTTCAGGGAATTCATATTTTTTCTCTTTATCACCCACAGTCCTTACGCTAGTGCAATGATGGAAAACCTTTTAGAGCTTTCAATGCTACAAACAGCCCACTGCAACATGCATGCCATAGGTTCGCCACCACTGCACTAGTGTATTGTGCTCAGTCATATTCTCAGTAAATATACTGAGCAAATTGATGAAAAATCCAGGGGCAAACTAGCAGCAGACTTGTGTTCAATTCCTAACCTGGAACTTCCCGGCCCTTTAGTTCTGTTTTAATAAAGGGTAGGGACCTTTCCTGCAGCCCCTTCATTATTAATTAGTTTCAGGAAAACTAATCTAAACTATCTGAGGAGAGGACAATTCCTAGGCTGGACTTATTTCAGTTTAGAATTCAAAGCTGTGATTTTAACACCTTTGGGCAGGCTTATTTTTTCTCTTCTCAACCTCAAAAGCATATTCAGCAGACATGAGTAAGCTGAGGAATTTTTGTTTTAATAGCTTTGGGACATCTGAGATATTGTATACAGAGCAGTTCTAACCAGCCTAGAAAGACATGTATCCAAAACATATGTGGAAAAGTGACTGATCAAGAGGGAGAAAAAAATGAGAGAAAATCCCCCTAAAATGAAATATTTTTGTCAAGAGCAACCTCAGATGCAGAATTTTGTCAGAAGAGACCTTGGATTAACAGGAATTTAGCCAGCCCATTTGGGTAGATGACTAGAATAATTTAGTATGTGAGAAATTTTTAGAAACTGAGATATCAGGACCCATAGCTGTCTAGTCAAATAGACTTATCTTACAGATGAGGAAACTTAAATCCTAGAGAGGACAGCCTTTTCCCCAGGGCTAGTGGCAAAACAGAGCTTCCAAACCAGGCCATCTGCTGGGCAGAGCCACACCTGTGTGCAGTGTGTCTGCATGGATAATGGTTCATATTTTTTTCAATACCTGGGCTCACAAAGTATTTTCTCACAGTTGGTCCTGTCTCTTGCTTTATTCATCGAGTTACCTGAATACCTTTCCCTGTCAGTATATCAGAGTTGTGCTGGGCCAAGGATTGTGGGGGCAGTGCACTCCTGGTGGGGACGAGCCTGCTGACAGGCTCAGTATGGATACCTCACAGTCATCTGGAGAATATCTTTAAAACTAGATTCTGAGGGTCACTGAGCTATAGGACTTGGTTTGGGAATCGGGGGCCTTTAGTTCACCCCTGCACTACCCATTTAATTCTCTGTAGTAGCCATGCTTATAGTCCGACAGCCTCTATCTGAAGGTGAGGCACAGAGCAATGGGGAAAAGACAACTTGGAATCCCAGGCCTGAATCTCGTTTTATTTCCTCAGACTCTACCCATTCTATTTCATCACCTGCAAACAGGGAATGGCCTTGTCTTTGAACAGCATTGTGAGGACTATGGGGACAGATTTGAAAGTTCCCAGAGCACATTCATGGTTCACTGGTGTTTTTTGAAGAATGGGATCCACTCCAGTGAGAAGCCAGTAGCTTGGGTTTTGATGTCATAGCTTTCGCCTAGTTTTGTTTTCTAGAACCTGAAAACATTTTTATCTTTAACCGTGATACTATTCCAGGCACTCTAACTTCAAAATTCATACAATCAAACTAAATTAAACAATATCAGTTCCTTGCCTGTCTTGAATAATATCATTTCTTCCTCTATTCTCAGCAAACTTTCTATCTAAACCTTTACCATCTGTCAAAATCTTTTCTCATACTTTAAGGTGAAGTCCAGAAATTGTCTCTTCTATAAGCCTCTAGTTATCTTAGGTAGAAAGAATCTCCTTATGATGTGCCCTTGTGGCTTTATTAGTCTGTCTGTTCTTCGAGGTAGGTTTGAACAAGTCTGTCTCCCCTATTGGACTGGGGGTGCCTGATTGCCACAGAGTCTATGCTAGGAAAGTGTGGTATCTCCCAGTGTTTAAGATTGTCATCAACTATAAGGTGGACATGGTGGCACATGTCTACAATCCCAGCATCTAGGAGACTGAGACAGGAGGATCACAAATTCAAACCCAGCCTGGGTGACTTAGTGAGGCTCTGTCTCAAAATAAAAAAGGGCTGGGTATGTAGCTCAGTGTGAAGGCCCTGGGTTCAATTCTCAGTACTGTTTTTAAAAAGATCATTACCAGCTAGTAACCCTATGTTCATGTACAACGTGCAGAGGCAGAGGAGTAAGGGGAGAGGGTCCATTTCGCATATCCTGTGGTCTCCCTGATTCAGGCTCCTGTTATTGTCATGGATGCCACATGGCTCAGAGCTCTTCTGTAACATTGTGGCTTCAGGAATCCCATTTAGACAAATTCCATTTAGGTAGCTGTTATGTTAAGCAGTGGTATAAAGTGCTCATTTTCACCATGGCCTTTGGAGCTTGCTTTATTTCATTAAATACCCTCACTTCCAGTACACACACACACACACACACACACACACACACACACACACTGCATGAATGTTTCCTGGAAATTGTAAGGAAAGCAGCATACCGAAAGCCTAACCTGGGTTCTGGTCTCAGCTCTCTTACTTCTCCAGATCCACCTTTTGCCAAGTCATTTCACCTTTCTGAGCCTGAGTTTTCCCATCTATAAAATGAGGATGCTGGGCTAGTTTATGTCAGAATGTCTTGAGATTTTAATTACTTTCGATATTTTTCAGATTGAGAACAAGTCTTATTTTTCCATCTGTAACAGTGTAATGCCACAGATAAGAAAGAGAAATGAAAATTGAGCTTTTTCAGCCCATCTCTCACCGTTTTGCCCATTTGCATGCATACACCTCCCCCTTGTGAGGCTGTGTTTATGTAATTGATTGATTGAAGGAGACTTGGCCCTTCTTTACCACAACTTGATTGTAAGTGAGTGAAACAGATGTCTTGAATTGGGTGATTGGTTCCCAGATGCATTCCGGGTAGCGGGGTGACGGGAAGGAAGTGAATTGATCTCAAATCTGGGGCCCCATGGGAAATGAGGAGCGGTTGTGAGTCGGGGTGGAGTGGGCCCAAATTTGGTATTTATTGTTGCGAAGTTAGTGACCAGATGTTGTTGGCAGCTAGTGGATTAATACAAAAGGTGACTAGTAGGCGAAGTGCCCCCTCTAGGAGGAAATCCAGAAAGAGGGAGTAACAGAGCTTAATCATCCAAGCCTTAGCTAAAAATCAGGCCTCCTGGGTTCCTGCTGACCTGCTGGCTGGAGCCAAGCTAGAAAATATATTTTGGCCACCTGCCCAAAAGGGGCAATTAATCTTAGCATGATGCAGATGGAAGAGGCCTGAGAATCATTTTATTCTACCACTTTATTTTTCAGAAGAGGAAACAGATCTATAAAGGCTGAATGCCTTGCATGAAATTACATCACAGAGCTAGGACTAGAACCAGGTCATCTCATTTGAGGTCTTGCCCAGGGGAGCAGACCAGCACATCATAAGGGAAAGACTAAGAAGCTCACATTTAGCCTTTTTGCTTTCACCTCTACAATTGCAATAAGGTTTGACACAGTCCAGCCTTCACTGTTGGACGCCCACCACCTTAATGTTTCCTCTGCCATTGTTAACTCCTGTACTAACTTCAAGAATAACAGCCAAACCATGTGTGTATTGTGACACTGGGTGCTCAGTGGGCACCATTATTTAATTTCCCTCAGGACAATGCCACAAGATAGCCTGTACTTTAATTCCTATTTTGTAGATGAGAAGATTGAGGTATAGGGAGATCAAATGATTTACCTTGAGGTACAGTTGACAATTGGCAGAACCAAGCTTCCCATTTGTGCAGCCTGATCCCATGCAGGATATATGGTTCTAATTATTTCCTGTGCTGCCTCCTCGGACACTCTAGTGCCCCCCATCCTTAAGATTTTGATATAAAACATGGAAAGAGGAGGAGGCATCAGTTCTACCCAACATCTCCTTGGATCCTCCAAGGTCAAGACAGTTCACTTCATCCCTAGTTTCTGGTGATAAATCTGAAGCATGGGGAGAGAAAGTGATGTGTCTGCACCCAAGGGACAAGGTGGTAGGAGCATCCTTATACACAGCTAAGAAAGCATGTCCATATTTATCACTTTATATGCAGATCACAATAGGTATCATTTTCATCATCATCATCATTCATATTACATTTCTCCCTGATTTAAACGCAAGGAAACCATGACTCAAATGGTTAAATGAATTGCCCCAAAACACAAGGCCAATTGGCCCACAGCTGGGAGGCTTTCCAAGAATTCTTCAGTGATCTTTCCCCTTTGTTCCTAGCCAATACTTTCTCTCACTCTTTCCTCATTTTAGCTTCAGGCCTGAGAACAGACCTGTTCAACAGCAGGGAGCTTCCAGCAACCATCAAAAAGCAGTTTGTTGACAGATGAGTTGTCTAGGAAGAGAGAACCCCAAAAGCCTTCTTGGAGATTAGTTGGACCATCCAGTCATTGGGAGATATTTGAAACCTAGCCATGTATATTTTTGCCAGGTTATTCCAGAAAAAAAGAGTCTGAATTTTTGAGAATTCTTCTAATTGTTGAAATTATTGCTTCGTTTGTAACTCCCAGCTTAAATAATAATAATAACCACAGGGACAGGAGCTAGATTTTAGTACTGATTCTGCAACCCACCCTCTGTACATCCTTGGTCAAGCCCTATCGTGTTTCTGGCCTCAGTTTTCTCATCTGAGATGGTGTGCAGTGTCCCTTATGACTATGAAGTTGTGAAGTTCTGACAAATCTTTTGAGAAAAGGAGACCATGGCTTGTGACTCAGGACTGTTGGCTCTTGAGGAAGTTCCCTTGAGCTGGGTATAGTCCTAAAGGACTGACAGTGTTTTGAGAATGCAGGTTTCTCCAGCTCTGATTAACGAACTGTAACTTTAAATACAGATGCCTCTGAAGGCCAACTGTGTGAGAATTGCCACATATGCCTGACACTTTGTGTGATTCTTTATTGAATACACAAAGCAGGCTTGTCAGGAATACATTGCTTGGCATTTGTGTATGCCACAAAGCAAACCACTGCAGCTCTATGTGCCAGTATATCAAGCCCGAGGAAGTAAGAACGGGTGGTTCAGTGACTGACATTCACAGGCCCGGTGCTCCCTAGAGAGGCTGCATTTGGAAAGCCTTCATCAACCAACAGAAATGCACACTACACTGTGTGTGACAAACTCTGACCAGTGACATGACTCTGGGTGAGTCTTTTCCCTTGCCTAGGTCTTAGGATTTTTTTCCTGTTTAGTGGAGAAATGGTTGACCTCAGTGTCAACACAAGTTCTAACAGCCTCTAACCCTGGAAGTATCATCTAAGGGCACCATCTTTTCCAAGGGACAACAAAATACTAAAGAAATGGTCATCTGCCATCACTTCCTTCAGACCAGCAGCTGGAATATCCCATATAAGTCCAGTTTCTCGTGACAAATACAGTGCTTTTTTAAAATATGCAAGTTTTTCATCAGCCAATGCCAGTTGAGAATTTCTTCATTCCAAGCATGTGCTCTTCTAGCAATTCTGGTATGTTAGTGTTGTCTCTGAGGTGACCAACACTTGGAAAATATGAGTGCCTCAAATTACACATCATTCAGCCAGGCTGAATGTCACAGTCATTCTTCAGGCTCGACAGAGCTGACAGGTGACAGAATTGGAGTCAAATTTCAAATCTTATGCTCTATTCCTGTGAAACAATCATGATATTAAAGTCAGTTAATAAATATTAATGAGTAAGAAATATGGGCATGGAAATACAAGGGTACCTCAGTTCATGAACTCGATTCTCTCCACAGTTCTGGTCACAAGCTAAACTGGAGAAGAACCAATCAAATTTCCCCATAAGGTCAACATTGAACCTAAGCCTTGAATTTGATTTGGTTCTTGTCCAACTCGGTTTGTGACCAGAATCATGGAAAGAATCAAGTTTGTGAACTGAGGTACCACTCACTGTACAGGAACAGATTATAGGACTCGTTGGGACCACAAAAGACAACCACTGAACAAATGAAGACAGTCAGGACAATATTAGGCTGTCTGCACCCCAGCAGTTAAATATTTATTCTAGATAACTAGAAATAAATTGCTAAATGTGCAGTTTTCATGGGAAAATAACCCCAAGATAAAGTCACAATCATATTCCCAGACTTTAAACTAGTAGCAAGACTGATAATTTTTACAGATGCAGAACTGACAATTCAATTTAACGACTCACTTGTGGGCCCCTTCTGAACAACAGGCACATCCTTATGGCCATAGAAATCTTGCCCAGTTCACCCTTGCTTCTCTCTCTGGGGCTTCTTACCTGACCTAGGAAGCCCAGCAGATACCTGAAAGATGCCAAGAAACCTAGGTAGGAACTTTTTGCCCTGGGCTTTACTGCATGTGGCCTTGGCTGCCCGATTCACACACTCCTTGGGATTAGACAGTGTATTCTTTGACTCGGTCTTCACCTAGGGCATCCTGAGTCTGGCTTTGTGAAGATAGTACTAGGGCCTTCAGAGATAGCTAGCATGCCCTGGCTCTTGCCCTGCTTCCAACTTGGCCTTGCTTGTTCTTATTGGGGTCCAGTTTCTTTCATAACTCATTGCAAATGTTGACTCTTATCAGTGACTGTGGATCTGCATGAGGGAAGCTGTTTCTGCTGCCTTCTCAGATCACTATCCTCTATTTATGAGATACTGACATACCTCTGTGTGTGTGTGGTGTGTGGTACTAGGGATCAAGCCTGGGACCTCATACATTGTTAGGTGAGTGCTCTGCCACTGAAATAACCCCCAGCTCTGTTTGTAAGACTCAGAAATCAGGGCCTCAGGAGTCATAGAAAGCAGCACATCAAAGAAAACCTGTCCAGTCACTTCCTAGCTGGGTAGCCTCAGATGAGACTTCACTTCTCTGAGTCCCAAGATCTTCATGTGTTAAATGGGGATGAGAATCCTACATACTTTATAGATGTCAAATAAGATAAATGGTGCAAATAACTTGGCATCACGTCTGACCCCAGTGAGCCCACAGTAAATGCTGCCAATTCTGAATACACTTCCTCTAGGCCTCCATGGAGGTCCTCTCCGTGAGGCTGGGAGCCTTCTGTAAACATAACATCCAGTCCTGCCAAAGACAAGAACAAGTCAGATCCCCACTGTGACCTCTGAAACCCTCATGGTAAGAGACAGTAAATGTGGAAGGGTGAAGTGTGGTGGGATTAAATGGCTCTTCGGTATTTGCTTCCAAATCTTGTGGTGACCCAAGACTGAGAAGCATCCAATAAGCCCATGTAGATTTGCTGCTCTTTAACATCCCTGCAGCCCCGTGGTCACCTGGAGAATGGCCGATCCTGGAGGAGATGTCTTGAGAAGTAAAGGTGGCTGCTGCTCTCCTACCTTGAAATTGACTGAAGGTGACTTAGATAACTCATGGGAAGTCTGAGTTTGCAGGTTAAGGATTGAAGTGCACAAAGACCACTTTGGGGAGCTTCTGGCCAGTCTCAATACAAAGGATTGTTGGATTTTTCTCAGTTCACCCAGGGGAGACCCAAGTGTCCAAAGCACATCAGACCTCTCTGTTCCTCCTCTGAAGTATGTGGACAGTACCTGGAACTTGTATATGATCTCTTGAGTGTCTGGGCCTGGCACATAGCTTTGACTGTGAAGCCTCTGTCACTGCCTGAGTAGCTGATACTGGCTTCCTAGGCACAGCCTCTGGCATGGTTGCTTTGGTACTGGTGGGATCGTTCTTTCCTAGAGACCAGATTTCCACCCTCAGGTTCCTAAGTATTCTAGGTGAGTCCTCATTACCACCTCCTCCACAGCCTAGAGGTTTGATAAGAAGACTGCCCATCTGTTTGGGCAGGTTGCCACAGGCTCTCTCTTGTCAGTGTCCAAACATTCCCCTGAATGGCTGTGTTATGCACTAAAACAATGTTTTGCACTATCTGTTAATAAATTTAGATTCTGTGACTCATACCCTGGAAAGTTTCAGGATCGAGGTAGGTACTGATAAGATGTCTTTCTCTCCCACTCACTCTCACTCATCCTGAAACAGTCATCTATAACTTGTCTGACTTGGCTTTTGTGATTCTTTGAGAATCTGGAGGGAAACTGAGTGCCCTTTGACCGTGATGTATGTTCAGCTTCCTTCCATGGTTTATTTGTCTTCTGAGATGACAAGCCCTTGTTTAGGGATGCAGCTTCCCAGTGGAGGCAGAAAGAGTAAAAGTGTTCTGAACTCCAGAGATAGAAAGCACCCCATGGGGTGAGCACTCTGTTCCTCCCAGTTTTCAAATATAAAAGATGAAGCATAGAGAAGGGAATGGACCTGCTGGGTCCTTCAGCTGCTGGATGTAGGACTGAAATCTTTACTGCCTTTCCTTCATAGCACTTGGCACTTCTCTAAGTAGAGAGATCATTTCCAGAAGGGTCCATTAAGTTATGTTTCTTCCAATGTGGAATTGACAAGAAGGTCAGTAGCAGTGAGTTCAACTATATAATCAGCAGGTTCTGAAAAATGTTTCTCCTCTCCTCTTCTCTCCTCTCCTCTCCTCTCCTCTCCTCTTCTCCCTGACCTTCCTTCCTTTTCCTTCCTTCTTTCCTTTCTTCTTTCCTTACTTTTACATTTTTGTCAACACATAATAATTTTCTTTTTCTAATTGTTGTTTCTTGATGGTCAGATTCTTCTGGACTGAAGTGGGTAATATGCAGTAAGATTAAGATTGCTGGGTCCTTCTAAAGGTCACACTTTCTTTGCAAATGGGCCTGATACTGGGAAAACACAGAAGCCTTTGCAGATATGCAAATTTTGCATACCTTGGATCTACGAATAGCCAAAATAAAACTTTTTATAGGTTTTCCATTCATTATTTGACTTATTCTTTGGGCCTGGATTGAGATTCTGAAGCTATGGAAGAGTGATGAAAAACATTGGATCTGCAGCATTATCCATTCCTAGGTCTCATTCTGCCTCTGCCTTGGAATAGTCCTTTCTTCAATCTTTGGGAAATAAACTTTCTGAGCCTTGGTTTCCTCATCTGTAGAGAAGAAAACATCATCCACTTCTCAGTGCTGTTCCACAGATTCAATATGGTGAGATAAGAAACATTCCTAGCACATTGCCTGGCAGACACCCAGAGAGGCTCAGTGAATGGTGTTTCCCATCACATCCCTTAAGCGGTGCCCTTCTCTGTCAGGAGGTTGCTTAAGACTGAGCACTTCACTGAAGCCCTCCATCCCTTGGGGATATAAATTCTACAATCCGTATTACACAGGCCACAAGTCAAAAGAGGGCTAGGCAGAGGGATTCAAGAAGCATCCTAAGTCTAACTCTTTGAAACATCCTATATGTCCATCGACAGATGAATAGATAAAGAAAATGTGGTATTTACATACAATAGAGTACTACTCAGCCATAAAGGAAGGATAAATGAGTCATTTGTAGGAAAATGGATGCACCTTGAGACCATAATTTTAAGTGAAGTAAATCAGACACACAAGCATAAGTATCACATGGTCTCTCTTATTTGAAGAACTTAACATATAAATATAGTATAAAATAAAAGACAGCTAATAGGAAAAAGAGAGAAAAAGTTATTATAATTCAGCATAGACAATGTTTCTAAAAGTGTACTTTGACATAGTACAATTGTCTTATGGGTTTTATATGGTTTTGGCCTGTTAGTATGGTTTTTAATCTGTATATAGGATAATTAACTTTATAAGTTCTTATACGATAAATAAATGAATCTGATTCTGGCAAAGTGAAAGGGGTGCAGTGAAGGAGAAAAAATTGAAATGTGTTATATACATGTATCAATTTCCTACAATGAATGTAATCATTATTTACTAAAAACATATACTCATAAAAGTTTTTTTTTAAAAAAAGAAAAGGCCCAAGGAAAAGGAAACTTAACCCGATGTTGTTGCAGAAGACAAATCCCAGGTATTGTTGCCCAAAAAGTAGAGGGTAACTTGGGAGAAAAAAAAACAACAACTTCCTCTCAATATTAATTAAAATCAAAATGTAGAAAAGCCCAATTCAGTTTCACCCAAATGAGCAAAGTTAACTCCATTTCCTTTTAAAACAAGAGAGTACAGATTTGACCCTTAAAGGGAAGATGCCTTGGAGCAGGAATTTTAAAACAAACTCACTGGGTAACCAGGGCAGCTACACAGTCTGTTTCACTAGGCAAGGTCTGACCCAAACGCAGCCGATTATCACATTCCACAGAGTTCAAAGGAGCAAGAACTGGTGATGCTTAGTGTTGGAACTGTACCATCTGTTGCCTGCTTGTCCAGTAGCACACCTTGGCCAGGCAGTGCCTGATTTGGTTCTGTCCTAAGCAGAGCTTTGGTTGGAGGTGAACTGTCAAGATACAAGACAGTTGCAGATGAAACTTGCAGAAGTTGAGAAAGGCACCTGTAGATATCATTATGAAGTGGGAGCGGCTGATAACCACTCTTCACAGGATTCTTCACCCATATTCGTCTCTCCTTTTGGCCATTCGCAGAGGAGCCTTATGTTATGGCCACACATTTCCTTTTTTTTTTTTTTTTTTTTTTTGTACCGGTGATCAAACTGGGGTCCTTGCGCTTGTGGGGCTGGCACCAGAACCACTGAGCTAAATTCCCGGACCCACATTTCCTTTTGAAAGTCCTTTTGATGTTGCAAAGTACAAAGTGTAGGATGAATTTTCTCTTTGCATTCTGCTGTCAAAACCACGTTCTTGCAAGCAAGTTCAGATTGCTTGAACATCAGCGGCGTACATAGTAGCAGTGCAGCCTCCAGGGGCAGGTAGAATCTCCTGGGCCGATGAACTACGTAGGCAGCGATGGCACATCAACTCAAACAAGGCAAGATCTACCCATTTCAGCTTGCCATTATAAAGGTGAATTGTATGACTTGTGAAAGGGCGAGTGGTATTAACCTTAGGACCAGAAGGATGGCAGCTCCTAGAGAGCAGCTTGGAACATAAATCTCTACTGGCTGAGAAGCAGAAAGATACTTAATGGAAGTATAATTGAAGGATTTTTTTCCTTCTTCTCTAACCTGGTGTGGCTAGTGTCACTGGGAATTATTTTACTCCTACTCCCAGGGAGGGCCAGCTGCCTATGGATGTGATTAAAGGACCGTCAGGGAGCAGCTGCCTGCACTAGAACGAGCCCTACTTCTCTGCTGCATTTTGAAATTCCCCAAACCAGACTTGTCTTGGAGACAGAGGAACTGGCGGGCCCAGAAGCAGCTGTTTAAAAGCACAAATGCTAATTGGGAGTTAGCACCCATTAGTACAGTGTTACCACATAGATTGATTTATCAAATTAGCTAAAACCCTGATGAGAGCAAGGACTTTGCAATCTTAAAAAAGTTAAATAGAGAAGGAACTGTAGAAAACATCTGGTCTAGACTTTCTGTTTGAGGAACTCGAGACCCAGAAGTGTTAAGTGACTTATTGAAGGTCACCAGAAAATCAGTGGCAAAGCTGGAGCAGAGCCCAGTTTTCACCAGGTGCTTTTGTTTCCCAAATCATCTCATCTAGAAGCCCTTTGTTTTACACTTGAGAAAAATAAAATGTACACATGGGAAGTGACTAGCCTGGACCCAAACCAAATTTCCCATATTGCTTGTCCAACATTCTGTCCTTCGTATCACATTATCTCTGTTTTCATAGCCCTACAGTTTAAGGGAAGGATGAAGTAGGAGGTGGCTGAATGATTTGCATTTTGCCGCATCTTCTGTTAATCCATCTGTAAGCTTTGAGAGGCAACTATGTGCAAAGTACTTCAGCTGCTTTGGGTCATAGTAAGGAGGGGCAAAGAGAAGCCGAGGGGTATGGGTACCCCAAAAGTGAGCCCCATGTGGAGACAGTGACGATAGGATGATTTGCTCCCATGAAACTCACAGAAAGATCATAAATGTCCCAGAGCATGGCTGTCTTCCTGCCTTTCTCTGACTCCCCTAACCCAGTGACCTTCCCCAGTCCTTCTCCAAGACAGAGTGAACCCTGATTTATTCCCATGGCCTTGGTCTTCTTCACTGGCAGGGAGATAGTAGGGTGCATTACAGGGCTGGTAGCACAGGGCTGTGTGCATAACTTGCATTCGTTTTAACCCATTTCTTAGGGCAGCCTCGTTAGCTTCTCTACTGGGTACCAACTATGTGTAGATGACATTTTACTACCAGCTCTCATGTCAAACTCAAGTAGATATTATCATCCCTAATGGACAGGTGAGGAAATCGAGGGCCAGTTTACTTTTTTTTCACCTGGCATCACCCACCTATACAGTTCAGATCCAGACATAGAGTGAAATCTAACTGGTTGCTCAGGCACACCCTACTCACGTGACCTCCAGGCCCTCTCCCATCACCAGGCAGCCCACGGCGCACAGCACTTCTCACTGTCCAGTCTGTTAGTCTCTAGTTTGCGAACCTCCTCTGAGGACCCCTCTCAAAGTGTGAGTTACAGGAAGGCTGCGTTTTTTCTCTTAGTCCCCTTTGTTTCAGTGTAGAGCCCGGTCACCTATGGAATTGACAACTCACCTCCCTAGACAGGATGAAGGTTGTGGGTGAGATTAAGGCCAATTTCCTGGAGTGAAGGGGCCACATTTGGGAAACACTGTGTTCCACTAACCCTCAGCTGTCATTGCAGGTTTGGAGTGTAGCTTTGACTTCCCCTGTGAGCTGGAATATTCTCCTCCACTGCATGACCTTGGGAACCAGAGCTGGTCCTGGCGCCGTGTGCCCTCTGAGGAGGCCTCCCAGATGGACTTGTTGGATGGACCTGAGGCAGAACGTTCTAAGGAGATGCCCAGAGGTAAGGTAGAGGCTGTTGGAAAGTCTCGTGGATGGGCTAGCACTAGGCTGGGGTGTTCTTTTTCTGTTTGAAATGATGCGACTTTTCCATAAGTCTGTCCTGTTTCCCTTGAAACCTATTTTTAGTATGTATGTCTCACCATAGCTTCTTGGGCCATGTAAGGAAGAGGACTATTTAAGACTAATGACAAGGTCACCCCAACTCTTTCCCCTTTAACATAGGATTTCATAACTCTCTTCCATGCAGATTTTCCGAAGGTAAGATAGAGAAAAATATGCTTATCTCTTTGTCAGTTTGTTATGAGGTTGTCAAATAAAATACAAGATAACTGATTAAATTTGAATTTCAGGTGAACAACAAATGATTTTCAGTATAAGTGTATCTCATGCAATTGTTAGAATATATTTATAGTAAAAACTATCCCACTTATACTAAGAACTTCAAATGTGATTGAGTGTCCTACATCTTTATTTTCCTAAACCTGGCACTCTTAATTTGGAGGGTAAAGCAAACTGGGTTAAAGTTTCTTTCAAAGCTACTCATGAATATTCAGGCTGCATGTTTATTTTGCATAGTGCTTCCAATAGTTCTGAGCTGTTTATGAACATCCCCTTCTGAATTAATACGGATCTGAACAAGGTAGATTCGGAATGAACTTGTTATGTATTTGTAGAGGTTTTAGAGAGAGAGAGCTGTAGAGGTTCTAAGCTCTACTCCAGCCTTCAGGTCTCCCCAATCCAAACCTTAGGGCTCTCAATTCCTTGGATTCAGAAAATTCTGCTAAGCCCAAATTGACAGCCTGCATTTCTGGTTTGGGGGAAGAAACACTAATTGATACGGTACTGAGCTTACCAGACATTCAGAGTAGCACTTACAGTTTACAAAGTGCTTCTACCTATCCTATTGCATTGGGTTTGAATAAAGAAGGGCAGATGAGAAAGCTGGGCCTCTGAGAAGGGGACTGGCTGAACTAAGAACAGATAGACCATTCTCGTGCGCCCAGGGTGAAATGTCTGTTGTGATGAATCTCAGATGAGGAAACTTTCTACCACATCATGTTTCCATCTTCGTAGCAGAAATGATGGCCAGAGCCTGCTCTGTGGCTGAGCACCTGAGGGTGATCATCTCAGGCTCATGTAACTCAAGAGCTTAACAAAAGCAGGGCTCAGGTAAGCTGGTGGAGGTGACATAGAAATAATTAATTCTCCAGCTTTATATTCTACATCAGCCTTGGACCTTGCCGTGACAACATAACTACCAGACACCTTTCCTTTCTATACATCCTCCTGAACCGAGTTTTTCTGTTTTTATGACTCTCTTGAGATTGCCTAATGTCGATTTATATTTTAAAACTACTTTCACTTGGATACTGATATATATTGTTTGGATGTGTGTGTGGGGCAAGGGGAGTGAGTGGCTCTTAATGCATCCAAATCTCCTAAAAAAGTTATGAAAAATACTCAGGCCCCATAGTCTAAGATTTCAATTTAACAGATTAGAGATGGAGCCTAGGAATTTGCATATTTTAAAATTCATTATGAATTCTAGCATGTCCAAACACCAAATAGAACATGCGTACACAGGTTAAAGATTACAATAAAACTACCATCTCTGTTCTTCTCACCAAGCATAAGAATCTGAATACTGTCCGTCCCTTTGTCTTCCCCCTGCATCACAGACTTCTCCCCCTCCTCAGAGACAGCCACTATCCTGCATTTGTTCTAATGATTCATCTGCCTTTCTTTATGGCCTAGGTATATAGTCCCAAACATCATGTTGATTAGATTTTCATATTTGGGACTTTTAAAATATAAATGAAATCAAACCGTTCTTTTGCGATTTTTCCCTTTTCAGACAAGCCATGGTTCATTTTTTTGGTATCATATTGAATCCATTGTATAAAAATACTACAGTTCTGTCTTTTTCTGTCATTGATTATTTGGGTTGTTTCCTGGTTTCTCCAATTATAAACACTACTGTGAGTGGTTTTGTCTTGGTACACATGTCCCAGAGTTGCTCTAGAGCATGTAACTAACAGAGGGATTACTGATGGCAGGGTTGGTGCTTTCGCTGTCTCATTAGGTACTGTCAATCTATTTTCAGACTGGGAACACTGATTTATATTATATTCTTCCATCATTAATGTATTAGTGTTCCTTCCCATGACTTTATGTTCTTGCCAATCACTCGTATTGTCATTTTTATCAACTGTTAGAAAAAACACAGTATCTTATTGCTATTTCAATTACCTTGAGAGGTTTTTAAACAATTTTATAAGTCACCCAGGTGATTCTGAGTTATAGCTATTCTTGCACTGGTGCCAGGGACATCCTTCCAGATTTATTTCTATTCGGCCACCCCTAGGGATATCTCTGAATTTGAATACCAAACACCTAGAAACATATATTTTTGGTCATTGTAGATTTTAATGACATTTATATTCTAGAGATTGATTGTGATCCCATTTTAGTGAGATCAAGAGGGAGGGAAGTGACACGTGTGTTTTGGGGAATTCCATATACTTTGTGGAGTTGGATATTACAAATTTGACAGTTGGTGCTTTGAAAAATCTTTAAAAGTTCCAATAAAGTGCACATTGCCATTCTCTGATCTGCTCCTTCCTCATCTTCCACCTTGTGATCTCCGGCATCTGTGTGTCACATTGAGTGCTGGGAGAAGACAAGAAGAGGGAGAGAAAGGGAGGGAGGTAAGAATAAATGTTCAGTGTTCCTTAGTGTGGAAACGTATTGACACCTTTATGATTTTATGCGGCTTGATCCCATCGGTCAGTGCATGCCCTGTGTGCAGACCTTTTCTCATTAGATGAGTCAGCTCAGATTGGAATACCCATTTTTAAATAAGCATCAACTGTCATCTCTCTGAGTAGCATACTCCTACCATCAGGTAGTGTGTAGCATCCCTATGGACAGGGATGTTAACAATCATAGCAAAAACTACTGTAGTCTTCTTTATGAAGCGTTTTAGTGAACAAGCACATTCCAGTATAACTAGGGGGAATCACCCGCAGTCAGAAACATACGCTTATTTTTTGTGAAAACTAATGAAAAGATCTGTACTCAGAAAGTATTGACCAGTCATGGAAACAAAAGAATCAACTATGGCAGGGACTGCTTCTACTACGACACTAAGAGGTGTTCAAAACATCCAGTAATGGGTCTGTCATCACTTTGTGGATCAATTCATTACATCACTACTTATTCCCTGAAGTAGGATCATTCCTCACTGAGCAAGCTGCTATTGTAATAGTCCTTGCTTTTCAGGCAAAGAGGTAAGGATACTGAGAGAGAAAATGACATGCCCGGTCTGCACAGTTGCAAAACAAGGATCCACCTTCCAACCCCAGTGCCCCACTTTTTAGAATCTCAGTCTCTCTGTCATTGGGAGAAAATATGCTTATAATGGAGATGAGGAGGATACTAGATTCACTGTTGTATTTTTCTGTAACTGAACATTCACTGATGGATAGTATTTTGACTATTACAGTATTTCTTGTCGTGGGATAAAGAAGGGCCAGAAAAAGGCAGAAAGATAATACTAGTCATATAGATGATGAACTGTTAAGAGTATAAATTTTGAATGCTTTGAATTTATGGCTTCTGTAGCTGAGAATAATAAGGGACATATAATTCAGAGTGGCAAGATGATAAAAAAAATGATTATTTTGCCTGGGATTTAGCTCAGTGGTTACGCTGCCTGCCTTGCAAGGGCAAGGACCCGAGTTCAATCCCCGGTACCACAAAAAAAAAAAAAAAGAAAAAAGAAAAAAAGTGATCATTTTGATGGAACACAATTTTATAAATTAATAAAATCTCAAGGAAGCATCAGGTTGAGGCAATTCTGTGACTTTTTTAAGAAGTGCCATGGGCATATTTGATGTCTGCTACTTCCTATGTTTTAGAATGTGGTCAAAGGGACACATTTTTCTTCCTCCAGCAAGACAAGGTTTTGAACTCTAGCATGAACCCTGGTTTAAAAATGGATAACACATTATCAGTCCCTCCTAACAGCTGCCTTCCTAGTTGCTCACTCTTATGCATACACAGGAAGAATGGGTTTAGACTCAATTGTGAAGACCTTTGCAATCTTCAACTCAGTTCCTTCAGGGCACTGATCCTCAGGTTTTTGCCTTGTTTTATTTTGGGGGAAGGACCTTGATGGAGCATGGCTACTGAGACTTCTCTGTTCATCAAGATGATTTAGTTTTCAAAATGTTGAGAAACATTCCCCTGGAGCCCTGGAACAACTAAGAATGCCTCAGCACATGCCTAAATTACTACAATGCCAGAATGCGATTATTTAGCCTTCAGTCCACTGCTGCAGCATACAAGCAAACTTAAAAGAAACCCAGAAACATATTCTTTCCCAGCTCTGGAAGCCAAATAGTTTGAAGTCAAGGAGTCGGCAAAACTGGTACCTTCTGGACAAGAATTCATTCCCTGTCTCTCTTCTAGCTTCTTGTGGTTGCTAGCGATGTTTAATGCTCCTTTGGTTATAGACGTATCATTCTAACCTTTGCCTCCATTGCCACAAAGTATTCTCCTTGTAGCCTTGTCTCAGATCTGCCTCACATAGAGAAATATGTCATTGGATTTAGACCCTATCTTAAATTCAGCATGATTTTGTCTTAGTATCCTTAATTACATCTGTGCAAATCCTATTCCAATAAGGTCATCTTCACAGGTACTGGGAGTTAAGGTTTGGACATAACTTTTAGAGGCCACGACACTTCGATATTTTCCCATTGCATGCTGGGTTGGCAAGTAGATCCTATATGTTTCTCCCTGCACTTGTGGGCTGTGAGTTCTCAGAGCCATCAAGAGTCTAGTTAGGCAGGTTCAGAGAAGCCTATATTAATACCAGCATTTCTTATCCTTCCCTCAACTCCTTCCCCTCCCCAGGGATTTGAAATGTTCTTAAAAGATTTGTATAAACACTTCTCAAATAGACCCCATCCTAGGAGTATCAGGAACCTGGGCAAACTTTTGAGCTGTAAGTGATGCCTTGGGAAAGTTCTCTCAGGATACAGTCTTCTTTGTATTCATAGTCACTGCAGGCTGCAGCTAGGTAGCTGAGTTGGTTCTGAGTCTCATGCTCTGGCTTTTGACCCTTTGGGTTGCTGATATAAAAGTGATATGATGAAAGTTTACCCAGCACTCCCTCCATTATACAGTGAAACCTATCATAAGCCATCCGTTTCTGCCTTCAAGCTTCTTTTGCTGATTGATTGAGCCTCTTCCAGGCATTGATGCTCACATGTGAATGGGTTTGCAACTTTCTGGAAAGCAGGTACAAAAGGAAGAGGAGCAGGTACCCTCAAGGATGAAGACAGGCTGTCAGTAAGGTGGAGATGGGAGGGACATGGGGGCTGGAGAGTCACTGAGCTTTTCCTGAGAATACCACCTTGGTCCTAACCCGCTGGGTGAAACGTGCTAGTACAAGCTCGGAGTCCAGTGTTTACAGTGCACAGGAAACCCTGAATTTTACCTGTGTAATGAGAGTCAATAATCACGTTTCACTTTGTGTGTGTAAGCAAAATTAGCAAATAGTTCTGGGTTTTGATTGAAGGCAATTAGGAGAGCTAAGGCAACTGGAATAGAATGTCATTTGAATGACTGGTGATCCTCTCTGCTGTCACTCTGTCTTCTCTCTCTCTCTCTCTCTCTCTCTCTCTCTCTCTCTCTCTGGACAGAATGATGTTCCTTGCTTTTCACTTGCTTCATGCTGGATGATCCAAATTGCAACTGTCCATGCTAAATATTCATAGATTCCAGCCCCCTCAACTCCCTTCCTGTGCTGTTCTCTCAGACCGGTGTCCAGTTGCTACTTTAGGACTGTTGTCTTCAAACTTTTATTTTATTGAATGCCCCATCAGTAAAATATTTTTGAATATACACTATGTATGTTTCTATCATATATAGGTGTGTATATATATGTGGAGATATATATATATATATCTCCACATAATACTATCACCAAAGTTTAATTTCTTATTTTTGAGTTGTGTAATAATATTTTTGAGTTGTATAATAATTATGGGTACACTTTGAAGACCACTGCAGAGCTTCTGTCCTCAATAAATGACATGAGACTTCCTAGTTTACTGAGCATCTGACTCTGGCTCCAGAGTTCCTGATGTCTCTGTCATTTCCCCCTCCTCTAGGGACCCGCTTGGGGCAAGTTCTCCCAGCTCATAACCTGGGCAGTTCTGGTCAGGAACCCCTTCCCCAAAAAGCCCTCACGGAAGAGTCTAGCTCCTGTAATCTCTCTTAAGTTTCAAAACTCAGTCTCTATTCTTGGAATTGATAGATTTAGAGAGGAAAGAAATAACTTCTGGGCCAAGTGCTACTAATAATACTAACCCTCAAAAGCCAAAAGATATTGTTCTCTACAGATTTCCATTTCAACTGACATACCTCAAATATAGGACTGCAACCAAATCATTTCCTCCTGAATTATTTCCTACTGAATCATTTAAAAAACTATCTTGATACAGTTTATTTATGATGGTGAAAATTTTAGAAATGTTTCAAATGGCCCAAAATAACAGTTCAATAAGATGTAGCATATATAAAATATGCGGCTATTACGTATGTTCTGTGTAAAATATGTAATATAACAAAGTATTTAAGGTCTATTAATTGGTTTCTTAAAAGCAGATTAAATAATGTGTGAAAGAGAAGTTGTTTTATACAAGAAAAAACTATATATGTTCATAAGGAAAAACCTACAGAATGGGAAAAATTTTGCCAGCTATTCCTCAGATAGAGGACTAATATCTAGAATATATAAAGAACTCAAAAATATTATACCATCTAAACTAGAAGATCCAATCAAAAAATGTGCAATGAAATAAGTAGATACTTCTCAGAAGTACCAATGATCAATAAACATATGAAAAAATGTTCAACATCTTGACCATTAGAGAAATGCAAATTAAGACAGTACTAAGATTCATATTACACCACAAATAATGGCAGTGATCAAGAAATCAAGCAATAACAAATGCTGGCATGGCTGTGGTGAAAAAGGAACCCTCCTTCACTGTTGGTGGGAGTGTAAACTAGTACAGCCATTGTGGAAATCAGTATTAAGATTTTTCAAAGGACTAAAATTAGAAATTCCATTTGAGGCAGCAATTCCCCTTCTAGGTATCTTCCCCAAAAAGCTAACGACATCATATTGCAGTGATACATACAGACCAATGTTTATAAAGGAGCAAATCAGCCATGAACAGATAAATGGATTTTAAAAAATGTGGTATCCATACATGATGGACTACTACTCAGCTATAAAGAAGGATAAAGTTGAGACATTTCTGGGAAAATGGGTACATCTGGAAAATATGTTAAGTGAAATAAATCAGACACATGTATTTAAATACCACATGGTATTGCTCATTTAAGTCAATAAAAATCAAAACGAAGGAGTGGTTGAAGGACACAGGGTGATATATCTTTTACATATGGGGAGGGATCCAGGGGACTGAGAGTGAGGGAATGTGAAGAGGGGAACAGAAAGCAAAAAAATTTAAGATGTGTAAAATACTCATATCAAATACTCAAAATTAATGTAAACATTCATTGAAAACATGAACTAAAAGTATGAATAATAACAACAATAATGAAAATGGGGACAAGGAATTTAGAGACAGGAGGTGGGTGGAGGGGCAAAGGGAAAAAAAGGAATCAAGATGTGTTAATACATGTATCTACTCCTTGAGAGGGGTATAAACTTCATGTACAGCAATCACACACTAAAAAATAAATAAATGAGTTCGTCTAGGTTACTGGACACAAGATGAAGAGAGAAAAATCAAATATATCCTTATACACTTATAGAGAATGAGCTAATTATACAATTTCTTTCACACAAGTAAGAAACTTATATTGTGAATATTGCAAAACATTTCTAATTCAAATTAAGGATTTAAATAAACAGAAAGCTTAGAAGGAAATAGACCAGCATAGTAGCAGAATTATTTCTACATGAATGATCAGTGATTTTCATTTCCTCCATGTGCTTTGATATTTTCCAAGTTTGAGCCCATGAAATGCATTATTTTTATAAAATAAGCATGTCGTGTTGAAATGCAAGGGGATCAGTATTATAGTGAATTGTCTTGGATTTTTGGAGAAAAATGTTTACTGTTTTGTGCCACAACAATCAAAAATGCTGGTGAAATACTGCTAGGATGAAGCAGACAAGCATACAGCCAAGCAGGTAGTCTTTCTCCCTACCTGTATAGTGTACAATGCATTGGCAGTTGACATCTGTTCACAAATCCAGAGATTCCCACCCCCATCTGCTTCTACTTGGCTTCTCTGAAGGCTCGGAAAGGCTAATTGTGGAAATAAATGAGCAGTGGGTTTCAGAAATATACCCAGGGACTAAGTGCAGCATTGCAGGAGGAATCGCATGTATCCATCCTATTTTATTTTAATCCTTGCCCTTGCAAATTTACCAGAAGTGCTTTGGGTGATCATACCTTTTCATTTAAGCATGACTCTTCATCAAACTCAAGTCACTTGGTAGATGTGTAGCCTCTTGTCCCTGCCCCTCTTCTCGAACACACTATGAAAGGCCACATCAGTTTGCTGGTTCTGTATGCAGAAATGTGTCCCTCATCTCCTGAGCAATGACCATGGGCCTTAGATCCTGACCTTTCAGCAATCATATCAACAAGCTGTGATTTATGATGCATCCTAATGTGTTGCTGGTACCAGCCTAGCAGCTGGAGACTGAACTTCAGAGCGGGACCTGCCTCAATGAGCTGGCATGCTTGCTTCAGGAGGAGGGTTTTCTGGTGAAGTATTGCTTACCTGCCTATCAGGACTGGCCCCTCCCAGGGAGTTGCCTACTTTGCCTTCTAAAGCCTCTTCATTGGAGGGGAAGGGAAGATTATGAATGTCTAGTCAACATCATATACCTTCTTAACTGAACCTTATAACCATGAGGTAGTAGACCTGTAGTGTAAGGAAAGAAGGATAGGAGCTGGGGGATGGAGGAGCCTGGACTCTAGGCCCAGCTCTGCCATTAGGGACTTTGCTTTACTCTGTGGGACTTAAGTTTTCCATCTGTAACATAAAAGTCTGAGACTAGATGTCAATAAAGCCATATCCTATTCTGATATAAGACAGGGGTTAGGCATATCCAACCAAAACAATAGCCAAACACCTGGCACAAAAATCTGTGAGGCACAGAAATCCTACCAGATGAGAGATACCTCTCGCCAAGTTTTGGTCGTATTCGCTGTTCAGCCTCTGCGACAGTCTGGTTCTTCAGGCCAACCATGAAACCATAGCGCAAGATGGGAGCACTGGCTCTAGAAAGTCATGTGGCACCCTAGAGGGAGAAAAGGGGAACCCCCAGAACCATTAGAGCAGCCAAACTTGTCATGTCAGATTCTCCAGGCTCAAGACTAGTATGGTGAGCAGATCACACACACACACACACACACACACACACACGCACGCAAGCACACACACACACATTCTTTCTCCCTAGAACCTGGGCATATTTTACCTTGCACAGCAAGAAAACTTTGCAGTTGGGATTATCCTGGATTATCCAGATTGACCAAAAGCATTCACAGAGGTCCTGATCAGTGAAAGAAGGAAGTAGGGTAGTAATAATCAGAGGAGGAATGTGAAGGCGGAAGCAGAAGTCTGAGGGGAGACAGAAAGAGAGAGGGGGTAGGAGAGAGAGAGAAGGGGGAGGGGAAAGAGAGAGAGAGAGTTGAAGATGCTAAGATGCCACACTTCTGGTTTGAAGATGGAGGGAGAGGCCATGAGAAAAGGAATGCAGGAAGCGCTAGAAGCAAGGAAAGAAAAGAAGGATTGTTCTATCCTGGAAGGGTAATCTTCTGATCTTCAGCCTGTGAAATCAGAGATTTGTGTTATTTTATGCTAGAGTTTCTGATATTTTTTTTGCAACATTAATGGAAATAAATAAAGCTACTTTTGAGTAAGGAAGGATGAAGAGTGCTATGCTCTTGTGACCAGGGCCAGAACTTATAAAGGACACCATTCAAGAAATGGCCACACTCAGAAAACTGACTGGACCTTAGCGCAAACTGACTTGACTTACTACAGGTGCCCATTGGGTTATTGCTCACAGAGTCACCCTGTCCCCTCTACTCTGAATAGAGTAGACCTCTTCGGGAGTCAGAAACAGAAAAAAACACCCAGAAGCAGGAGAGTCAAAGGTGGACATAAGCAAATGCTTATGGACCAAAAGCTCCCCAGGGAGGGGCCCGGACAAGGCATATTGCTTAGAAATGGTGTGACTGAGATGAGGCTACACTTTGCCTGTGGAAGGAGCCTAAAGGAAGTTGTAGCAACTACACAAGGCACAGTTTCTTGAAGCTCCTTTCTGGGAGAGTTGAAGGAGGATATGAAACCACACATACAGGGCCTGGATGGGCTGTTGACTGGTTCAGAAACTAGCCCAAGTGAAACTGGGAAGAGCTACAGACTTCAAAGTGCTTTCCATCCACATTCGTGTTTGGTTCTCACAGCACAGCAAGATGGGTATCATCAGTGTCCCCAACCATAAGTTGGCAAACTGAGGCTAATAGTAAGCTTCCAAGAAAGGAAACTGGGTCTCTCTTATTCACTGCAATGTTCCAAGGGCCTAATACAATGTCCAACAGAAAACAGACATTCATTAAATATTTCTTATAATTCAAAGCAGATGAACTATGTGGCTCAAACCTATAAAAGCTGGTATATGGGAGAGTCGGCTCTTGAATTAAGTATTTAAATACTGAATCTCATGTTCTTTCCATTTCTTTACATTAAGACTGGCTAAAATGCAGTGTTTCTCAGGTTACTCCTACAGAAGACTCATCATCACTAGATCTCTGGCAGTGCATCCAGGGCACTGCACATATGCCAGTGATGCTGGGATAATTCTCTGTCCTATGACACAGCCAAATTATGTCCACTCTTCTGTCTGGTAACTTCAGTGTCTTGGAAATCCACTGTCACCTGTGTCTTCTTTGCAGATTGCCAGAATGAAGGGTGTGGCCCTAGCATAAAGGTCACCATCCAGGCTAAGGTGATTCAGTCAGTGTGAGAAAATGGAATTATGTTACTGAAATCAGCAAAGATGTTCACAGAAATCCCCCCACCACACACACATACATACACCTTGCCTTTTTAGAAACAGAAGGGCCCCTGTTCTGAAAGTCTGGAGTGGTAGGCCAGCCTTACTTCCTAAATCGGGGAATTGAATGGATGAGCTCAGATAATCCATAAAAGTAGGCATACCTGTCTTATTTCCTTACTTCCTCTTATCACAAAGCCTTTATTAGTGTTATATGGATTTCTTAGCCTCATTGATTTGTATATATCCAATGGTTCAGATAAGAGACATCCTAAAGAAATATGGACTCCGTTTAAGAAAAGCCACGAACCCACTCTGAATTTATGCCTGAAGAGATGTGCTCTTGAAGGGGATAACTACAGTATAATTCCTCTTGGAGTGGAGAGATAATCTTTACTCATATAAGACAGAGTAAAAACTGGTTTAGTTTAAGTTGAAGAGAGATCTGGTGGTCTTTTTACCTCTTTGACTTTTCTGACTTGTTATAAAAATCAGTCAAAATAAGGCACAAGAGATTATTCTGTAAACAGGAAAATGACCTCGGAGAGAAACATGTGGCTAAGCCTGAGTCACCTCAACCATGGCAGCCTAGAACAAGAGGTTCTGCTCTGTCTTGTTTAAAAATCTTCGCTCTAAAGATAGGAGGCTTACTCAGTCCAGATATCCATGCATAACATACATACAGGTGCTTTTAAACTCAGAACTTTCTGGACACGACAAAGATAGCATTCTAAGAATGATCCTGAACTCCTATAGTAACCATGTGTGTTTACAAATGAAATTGCAGTGCACTCCAAAGAACGTGTGTGGGTTCAGATCTTGGTGTCCAGCACTCCCGGCGAAGAGATTGGTGAGAACCTTTGACCTGGGTTGCCAAGGTTGTGTGGTCTAGCTTATTAATTTTTTTTTCTTTTTCTTTGGTACCAGGGATCAAACTTGGGTCCTTGTGCTTGCGCAGCAGGCGGCAGAACCACTGAGCTAAATCCCCGGCCCTAGGTTATTAATTTTTAAAGCATTATGATCTATTTTTGATTCCTTCTACTTCTTTAGGAATCTTAGTACTTTCTCATAGTCATGTTTGATCAAAGTGCGTTTGTTGGGTATCATGTCTTTCCTAGTTGGTTTTTTTATGGAAGCTGTTATTATTTGGAAATATGCTAGATGTTATGATCACTTGTTAGCAACACTGATTATATATGTGCTGTGACAATTCCCTGTGTCTCTGGTCTCTAGTACCCAAGCCTGTATTTGTATTTTTTTTGGCAATTTTCTTCTTGGTGTTGAAATATTTTTTCGGGAATAAGGAATTATTTCAAGGTGCCTAAAATGAAAATGCTATTCTGGTTGTATAGTGCCATGACACTACAGTAGAACATTAAATTCATGTCTGTAACAACATCTTGGGGTGCCTCTGTTTAATCCCCTCATCTCCAATATTGCTTGGGCTACACACATATAAAGTATTATTAAAATATATTTCCTTAGATTAGATGTTTCTCCTTTCCTAGGAATTATTTTTCTTTTTTCTTCATTTATAAACATCATTTTTTCCACCTTAGAAGTTTTATTCTGTATTAGTGTACACTCAGGGAGCCCAGCACAAGAGAGCTCAGTGTAGTCATTGCTATCTTTCTCATGTTCGAATACTTAACACAGATCATGGTCTATTTGGAGTTTTTAACTATAAACTAGGTCAAGAACACTGACAATATTAAGGAGATAGAGCCATCAGAGACTAGCATTTTAGAGAAGGCAAATGTCCGAATTTTTTCGGCTAGGCAGTCCTTTGGAGATGACTCAGAACTGTTCAGCCCTCTCATGAGTACTTCATTTCTTTCTCTTTGTCATCTTTTGCTTTATGCTCTCTCCTCTGCCCCTTCATGAGCATGAGATTAATAAAGAGCAATTGTGTGACTGCGTTGGGTCAACACCAGAAAAGTGGTGGAGAATTTGAAGAGAGGGAAGAAAACAAGAGCCAGTGCTTGGGAACACACTAGACTATATTGTATGAATGAGAAAAAGCCTTGTGAGCATGGGAAAGAAAAATAAGTTCTCAGAGTAGGAAAATCTGTGAAGATAGAGAGTAGCCCAATGATTACCTAGATTTAGGGGGCATGGATTGGGACATGATGATTAGTAGGTAGAGTATTTTGATTCAGGATGGCAAAAATGAGCTAAGTTTGATTGTGGTTGTGGTTGTACAACTCTGTCAATATACTGGGGTCTGTTGAATCTTACCTTCTACATTCATAAAGTATATGGTACTTTATAAGATTTTTGGTTTAATGAAATTGTTTTATATTTTTAAAAAAGAAAAAATCTGCTTTTGCTAGCTAGAAGAATTGGTAAAAGATGTCTCTCCTCAATGGATACACTCCAGTGCTAGCACTCATGCTTGGACCTGTGTCTTCTGTTCCTCTTCCCTCTTCAACCATTCTTCCTTCAAAAACCTAAGGCATCCTTCCCAATTACAAATCTGGAAGCATAATAGGTAGGATTGGCTGACATACAAGCTAAATGGGCTTACCCAATAATAAATCAAAATTTAGACACCTGTTGGCCTTTTTTGTGCTACACATAAAATGAAGAAACATTGTTTGCTAGAGAAACAAGCCTAGGTGCCAAAATTGATAACAAAGGCAAGCTAATTTCAGGAGCCTATGAGAATGAAGAAATAATCAAAAATACCCTGCAGGACAAAAATAATATTTAAAAAGATAGCTGAATCTATTGAGTTCTGTGTTCCTGAAGGTGAAGACAAGACAAGCTCAGTATATCCTGGTAATCAGTAGTCCTTCAGTAAGCAATCAGGTGTCAGATGCAGTTTTTTTAAAAAAAAAAGGTCTTGAAGGGATGCTGTGTCTATAAAAATAATTTAGAAACTGGATTTCTGACAGAAAAATAATTAGCAATACTCCTCCCAATGCCTCTACAAGCAGCAGCAGCAACTTGAACTTCTTTTTTAATTCATGCTTTGATAAATGTATGAGTAAAGTCATTGAGCCCATTTACTTTGGAAAATTAAAAGAAAACAATAAAATGAAAATAGAGGAGAAACAACCAAAGGGCACGGAATTAATAAAGACTATTCATGTGACTGCTGGACCAGCTCTAGATAAAGGATTTAGCCTAAACCAAGGAAAGGGAGGAGGGTGTGAGAGAAGGAAAGAAACATGAGCCAGAACTCAGTAACACAACTAGGTATCTTTGTATGAATAAGAAAACACAAAAAATAAACAAACCCCAGTCTTTTCCAGGTGGATACATAGAAGAAACCCAGTGCTAGATTTCTCGGCTTGACAAGTAGAGCATGAGCTGAATTTCAGCCCTACTCACCCTTTACTCAACACGTTTTTGGAGGACACAAGTCACCTAACTATATGCAGTCAACCTATTTGTATTTCTTAAGATTTATATTATGTCTAGTACTTATTAAATATTGTCTTATTTTCATTTCACAGCAACTCCTTGGAGTAGTTTCAGAAGCATGGATATACATATTATGGTCAAATGAAGAAAGTGATAAATTCTTGCTCTCACACCCAACTATAGGGCTGTAAAAAATGGACAGAAATAACTATTTCTGTCCTCTGAAAACTGACCAAAAATATAAAAATCTGAGCAGTATTTATGTTTAAAAAACTGTTAAACTTCAAGTAAAAAATGGTGAGGGTCTATAAGATTCTGACCTGGTACTGCTTCTGTCTGCACCTTTTTGTCAACTGAGTACGCCTGCCAGAGTACACAACAATGAACAACAGCTTCTCTGCCCCAGTCAACGGGAACTTGCTTGATTTGGAGGAGGTGAGGCAGTAGTTGGGCAGTATACATGCTTAGCAGTGTTATAGGTGAAAATGTTGATCTGAGAAGTAGGTGGGATGGAGGCAAGGTAGGGGTGCAAATACTCTACTAGTCTCATGTTTTGATCGTGGAAAAGGCAGACATAGATACAACCAAAGCTGTGTATATTCCCAGTGGAGATGACACAGGGTCCAAGATAGCCACAACCTTCAGTCCAATTCTAAGGCCATGTGCATGTATGGAGAAGACATGGAAGACCTCAACAGCCTAACATTGAATGTGTTCCCTTATCCATCCACAGATTATTATTTATATATTACAGGATGCTTACTGATTCAAGGTGTTTAAGCATATCCTCTATCCAAATATTTAGAGACACCAAAGGAAATCAGCCTTAAAACAAAAACTAGCACCAGCAAAAGAATCAGTAAAGACCCATCAGCAGTCACACACTGTAGGAAGACAATTCTCATAGATATAGTTTGCCCAAGTTACTAAAACAAAAATCAAAACTAACAAGAAAACAAAATAACATAATAACACCAAGAAAAAAACCCTACATTAATCTTCATAAGGAAGTCAGAATCTGGAGTTGCTATAGTATATTGTCTAAAATGCCCAGGTTTCATAAAAAATTAGGATACATGCAAAGAAATAGGAAAATGCGACTCTTGAGAAAAAAAGGTCAATAAAAATAGTCTCTGAATGTCCTTAGATATTGAATTTACAAAACAAAGCCTCAAAAGCAGCTATCGTAATTATGTTCAAGGAACAACCACTACTAAAAATAGTGTAGAATATTAAGGAAAGTATAACAATAACAACAACTGAAAAATTATGAATTTGAGTGACTACATAAACATTTTTTTAAAAAAGAACAAAATAGAAAATTTGGAGTTGGAAAGTACAGTAACTAAAATGAAAAACTAATTAAAGAGACTCAATCGTAGATTTAAGAAGGCAGAAGAAAGAATAAACCAATGTGAAATTGGGCCAATATATATTTTCCAGTCAGAATAACAGAGAGAAAAAGTTGAATACAATACTCCTATCTTAAAAGACCTCAGGGACAACATCAAGGTCACTAATGCACCTATAAGAGTAAAAGGGGACATTGAAAAAATAATGGGCCCAAAAAATATCATAAGGCATTGGTAATCAATTTACACATTCAAGAGACTCATCGAATTTCAATTAGCATAAATACAGAGATTTACATCTAGATCACCATCCAACTGTTAAATGCCAAAGATAAAGATCTTAAACAGCAAGAGAAAAATAAAGTGGCACCTTGGTTCATGAACTTAATTCATTACAGGATTCTGGGGAAGATAGCCATGTTTGTGTTTGTGCAGGGAAGATGGCCATGGTTGTGTTCCTCACCTCATGAGGAGTTTGCAAATGAAAGAAAAATTTTGCCAAACACTTCTGTTCACGAGCCAAATTGTTGGTAAACAGAAGCATTTGTGAACCCAGGTATTACTGTAGCTCATCATGTACAAGGGAACATCAGTATGATTAATGACTGACATCTTGTTTAAAACAATGCAACTAGAAGGCAGTGGAATTACATACTCCAAAGTTTTGAAGAAGAAAAATAAACTAAAATTTCTATATGCAGCCAAACTGCCTGTTAAAAATGAAGACAAAATAACATAGTTTTTAAATAAAAAAGACCAAGAGGATTTGTTTCTAGTCAACCTGCTTTATGATGAATACTAAAGGATTCAGAATGAAATAAATGCATACTAGCAGGAAATAACTTGAGTACACAAGAAGAAATGAAGAGTGCCAGAAATGGTAAATATATGGGTTAATATAAAAGAATCAGCAGTTTTTCCTCCTTTCTTCTCTTAATATCTTTAAGACACAAAATCATATAAATCTACAATTATATTATTAAATTGACAACATATAGATGCATAAGTGACAATAATAATAAAATATGGGGAAAGAAATGGAAATACAGCTGAGTAAAGTTTCTATATATTATTGAAATTGGATTAACACTCATCTGAAATAGAATGATAAAATATAATGCACAGTATAGGGCCGGGGCTCGGTGGTTCTGGCACCTGCCTCGCAAGTGCAAGGTCCCAAGTTTGATCTCTGGTACCAAAAAAAAAAAAAAAAGATGCACATTATAATTTCTAGAAAAATCACTGAGAAAATAATTCCAAAATGTAAAGGAAAAAAGTCAACAGAAGATTTCAAGTGGTACACTGAAAAGTATCTGGCAGTCAAGAAGTACAGGAACAGTAGAACAAAATGATAAGGGACAAGATATTATCGGAGTATATCAAAAAGAAAGATCCAACTATATGTTTTCTACAAAGGATACAGCTTAGAGTCTGTTATACAAATAGGTTGAAAATAAAATGATAGAAAAAGAGGTACAATATAAACAGTTAACCATAAAAAAGCTGGAGATGTTGTATTAATGAGATTAAATTAAGGCAAGAAATGTTACTAAGGAAAAGATAGACATTTTGTAATGCTATATATTCAATTCTCCAAGAAGTTATAACAATTATTAATGTGTATTCATTTAACAACCGATCCTCAAAATATCAAAGTGAAACTATCAGAATTGAAAGGGGAAACAGATAATTCAACATTTATTGTTGGAGATTTCTCTACTATGTTCTCAATAATGAATAGAACAACTAGACAGAAAAAGATATAGAAGATTGAACCATAATATCAACCACTAAACCTGAAAAAATATGAAACACTACACCCAATAACTATAGAGAATATAAAATCCTTTTAAGTGGACAAAATATGGAACACTACACCCAATAACTATAGAGAATATGTAATCCTTTCAAGTGCACAAGGAACTTTCTTCAGTTTAGACCATGGGCTAGGTCATAAGACAAGTCTTAATAAATTTACAGGAGTTAAAATCACACAAAGTATATTCTTCAACCAGAATGGAACAGATTAGACATTTACAATGACGGAAATCGGTGAATACTAGAAAATCATTTATCAAACTTCTAAATAACTCATGCATCAAAGAAAAAATATGTCTACCTTAATTACATTTTCTTGTTGCTGAGACAAAATGCCCAATGACCAAAGTTAAAGGAGGAAAGGTTTATTTAGCTCACTGTTTATAGAGGTTTCAGATCATAGTTGGCTGGCTCCCAGGCAGGGAGGCATGGCAGAGGGCCATTGCAGAGGAGAAACCATTTATGGCAGACAGAAGGCAGCAAGGCAGCAAAGCAGTGAAGTAGCAAACAAGCAACAGTGATGAAAGAGCCCTTTCTTTCCCTTCTATTCTATCCAGGCTAGCACTCACACTCAGGGTGGGCCTTTCCACTATCCATACCCAGAACTATGCCAAATCAATCAGTGGAATAATGTAGTAATCACACATCCTTGATCCCAGAATCCCACACTTAATCTCAGCATCACATACTCTAAATCCAGCCACACCTCTGAAAAGCCTCAGGAGTGACCACATGAGGCTTTAGGGGAGACACCTGGACCCAAGTCTTAACATTGTCACAGAGAAGGGCTACAGTCAGGATCTGAAATGTTCCACAAAGGCCCATGTGTTAAAAGCATAGTCCCCAGCTTGGTGCTATTAGGAGGAGATGGAGACTTTAAGAGGTGGGGCCTGGTGGAAGGTCTTCTGGTCCTTGGAGGCATCTTCTTGAACAGATTAGTGGGATTCCTGTGCGTTCTTCTTTCTTTTTCCCTCTGACCATGAAGTGAGCAGCTTTGCTCCACCAAGTGCTCCCAACCATGATATGCTAACCATAGGCCAGATGCAACAGGGCCACGTGATCACAGACTGGAGCCTTTGAGCCAAAATAAACCTTTCCTCTTTATAATTTGATGACTAATCAGAACCTAACACAGAACGTAAGAAAATGGTTTAATGGAATGGAAATTGAAATAAAACAAATCAAAATGTAAAAGATTAAAGAAAAGGTACTAAGGAATAAATGTATATATTTGAATGACTTTATCAGGAAAGAGGAAAAGTCTCAAATCCATAACCTAGGCATCTACTTTAAGAAAAAAACCCAGTAAATATTCAAAGCATGCAAAATAACAAATAAAGATTAGAGTAGAAATCAGTGAACAAGAAAGCAGAAAAGTGAAATAATGACAGTCAGTGAAAATAAAAGTTGATTTTAGAAAAGGTCAACAAAATTGAAAAAAATTTTTGTTAATTAAAAAAGAGAGAAGACACAAATTACAAATTCAAAAGTGAGATAAAGAGCTTCACTATTGACCCTAGAGAAATTAAAATATTATAAGGAAAATTATAAACATGTTTTGCCAATAAATTTAGATGAAATTAAAGTGTAGACAACTTAGATGAAATGGACACATTCCTAGAAAAATGCAAATTATCAGAACCAATTTGAAAAAATGTAAGAAAAATCTAAATAGACCTAGAATAAGAACTCAAACTAAAATTGAAATCATTCTGGAAAAAAGTCTAAATGTGGTGGCGAATTCTGCCAGATATTTAGAGAGTAAATAATACCAATTTTAACATATTCTTTCAGAAATAGACAAATGAACACTTCCTACTTCATTCTATTCCTCCAATACTAAAGCTGGCAAAAAGATGTCAGAAGAAAAGAAAATCACTGACCAATATCTCTCACCAACATAAATGCAAAAACCCTTAAAATATTAGGAAGCCAAATCCAGCAACACTTGAAAAGAATGATATACCATGATCAAATAGACTTTCAAAATGAAGATTAGTTTAATATTCAAAAGTTAAACAGTATGGCATATTAACAGAATAAAGTAGTAAGCCATATGATGAAATAGGCACAGAAAAAATTTGATAATATCCAAGTTATCTATAAAAAATCTATATATATTACAAATAAAAGAGAACTTCCTTAACCTGTAAAAGGGTATCCATGAAAAGCTCCCACCTAACAACATACCTAATGATGAAAGACTAAATTAAGTAAATAATGAAAGACTAAAGTAAGCTTTTCCCTGCAATTATGAATGAGAAAGTGATGCTGTCTTTCATCACTTCTAATCAACATGGAACCCAGCCAAGATAATAAGAAAAGAAGGAGGAGGAATGAAGAAATTAAAGACAGATTCATAATGATACAATAAAATGGTTTTTATTAGTGAGCAACATGATCTTTTATGTAGAAAATCAAAACTATTCACAAATAATAAAAACTTAGAGAACAAATAAATGAATTTAGAAAGGTCACAGATATAAAATTCAGTTGTGTTCCTGTGGTCTAACAGCCAGATATTCCCAAAAGTGAATTAAGAACATGCTTCTGTAGACAATAAATAAACATAGATAAGAAGACCTTGTACACTGAAAATTATAGATTATTCCTGACAGAAATTAAAGATAGTCCAAATAAAAAGAAAAACATTACATTTTTGTGAATTGAAAAAATTAGTAATTTCAAGGTGGCGTGTAGATCCCCATAAAGTCAGTGTAATCTCTATCAAATTCACATTATTTTTTGTAGCCTAAAATATGTGGAAATACAAATGACCAGAAATAGGCAACAGGAAAGGAAAAATATGAGAAATGGAAAAAAATGAAAACAAAGTCTTTGTAAGTAGGGAGGGCTAGACGGATTGAAGGGAGGGCAGGGGAATGGGGAAAAAATAAGAACCAAGATACATCATGTAAAGATACAAATTCCCAACAATAAATGTCATTGTATTGTATACCTAAAATGTACCAATAAATTTAATGAATAAAAAAAATTTGGAGTAATTATACTACCTTATTTTCAAAACTTACTATCTAAGCCAAATAAGGATATTGAGCAAGGAGTAAAAGAATTGAGAATCTGAAAATAAATCTTCATTTTTTTTATGAATAGATTTTTTTTTGACAAAAGTGCCTAGACTTAGGGAAAGAAAGCCTTTTTAATAACTCTTACTGGGGTAACTGGAAATCAATCAATATATAAAAAGTAAACATAGACCCTTACCTCACACTATACACAAAAATGTAAGAGCTAGAACAATAAAATTTCTAGAAAATAATTTGAAAATCTTTCTGACATTGAGTTGAAAAGTTATTAGAAACAACACTAAAACCACAAATCGAAAAGAAGAATTAATATATTATACTTCATCAAAATTAAGAATTTTGTTCTTCAAAGATGCTTAATAAAATTAAAAAATGAACCATGAAATTGGCAGAAAATATTTGCAAAGCATACATAAAGAAATTGTATACAGACTATATAAATAACTCTTGTAACTTCATTAATAAGATCAGAAACCCAATTAAGAATGTGATTCATCCCACTAACATCAAAAGGACTTAATCAGAATTAAGGAAGATAATACACTAAAGCTTACTTCAGCACGGTGTTGACCACACAGTAAATACTCAATAAATGGCATGATGGATATGCGCAAATGGCTTTGTGCTCTCTTGTGAATAAACAGAGCTGCAGAGAAAGTAAAGAACTCAGGGCAAAAGCAGCAGCATGGCTCAGGATGTTTCTTGAAGCATTCAAGGAGGATTTAGAGACTTCTACAGGTGGTGGTCACATTGGGTAAAGGGAAAAGGCTCCCCAGGTCATCATGTTCTTCAAGGGGATGAGGTTTCGGGCTTTCCCCAGTGGCTCTATCCCATCTTGCTCCACTGAGGAAGGTTCAAAGAAGAGGAACAAAGAAGAGCAACCTGGCCTAGCAGCATGGCCTCACAATGCTCTCTTCCTCACTTGATTTTCATTAACTGTTTAAACATTATTATAGTGCATTATCAGTATTATTTGAAATAGAGAAAAACTGCAGAATTGCTTTGAATGCCTATCAACAGAGGACCACCAAATTAACTCTGACTTATCCATGACTAATTTAATTACAAATGTGATACATATTATTAAAAATTTTAGATAATTACATAGTGACATGAAAAGAAAATATATATAATAAGTAAAAAATATAGATTGTAAAGCAATATGCATATTACCACCTTGGGTTTTATATGTTATTTAGGTATAGAAAATATCCTAGGAGCAGATATATCAAACCACTCTTGCCACTTCTGGAGAGTGGAATTTTGCTCAGGGAAGGAAATACAGGAAAGAAAATACATGTTTGTGCCGGTTGTGATGACACACGCCTGTAATCCCAGCGCTCAGGAGGCTGAGACAGGAGGATCATTGCAAGTTCGAGGCCAGCCTTGACTATATAGTGAGTTCAAGGCCAACCTAGAATATACAGCAAGACTCTGTCTCAAAAAAAAGAACAACAAAATAAAATACATGTTTGCATCATTAAGAGTTCTTTCACACTTCTTTTGTAAGTAAAAACTGAAGAAAATAACAATACTGTAAATATTCTTTTAAAAGTAGTGTTTACTTAAAATATAAAGTAAGATGATTGACAAAGCTAGTAAATAGTATACTCAGGATTTGAACTCAGAGCTCTGCCTTCTCTGCCATATTATCTTCCAGAATGGATCTAGATGAGAAATCAGTATGTTTTTCCTGAACATAAGGTCATGCATCATTGATGCAGTTATCAAAGAGGTCTCAGAGCCTCCTATTTGAGAGACACTGAATAATGAGTAGTGGTTTGGAATGGATCAGGAAGATGACCAGAGCCTTGAGAAGGAAGCGAGGCATTGATCAAGTGACTCCGGAAGCCTTTTTCTTATACTTCTGTGATTCAACAGAATACAAAATACCATTTTGTTGATAGTTTCAAATTAAGTAGCAAATTTTCAGAGTAGTGAGGAAAAAATGGGATCCTGGAAACAACCATCTAGTAATTCAATCCATGTTAATATAGTGGAAAAAATATTAAGAGGAAAAAGGTACTATCTAGGATAATGGAATTATGAGCAATAAGCATTATGGGTTTTAAAAGAACAAATCATGCCAGACAAAGTTGATTGCTTTTTTGATTAGTAGACTAAGGGAATAGAGTAGATGTAATATATCTTGATTTTAGCAAAAGGTTTGATAGTGTCTCATGAAATTTTACTCAGGAAATTAATTGAAAATGGCCTAGAGATGAGCACTGTTGTGTGAACTTCAGCATGGCGGCAGAGCTGCAGAAGGGAATGAGAAATGATTATGCGTCAGAGCGGGGTGGGGTGGGGGCTTCAGGTCAAGGGTCAGTTCTATTTAATTATTTCATTACTTCTCAGGAAAAAAGAGGAGGCTGCTGTTACGTGAGTGAAATTTCTAGTATATCTTATCTGTGTGCTTTAATGAAAAAAAAATACTTTGAAAGCTAGCAAGTCTACACAGCTTGGAATGCCAGCTGTAGCCTCTCTGGGTCCTGGGAGATGCCCTGTTCATGCAGACAGTGTTAAGCAGGTCCAGACTTCCTTCAGCTCTGATTCTGGGTAATGAAATGGGAATAATTGTCTTAGGCAAGACAATTATTGTCTTTTCTTGTCTTTATCCTGCATATACTTCCCACTACTTCAACACTAAAAATCGCTCAGGACCTTGGAGCCTACCACTTAATGCGACAGTCAACTCTTTATTACACACTGTGTGGCAGGACCATAGTGGACATAAAGGTAAAGGGTGTCATAAATACATTAGACATAAAAGAAAGTTCATGGTTTAAGGTAAGTAACAGATACATTAAGCTAGTAGTGATCATTGCTGTGATCAATTTCAAGCAGCCAGAATTCTGTGGAAAAGCTGATGAGGAACATTCTGTGGAAAATTTAGATGAGGGGGAGGTTAAGGGAGCCAGGGTTTTGCTAGGCTACCTTCAAAGAGGAGATGATATAAGGAGCTTAAAGGTTGGGAAGAATTCTTATATAGGCTGGGGAAAAAAAGAACTAGCTAGCCAGAGAATGGAGGCTAGCGTGTATCCTTTAACAAGTTCTGAGTGCCTGTAAATGATCTGTCAGACTATCGTAGTAATCATATCAGCTCTAAGTATTGTTGTGAGGACGAAGTGCAAGGCTGTCTATGTCTATGTAGAGCAGAGTGCAGTGCTGAGCAGAGAGTAAAGGCTAACTAGAAGCCATTATGCTGCCACTATTGATGGGTGGAGGTCTGGGGAAACATGCAGTGAGGTTATGGTGTAACAGGATGGAAAGAATCAGCTTATGGAGAAGAACTTTAGAAGTTATATGAAGGAATCCAGATTTTATGAGGCAGACAGTAAGAAGACATTATTAGGTTTATAAACAGAGGAGTAACTTGGCTAGATCTTGTTTTATCAAGATCTGATGGTGAGGGAGGAAGAATATGAGGAGAAACATGATCAAAAGAAGGCCACATAAAAGGCTGCTCAGATGACAGATGACCCCAACCTATTCCCAAGTAGACGTAAGAATGGAACGAAGACTGACGGAGGTATGTTTTGGTAGCTGAGGAAAAAAGCATCAGTATTAATTGTGTAGTTTGGACAAGTACTTTCTTACTAGTTCTATTATCTAAGAAATGTAGCTCAGCAATAGAAAAAGCAGATTGAGAATTTCTTTTTGTAATCCCCCAGAAAGTTTCTAGAGCAGATTTATGCAAATTGGGCCTCTAAATTATAGTTAGAATATCGATCTCATCACTACTCCCATTGCTTATAGAAGTGAGATATTTATAGGCTGAAACTGAGGCCAATTCTTCTGCCTCTCAGAAACACCAGTGATAGGATCAACAACGTCATAGGAGAAACATTTCAGGAAGTTTTACCTGGGAGGAATTGGGAAAGCTGTATCAATCAGCAAGAAATAAATGAGGAACCTGGAAATTAAGGTGTTACCTACTGATACCACCTTCGCCTTCTGCTCTCTCTCATTTTGTATTGTTTCAGTATAACAGAAGAGTTTTCCAAAGTCCCTCTCAGGGTAGTTTCAGCATGGAGCCAAACGTTTATTTTTCTGTTTGACACAGGCAAACACGAGAGAGAAACATTATAAATATCTTGATCCTAAACATATTAGGTTGTAGATTCGACCTATTAGCTGTGATTTTCCTGACTTGTTACATGGGACGAAATATAAACTTTCACAGCTTCTGGTGTCCAAAACTAAATTTTATTCTGTTTGGCTTTAAACGTAGCACAGAAGAAAATGAGAACTAGTTGAAGATACTGCCTGATTCGCTGCCTGTTGTAAGAAGATATTCATTAAGTCTTTAGATGTGTCACACAACTGTGAGTCACCAAAAATACAGCCTGGCCCTCTCGAAATGATTCTTTAAGGCTGAATTCAGTAGAGGGAAATTGCTACAGAATCTCACAAATACCGTCATCACTTATATTCTTCCCTAGGTAAAAGTTGATGAGAAAATGGCGGAGGGAGTAAAGGAAGATGTTGGGAAGGAAAAAGGGACAGAAAGTAATCATATTTGGACCAAACATTTTCTTTGAGTTGCTTGCTTTAAAGCTTTGACTGATTATGTTTACTTTGACTCACCCGAAGTGATTAATAAGAGTGGGCTTCATGAGGGGCCGGGGATTTAGCTCAGCGGTTCCACCGCCTACCTTGCAAGTGGAAGAACCCGAGTTCGATCACCAGAACCAAAAACAAACAACAATAAGCTGAGCATTTATATTCCTCTTGGGATGAAACTACCTTTATTTGGGAAAATACCTCCATAGGAATTGTTTGTGGGGAGATGGCAGAGCTGAAATCATGTATGTCCATATTTCTGTGTGAAAATAATGAGAAGATATTTCAAGAAAGAGAGAGAGAGGAAGGAAGGAAGGAAAGAAGGAAGGAAAGAAGGGAAAAGAAAGAACAAGTAAAGCCATCTATGATAGTTCCTTGCTGAGAGGTGGGGGTGGGGAGTTGTAACTGTAGGAGCTAGCACGTTCAATCGATTTCAAGATTGTTCATATTTCTCTGGTGTAAGTTCCTTCTCTATTTATTGTTATACTTCTCAAACCACAAGTTTTAAGCACATAAATTACCTTGTATAAGAAGCCTTTTTGGTACAACTCAGGAGCCAAGTTTTACTTCTAGGCCAACTTTTTATGTACATCAAATTGGCACAAGTGGGACAATCTACAAACTTGAATTTAGAAGTAGCCATGAATACCTGGGAATTTTGGAAATCTTAATGAGAACTTTAGACTTCCACAAGGTACAGAATTGGAGGTTCAAATTTGTCTTCCCTACACCTCACATGGAAGGAGGCAGGCCCTTGTCAACTTGTGAGTTATGTATGTATTGAAAAAATATTGGTAAAAGACATAATATGACATCTCCTAAACATGTAAGAATTCAGCACATGGAATATTTCTTACACTGATCTCTGTTGGGCCTCAGTTTTTTGCTTGTGAATTGTAAACAAATACATACCACCCATTTCAGTGCCTACATGGAGTATAAAGTAGTTGTAAGGACCATCATGTCAGACTGCTTGAGTTTAAATTTTGGCTCCACATTTATTTATTGTATGACCTCGGTAATGTGACTTTGTCTTCCACTTATGCAATGCAAATAAAGTCCCAAGTTGTGAGAATTAAATAATCATGTGGAGATTAAATGGTTAATACTTGCCAAGGCCTTAGAACAGCACCTAAGAGACCTAAACTATTGTTGTTCTTTTTTTGTATTAGAATTTAAAGTGATTTCACACTCAGGTGTCCTCACGATGTTGCCATAAACTATTTTTATCCTAATCATAGAGGTGGAAACAGTTATTTATTCAGTCAGTGAAAATGTAATGAACCAGACAACGTGGTAGATTCTGGAAAAATGCTAATCACAGCATCAGTGTGATTATAATACCTTTCTTCTCTTCCTCTGGCTTATGAACCAACCTCAAACTAGGTTAAGAAGGGAAGGAGGAGTGAGAGCATGATACAACTAGAGACAATGATATCAGACCCATCAGACTGCTCTTTGTAGTTGTATGACTTTGTCAAGGTATTCAACTTCTCAAAGTCTTGGCTTTATCATCTATAAAAGGAACAGTAATACCTTATTGTAGGGTTTTAATGAGATTTAAATGAGTCAATGTAGTACCCCTAGAACAAGGCTCAACAACAAACATTGGTGTCTTCATTCTCTTCCTGTAACTGTACTGCAAGAAGCCAGAGAATAGGAGAGAGGAAGTTAAGTGCTTTTAGCTGCCCGGGAAGACATCCAACATTAGCCCTCATGGGAGAAGACAACCAAATCAATAGGGTCAGCACCGATTTCCACGAGGGCGATGTGTAGTCTACTTCCCTACCTTGGTGCCTAAGGGCAGTACTAATATTTAGAGAGAGACATGAAATATGGAAAAGAATGGAAACCCCGAGAAGAGAGCAGTACCCTTTGCTGCAACTGTTCCAGTCTTTATGAGAAGGAAAGCCCCAGCCTTCCTTGGTCCCCACCTGCCTGCCTGCCTCTATCCATTCTTCTACTCTCTCCATTTTACCCCCACTTCTCCTGTGTCTTTTTCCTTCTTTCCTCCTTCATTACACCCCACTTCCACAACTCCATTTTTTTAAAGGAAAGAGCAGAGTTAAGCACTAGCTTGAAGGTCAACAGGGTTTTGTAGCTGGTACCCAGTGGGTGATTAGACCTCCACGGTCACTTCCAGATGAGTGTGGCCTCTAGGGGTAGGACCTGAGCCTTCGCACAAGTTGCCCATCTGCCTTGTTCACTGTTGGACTATTTATTCCTGACTTCTCCGAATACATTGGGCACTGGTGACTCAGGTTTTAAAATATTCTTTCTTGGTGTTCACTGTCAGTTCACATATGCTCCTGATTCACCTGTTATACAATCATCTGGACCAGAGTTAAAACACAAAACCACCCAGCAAGCCAGTCTGGGAGTCTGGGCAGAGCTCTGGATGGGTCCCATGCTCCCCAGGGACCATTCAGAAAGACTCTCTGTACCTCCATTTTCCACAACAATTCAGTGGTTTGTTTGCTAAGTTAAAGGCGTCTCCAAATTGTATACATTAAATAATTTCCCATTGGTGATTGTACTTCATCTCCAGGTCCTCTTCCCTCCATAGAGATCAGGGATTGGAGTGGAAAGTTCAGTCCTCTATTCACATGGTTGTTTCCTCCAGCAATCAGCCCCCTACCTTCAAGGGTTGTTTTATATCATGAAAGGAGGATGCCAGTATTTTAAATGACAGATAATAATACTAAAAGAGAATATGTAAGTAAGAGCGAGGACAGGCTTAAGAGAGGAGACACGAGACCAAATGACAAGGTAGGAGAGAACATAAAGCACAGCAACAGCAAGAAAAAGAAGGTTGGAGCAAGAGAACCTATAAAAGACAGATTAAATTGTTTATATTAACATTTCATTTATGAAGACCAACATCCCCAAATATATAGATATTCATAAGTTCAGGCATAAATTTAAAAATAAAAACACTTTCCAGGTAAATGTGTATTGAACTGGAGTAGATCCTTAGAAATGCCAAGTACCGTAAATGGAAAGATGGGTTAGTGTGTGTAGTAGGCTGGGGCTGTGTGTTTACTCTCATGGGTTTAGTCTCAGCCCTGAGAGACTGGATGATTCCTTGTCAGTTATTGATATATAACACAATGGTTACAATGTCTCACCCACCTTAGGGGCTGCTTGTACAAAGTACATGACCAGGTCTTGAAACCAAGTTCAGCTCTTAAGCAGTGCTAATGCATGGTAGACGGCTCACTATGGAGAACTCACTGTGTTCTTAGCCCACCTTTCCAAGGCAGAGGAGCCCACTTCTTGGGGAAATGATACCAGTTGTACATGCTTGGCTTCCTAGGAGCCTCACCTACTGATTGCCACAGGATCCAAAATGCTCTCTATAAATACAATGCTTATTTCATTAAGCAACATTGTTCCCTGTGAAACTGCAAATCTCCCCATCAGTCACTAATGCTGTTGTTTGAGTGGGTTTATAGGATCCCAATCACTCCTGTTAACAACTTACATCAGGCTCTATACTGAATATGAATTCTGGAGGAGGTGGGAGGAGAGGAAACACACAATTTTAGAGCATTGACTGGGGATTAAAATCAGTGCATCATAATCTCTTACTGGAGTAGAGAAGACAGGATGGAGGATAGGTTTGAAGGCCCAGAGAGATATGTAGGTTGGCTTGACATAATGAGCCCTTCCCCGATTTAGTTTTTTCTTTTTTTTCTGAAAACTATTTAATTTTTAACAAAATCCAAGATACTTAAAAACCACAGCAGCCAAACACTAGTTTAAACTGGCTCGAAGAGGGGATTGAACTTATAGCTCTTGTTTCAGTGTAGTTTACAAACATGTTTATCTTGGTCTATATCTAATAAATACTATATATGTGTATTATGCAGCATACTTAATTTAAAAAATCTGTATCACTTAAACCACCCTAGAAAGTAATTATATTAGCATTAATATGCAGACTAAACAAAATGACATTCATTGAACTTGCATATAACATGTCTTTTACAAATGCCAGTATTCTTTGGGGCCAGGTCAACTCTATGTGGGTGTTTTATATGAGCACTTTTTAAACCCTAGCTCTTTTATCTTTGAACAAGCACTATACGCACCACTTAATGTTTTTCTGAAAGGGTTGTTCAGTAGTACCTGGCAGATACTTGACATTTCTCTGGGAAAGGATATGTGTTAGTCAGCTTCCTGTCACCGTAACAAATACATAACAAATAAATCAACTTACAAAGAGAAAAGTTTTGGGTTTCAGCCCATGATTGATTGACTCCATTGTTTTGAGCTTGTGGCAAGGCAGCGTGTCTTGGTGGCAAAGCATTGTTCACTAAGCTATTCACTTCATGTCCGGAGTGTGTGTGGGAGGAGAGACACAGGGAAGGGGAGGGGAGGGGAGGGAGAGGAGCCAGGGCTCCACAGTCCCATTTGAGGGCATGTTACCTGTGACTTAAAGATCTCCCACAAGGCTCTACCTCTGCAAGTTTCTGCTGAGCACCAAGCTGAGGACCAAGCCTTATGCATAAGCCTTGTGGGGGGACATTCCAGTAGCAGGATGTATTTTTAACTCAGATTTCATAACTGTAGAAGAGATGCAAAATGAACATATTTCCATTGCAGTTAGGCAGCTCAAATGAGCTCAGCCCAGAGAGGTTAAGTGATCTTAACAGAGCTGGTCACTGAGAGAATGGCCTTCCTATAGTTTGTATTTGGACTTCTTGAGGTTGATATAGTGCTCATGATAACATACCACTCTGCTTCTCATTTGAGTGATGCACAAAAGCAGGTAGAAGCTCATTTTAAGTATTGTACTTGCATTTTCTTTGCTTCTTGTATGATTAGTCATTTGGTCTGGCTTGAGAGCATAGTGGGGAAACAAGGGGTAGGGAGAACACCAGAAGCTTACTTTTTCAATTTTGAAGTTGGCTCCCTCCCACTCCTAGAATGGGACATATGCATGGCCTGCCGAGGCACCAGCCACCCCTCCAGCTGTTCAATTGAGTGAGACAGATGCTCAGTCCACAAGTGACCTGAAGTGACTGGCAAAAATTAATTGACTTGCTGTAGAACTAATAATAAGCTGCCAGTTTTTTTTTTTCTTTTCCTAACACCAGTTGCCAAAGCCTTTTTCATTAGGGGGCTGAATGCTTCCTTTGTTACCGGAACAACCTCAGTAGATACAGTCCCATCATCATTTAGAAGGACCAGACAATAAATCGTTGTCGCCCCTTCAGCCACTGTGACCTAACTTGTCATTGTGCATTGTCTTACTGGGAGAGGTTTCTCCCTACCCTCAACATTCTCCATCCTTTCTTCAAGGTCTCTTTCAGAAGTGGCTTTCAGGCCTACTTACCTATAGACCCACAGTTTTGGGTTGTTTTGTTTTGTTGTCAGCAGAGCTATTTTGTTTACTGATCTAAGCATTTGTTGCAAAGAGAATAGCCATGAGCATTCCATATCTGTGCTCCTAACTTTTCTACCTTCTTTGCCCAGGCACCTTTGGTTGATGCTCTGCCATTTTAATTCGTATCTACAGTGTGCTTTACAATATGGATATTAGTTTCAAATATGTTATCTTTGGTCTTCACAAGGACCCTATGTGCTATCCCCATTTTACAGATGAGGTCTTTGGGGATCACAGAAGTAACGTCCAGTCTTGCTTCTTTTGAAACGCAAAACTGCTATTAAAATCCGGACTTCTGACTGCAAGTCAAGTGCTCCTTCTAACCAGCCACAGCTGCCTCACAGTTTTTGCTATGTTACCTTTATAGTCCAGGTTTTCTGTTCTTCCACATTCTTTCATCTTATCTCTATTCTTCAAAATCTTCTGGTCCAACAGATTGTACTAAAACCACCAGTAACTGGGTGATAGGGTGGAGGCACTGGATTATCAAGGATCCACCCAGTTGGCTCATCCTTGTAACTTTACAAATCTTGCTTCAAGTTGGCACTTTACCTGAACTGATGCCCTGGTTCCTCATACAGCTTTGTGCGGGTACTTATTTAATCAAGAGGAGAAAGTTAGGGGCAGACTAAGGAGACATCATACTCTACATATAAATAGGAAAAGGTTTCTGAGCTTTATTCTCTCAACAGTTTTATTCCACACAAGAAATGGATGAAGGAGATGTTGAATGAGAAGCAAGGACAAGGAAGTGTGATGAAGAGTCATGGGCTTCAACACTTCAGATCTGCTTCTGCAGAGAGTACGGTTTGGTCCTTCTCCATTCCCTGGGGTCTGATTCTCTCCACAAAGTGTGCAGACAGGGTCAGACTGCCTGGCTTTGAATCAAGATTTCACTGCTTACTGTAAGCAGGTCACCTAACCTCTCAGTATTTTGGATTCTTTATGGATAAAATTGAGACAACAGTTTCAATTCCATATGATTATTATATTAAATAAACTATTATATGTGTGCCCCATAGAAATGTCTGCCACACACTTGAAATTTAATAAATATTACCTAGCTCTATTACATGGGCTAGGAATTAAAATACTAACATTCTCTTTCCCCTGCATACAGGAAGAAATGTACATGAATACATTAGCCGGGTTTAAATACATGCTTACAGTTAGTTCTCCTGTTAATGCTCTCTAGGATAAAACTTTAAAGGGCTTATTTGGTATGGCTTAATAGTATTCATAGAATATTAATTTTGGAAAGTATCTTACATATTATTTAGTCAATTTTTCTACCACTCCAATTAGGCCATAAAAGCCAGACTCCATTATAGACTTGTCGTTTTGTTTTGTTTTTGTTTTTTGAGACAGTTTCTCTGTGTATCCCAGGCTGGCCTCAAACTTGTGGTGATCCTCCTCCCTCAGCCTCATGAGTTCTGGAATTATAGACATGTGCCACCAACTCCGCTGCTCCATGATAGGCTTTTGTCTCTAAGAACTTCATGTGTGCATATGTGAGTGTGTATTTAGGTTAGGTTTAATGAACTATATAGTGTATAAGTTTACATTTGTGTAATTCATTCTTTGTAGTGAATAGTTTTGATAACATGGGCATATAACCACCACCACAAAAGATGGAAAAAATTTTCATCACCACAAAAATTTCTCTCATGCCTTCTGTGTGCACATAAATTTATATATTCACATATGGTTTTAACCTGCAAACAGAATTACATATTCTTCCAGGAGGAAGTTTATGGACAGCCATAGAAGCTCAGCTTCATTGACCTGATCTCCACTAGCATATGAACATAAGTCAACGCATAGAGTAATGCAAATGAAGTATTGAGAAAATCGAGATTAGCCTAGCTATTTTCCCAAGTTTCTTGGACTTAATCCTTCAGATAAGAGAAATAAATCTCTATATTATTGGTTTTTTTCTATAAAGAGTATCTAGAACTTCTATAATTGTTCAAAAGCAGTACATATTTATGAGCTTATGTTTAATGAGTTTGACCTCTGAAATGAATTGAGACTCTTCAACCCTATGGTGAGTCTAGTAGGATCTAGAGCTCATGGTCCTGAGATCCATAGGATTGTCTTCTTGACACATGACCCTTTCTAGGCCTCCCTGGACCCAGCATAATCAGAGGGAGGACTTGATGCATTCCTCATGAAAGCTGTTGTGAGATTTCAGTGTTAATGCAGGATCTCCTAAGATACTGTTTTCAGTATCTTTCCTAGTATCTGAGGAATTGGCTTGGAGGAGGTGGTATGGAGAGCTCGTATATTGTCATTTACTAGTTCATTGGAAGCCTTGCTCTCTTTCCCAAAGCACAAAGCACACAGCATTCAGTTAGGTCCACAAAATATGCAGTTCCCAGTTTCTCCAAATCTCCATAATTTGTTCATGTTACCATATTTAGGACCAACCATCATTTCTGCAATATCACAGCATTGCCAAGTTTCTGCTTACGGGTACATGTTGAGATTACCTTTCTGTAATACAAATACAGAGAACCTTTTTAGACTTTGAAGATTGATAAATCAGAGACAAACATTGTTTATTCTTTCAGGCTCCTGCACTCCCTTATTCATATTTTTAGACATTTCTCCGATGTCTGTTTCTGGAAACCAATATCTGGTCTTCAGCAGCCCAGATCCATTCAGCTTTTTAAAAATGTCTTTAGTTGCTAGCACAAAAGAACTTGTTTTCTCAGCCTGCAGTAAGCTAGCAGCCAGAAGCGGCCAGTTCATCATCTTTTCTTTATTAACAAATGTCAGCGTAATTGATGAAGTCTTCTTTTTTTCAACCTTTGGTATAGTCTTTAAATGGATTGATTCTAGGGCATTTCAGTTCATTCACTGACAGTGTCTCACGGAGTGGGATGTGACTATAATCAATTTTTATATCATTGTGTAGCTAATAGGACTAAAAATAAGAATTCTTAATTTGCTATGGCATGATTGATTACCCAAGAAGAATATGGAAATAACATCTTTTAATATGCCTGAGAGTTACATTAGACCCTTAAAATTTTTATCTTCAAAACATTACCACTTCCTGTAATTTTATATCCACTAGTAAAATAACTTAAGACTCATTAATCATTTTTCCTAGCTCCTAGCCTGAATGGGTGGTCTCTAGTTTCAGTTTTCATATTCAGTGTTCCCTGTCCACAAGCCTTATAAGCCAAACATTTTTGGTTGTAGATTCTCTCCATCCTTGTTTGACCCTAAACAATTTCTGGGACCCACAATAGAACTGGAAGAGCTAAAGAAGCTTCCTAGAGCAGTGGGATTTGTGAAACTTTCAACCAAAAGTAGGTCATCAGGAGCATGAGATCTATGACAGAATTCCCACGATGGTGTGATAAAGACAGCAAACTAAAGATTACATGTCTCATAAGCAAAGCACTGGGCTGAGAATAAGGAGGCCCTGTGTCTAGTCCTAACTCTGAGTCTTCATTTTGGAGGACTCAGCTTCCTTTTCTGTAACTGAATGCCAATACCCACCCTATCTCAGAGGGCTGTTGGAACATGCCAGTACTACAGTGTGCACAAATTCAAATTTTACCTATAAAGTTCTATGTATTCTATTTTCTATTCCTTTTCATTCTACTTTTTTCCCTATTTTGCATCATCTGTCTCTCATACTGTGTATCTTCCACAATTCCTTTACCTTCTGATAAAACTTGGGTTATCTTTTACACTTGCCAAACATTTATTAAGCATATATATATTTGGGAAATGTTGGGATATTTAATCCTTGCTGTAGCTCTGTGGGATATTTATTGCACTGACCCTTTTGTAGACAAAGAAACTAACTGTTGAATTAAGTTAATGCAAACGGCAGTTATAATTTGAACTAAAGACCATCAGATTTTAGATCATTGTTCTTCTTTATGGTGCTTCTCAAGACTAAAATATTACCTGTTTCCAGGCCTGGTCCAACTAAATGACAGGAAGTGATGCACTCAAAGACAGCCAAAGGAATAATAACTGAGGAAAGCCCCAAGTGGATATATGATAGCTTTCTTCTTTGGCATCAGTGTTTCTTGTGGTTTTCAAGTTGTTTGAGAAACTTTTATTTTAAATCATTGTTGTGCCCAAAGAACTTATTACTGTATTAACCAGCTGTAATCATTTTTGTTTTTTGTTTGTTTTTTACTGTACTATCAGCAGAGATGCTAAGCCAAGGCCTCCCAGCCTGAGGACTATGATGCATGAGGAGTTATGATAAGGGATCTTAAAATTGATGTGTGGACTTAAAAATGTCTGACTCCATGAGGTACTATTTTTCAAAAAATATATTGGTAGACTAATGAAGAATAAAATACAAATTCATTTAAGAGAATCACTAAATTTACAGGACAATAGCAGCTCTTAATTAACCACTTTACCAACTTACTTTATTAGCTGTTCCCTCTGTAAAGTATCTTGATTGATTCCCATAGTAGTACACACTGGAGGTCAACAGGCTATTTTCTAGCACACCTGCACACTCCTGCTGCCATTGGTTAAGATGTTAGCTTCCCAAGAGTCTGTTGTATTTGTTCTAAAAGATCATAATAACAGCAAAATTCAATTGCAATGCAAGAAGAAAGCTATTGTTTTGGTGGAAAGCTATTATTTTTTTACCAATTCAAAAAAGGTAAGCCGCTAATAAAGAAGCTGCTGCTGAATGAGACAGGGCCTCTGAGAATAGCTCTGCAGGTTGTCGCTGCACAGCTATGTGGACGATACCTCCTCAAGTTGTGTGGGGCATAACCACAAAGCAGGGCAGGAAGGCCCTGGAACTGAGTGTGAGATGACTGTAAAAGTTGGAAAGAAAAGCATAAATGTTGCTTAAGAAGTCTCTATTGAAAGGGCTGTATGAATATTTTTAAGTCATATTTCTCTTTATGTAAGCCCAAACTGAAAATTATGAACAATGCATTAAAGGTGTGACAGTTGGAAGAAAGATAACCCACACACAAAGGACACAGACCCTGGGCTGGGGATTTAGCTCAGTGGTTCCACCGCCTACCTCCCAAGTGCAAGGTCCTGAGTTCAATCCCTGGCACCCCCCCCAAAAAAAGGGGGGGGGAAAGGACACAGACCTTGAACTTGGCCCTCTATCAAAAGATTAGTGTATGAATATATATGTGTGTGTTTTCTAATTCAAATAGAATGATTAAGGCCTACTATTTAATGATTCCTTTCTATAACTAGCTTTTTGGATTATTGCTTGAACTGCTGGACTCTAGTCTTTGCTTTATATGTCATCAATCGGAAGATATTCAAAGGGCAGCCACTCTCATGTTAAGAAGAACATGAAAAAAGTTTTGATATTACAAAGGAGATTTTTTTGGTGGCACTCAGCTAGTCTTAACTGAGTAATGCCGTAATTGTCAGAGAGGGGGCTGAGATTTTTGCAAATACCCATGTCGGTTTCTAAGCATGCCACAAACTCCCTGAACAGCCCACACCACTGTTGTTTCAAGAGCTCCAAGTCACCATGAGGCGACTAGCCGACTCTGCATTCTCCATAATTACACCCAATTTTTCAATTGAATTATTGCATGATTTAATTCATCTGCTGCATCTGGAGAGCATCAGCATTGTGCAGCTGTTGCAGCTTGAAGAGCTAATTGTTGCTAAGCACATTAAAAGTAGTCCCATTGCAATGCACTGGAGTTAAGAAGGGAGGGGTGCAAACTTTCACTTCCCATTTTCCTTTTTGTTGAATCATCAGGCAGAGAGCCCGAGGGGTTAGCAAATATTTAAGCCCTGTTAACATAGAGACTTCATCGGGTATGGCTACTGTCACTAGATAAAAGCCCTTAAGTGAGTCAGACATACCCAGATAGCAGAATACACAGAAACTAAAAGCTCTGTTTGGCATGTCTTAGAGAATCATGCCAAATAAGATTAGGTTAGAATGTGAAGGTCTTGATGGAGGGGAGGCAGAGCTTCACCAAAAAGTACTTGGAGGTCAGTTGTTGATGAGACACCAAGACATCTAAAGACCCCCTCCCCCATCTTATTTCCAGTGGTAAAGAAACACGCATCTGCTACTCTGTCCATATGTTCGGTTTACCTTGATAATTTCAGTAGAGCTTCTACTATTTGTATAATCACTTGAAAGGCTTGCTCCAGTCTAAAATATTCTCTGTTAATCATCTTTAATTTCTTGTTATTTGATAACTTTAAGTCAGAGGTCTGAACCTCTGGAAGGCATGGATTGAAAATTTCCCTTCTTTGTAGTTCTAGGAATGTGGGGTTTGATTCCTAAAGGGTCTCAGTCCTTTTCATAAATTTAGAGGTCTATACATGTTCTCTGTTTCTTGTATAAAAAATAAAAAGTATGAATTCATGAAAAAAATATCAGGGATATTGTCTCTGAGCTAAGAGCTAATGAGGAAGAAAATTAGGCCACAGGGAACCATATGTAAGGACTAGAGGGTAGAAGTGTATCACTGAAGGAAAGAATAGAGGGATCCAAAATGGAATATGACAGAGTCCAGGAGAAAAGAAGAGGGGAGAGCATAGGTTTGATCACACTAACCACTGGGAGGTTAAGCAAGAGGATTCTGAACAGTGAGATTCCCTGAACTGTTCCTCCCTCAGTCCGCAGAACAATGGTAGTTAGACTTAGGCCCCTCTCCCCCAGGGAAATAAGGTTATTCCCTGAGGAGATTGTCATGCCTCAGACACTGTACTATGACAGTTATATCCTGGCCTAGTCACCCTTCTGTGATGGTTACAACAGTCCCTATTCATGCACACAAATTCCAATTAACTTTTCATTTCTTCCGGTCTTACAAAGGACAGCCAAACAATCACCAGACACTTGATGATCGCAGGTCTAACACAAAAGACAATGACCAAATCCCAAAAGAAAATTTAATAAAGGTGTTGGGGGAGTTAGTCAATGTAGGTAATAGGAATGAATATCTCACACACACACACACACACACACACACACGATAACTTCAGTGTCAAGCACAACTTAATTCAAAATTATAAGTCATACACAATTGCAAAATTTTAGAGTACTAGAGAATAAAAAGATTTTACATTTTGCAGAAGAAAATAGATTATAAATGACAGGGAATCAGGATGTCATCTACCTTAATGTGCAGTTTGGGGATTTAGAAAGTCAGTATATAAATCTGCTCAAAATCCCAATGGCAAATTATTTCCAACTTCAGATTCCATACCCAGCTACACTGTCATTAAATGGGAGGTGAACGGTTCTTTCATATATGGCAAGTCTCAAAGGATTTACCTCTTAAGCATCCTTTCTTAAAAAGACACTGGAGGATGTACCGCATTAAAGTAAGGGAATAAAACAAGGAATAGGAAAACACGGAAACTAGAGTTAGAGGATTCACCCCAGAGCCCCAGAAGAGAGACAAAGAGAATTCCCAGTAGAATGGTAAAGGAATTTACTGGAGGGAGTTGAAAGTGTTACTTGCTACAACATGCCTGAAGTTTGAAATCCTAAGTGAAATAACCCAGTCCCAAAAGAACAAAAAGCTATGATTTCACTTGTGTGAGTTGTGTAGTCAGATTTTTAGAGGCAGAAAGTAGAATGGTGCTTGCCAGCAAGCAGGGGATTGAGAGAGTGGGGAATTTCCTGTTAATTCCCTTTTCCCTTCCCTCCTTTCCTCCTCCCCATTTGTTCCCCTTCCCACTTGAAAAAAGTTCTTCCTCCTTCCTAATATCTATCCTCCATTTTGCTCTTTATTTATACTTTGGGTTTCTCATACTAGAGAAATAATGCAGTATTTAATATTGTGTGTCTCATTTATTTCACTTAAATTTATGGTCTCAAGGTACAGAAGAGCTGTATGCTTAACTGCAAAATTATCTCTTTTCAGAACAAAAGATACACTGCTTTTTACTTTATGGGGGTGATAATAGTGATTTATCTTCCATAAACTAAATTTAAGTTTATAAATGAACATAAGCTCATTTTAAGAAAAAAGTAAGTGCATAATAAAAAGAAAGATATACAACTGAAGCAACAAGAAGTCATGAAGGAAGTGTATAGATGGTCCAGGTAGAGGAAACACTTCTCAGGACAGTAAGAAGCCCTTGATGGTTACTATAAAGAGAAGCAGCTAGGCCAAGTATGTGTACTGGGTTGATCAGGGATTATGAACTACATTCTACAGCTCCCTGGGATCTGGGGGCTTTTTCAGATGCTCTCTTGAGGTGTGTGTGTTGGGGGGGAGGGTGTTACAAGTGGAGATACTGTATGCTTTGCATGAATCTGCCTATGATTAAAAAAGGGTACGCACTAAAAATAAAATATTACAGATCACTGAGATAGATCATTCTGGTTGGATGGGAATTAGAAAGACTGAGAATGGGCAGGCTAGCTAAGAAATTCCTGCAAGTGGCCTAAGTGGATATTATGCAGGCCAGGCCTGGGAGTATGTGGGGAGAGAACACTACAGATCAGAGACCCAGAGCTTGGAAGCCCAGAATTCTACCCAGGGCACATCTTATCTGAACTGGAATTATAGCACTTACAAAGAAATAAATAGTTCTTAGAGAACAATCCTTACACATCCAAATACAGAACTGATGGCATTTCATTGCTTATTGAATTTCCAATATTAGTTACATTGTTAGGAGCAGTGGTATTAGAAACCTATTTTGCCAAGCCCAGAAGAGTGCAAAACTGGAAAAGGAGCCATATGCTATAGTAGAAGAATTTGGAATCAGTCATTCACTCATTTGTTCCACAACTATTTATTCAACCGATTTATTCATCACAACAGACCAAAGAAGTATTCTTCACACTGGAGACCCATCAGTGGACAGCCAACTTCAATTCTTACTTTCATGGCATTTATATGCTCATAGAAATAGATTCAAAATATGTAAAATATACAATGTGTTGAAAGGAAGGAAGTATGCTATAAAGAACTATAAAGGAAGGAAAGTGGTGGTGGTGGGGTGCATGTTTTTAGCGTAGTCTGTTAAAGCCTTTTGTGAGGGTGACATGTGAGCAAAGACTTTACAGAGAAAAAATAATAAGCCATTCTCCACCTTGGGAAAGAGCGTCTGTACAGAAGTAGGAGCAAGCATGAAGGCCTGAAGCAGGTGAATGTCTGGAATATACCAGAAACACTGAAGAAGATGCTATGGCTAGAGTAGAGTGAGACAGGAAGAAAGTGGCAGGAGATGAGGTCAGGAGTTTCAGGGACAGACTATAAGGGTCTTATCAACCATCACAAGGACTTTGGCTTATACTCTCTTTTTTATTTTTTTTTTTTGGTACCGGGGCTCGAACTCGGGTCCTTGCACTTGAGAGGCAGGCACCGGAACCACTGAGCTAAATCCCTGGCCCTTGGCTTATACTCTTAAAGAAATGGAAGGCTTTGGGTTATGTGGAGGGAAGGGCTGACATGCTCTGATATAAGTTTCAGAAGGGATCCATTAGCTGTTGTTTTGAGGATAGGATAAGGGCTAGGGCACATAGATGTGTAGAGGCTGTTTGCAAGACTCTAGACAAGAAGTCAGATGTTATCAGGGCAGATAGTAAGGAGTGATTAGATTTGAGATAGAGCCAATGATTTGGATTAGAATGGAAGGAGGGGAAGGAATAAGAATGACCCTCAGATGATTTGGACATGGAAGGATAGAGTTACAATTAATCAGCATTAGAAATAACTACAGGTAGATCAAGTCTGTGTAGGTGGATTCTGAATCTAGGTCTTGGCGTGGAAAATTTGAAATATTCAATCTGTAACAGTGTCCAAGTGGTGTTTATAAGAAGGTATGGAGACAAATGGCCCTGGAACGCTGGGGAAAGGTCCCTGCTAAAGATACAACTTCCAGATACTCACTAGGAAGATGCTGCTTAAATCCATGAAACTACATGAGATTCCCCAAGGAAATGAGCATGACTGACAAAGAGTAGAGGACCAAAGACTGAGCCCCAGGAAATTTCACCATTACTACACTGGGGAGATGAAGAAAAAGAGATCAAAAAGGATGGTGAGTTAGGAGGAAAACTGATAGTGTTTCATGGAGTCCAATGGAGAAAGCATGAGTGTGGGAATGATCAGTTGCAGACAAATGCTGTGGAAAAGCATCAGCATCCCAAGGATTGACTACTGGACTTAGCAACATGCTTGTTGCTTGATAGGAACAACTGAAGTGGACGGTGGGCACAAAAAGCCTGCATTGCTGGGCTCTAGTCCATTCACCAAGTTACTGGATGACTCTGGGTAAATCATGCAACTTCTCATTTCTTCATTTTTCAAGTGAAGGTGTTTGAACCAAATCTCCCTAAAGCTACCTTCTAGCTCTAAAATTCAAAGATTTTATGATGATTCTAAGGCAGCAGGTTTTATTCTTTGCATGAAACTGTTCCCACAGAAATGTGGAATCCAAAGCTTGTATGTGGGCCCCCCTGTTCTTAGAGTAAGGAAAAGTGAGTGAATAGAAAGGACATTTGGCAAGCTGATCACTGGGTCTTACTTGAAAGAAGCCAAGTTAGCCTGTAGTTTAAGACACTTTAACACACCTTGTAATGCACACTTGTATACATGTATACACACACATGTACACACACAAATTTTCTGGGTTTTTCCATAAGGAGAGAGTTTTCATTTCTATTATTCTTGTTTTTCATCCATATGTAGTATTGATCCTACTTACTTAAGATTTCTGGACTCTCAGAAAGTTTGCTTTGGTAATCTCCTGAAGCAGAGTTCCACACTTTGATAATTTCACCTTTTCTGTGGATGAACTTACCTGCTACCACCTGGTGGTAGCAAAAATATTACAAAACAGAGCAAAAGAGGAAAAGCAAAGGTGCTCTTTTATTTCAGTGCCTCTCAGGATTGGATGATGGCCTTTCTTGGCAATCTTGGCTTTAGGATGTCTTCGGGGCTCTAAACTTGAAGGGCCCTGTGGAGAACTGACACTCAGGACTTATTCTGGAGTCCTAAAACCCGAAGCCAATGAAACCAAGACACTGAATATTTACCAAATAGTCCTGGGAGAATCAACTAAGGAAATCAGGGCCATTAAGATGAGTCTTAGTTTTCTGAAACTACTTTAACTCTGTACTTAATAAATTATTATGGAAATATTATTTTAAAATTTGACCTTTTGGATAAACACTGTTAGAAAAGTATTGCTAGTAGAGACTGAGCTTTTTGTTAAGGTCTTCCATCTGTGTCCGAGGCCAATTGTGAGAGTTTCTGGTTGCTGAATATAAACTTCTCTAAATTATCGGCAAACAATGTCTAACAATTGGATTCCTACTGAATTGGAAAGGTTCTCTTGAAGTGAAGAAAAACACCTTTGAATTTGAAAAATATATAGGATTTATTCTGTTATTGCCAAGAGACACCAACATGACTATAATCTGACTGCTTCTGGAACCACTGGGAAAGCTGGAAACAGAAGCAAAAACTAAGAAAAGATAGCAGGAAACTGCTAGATTTTGATCATTGCAGCATCTCTATTTCCTTTCCTCCCTAACTTGATTCTCCTGAACCAGCTCAGAGAAGAGGCTGTAAGTTATAAGATAAAGCCTGAGTAATGAATGATACTGGGGCGAAGAGAACTTTCTCCCCAACAGCTCTATTTTGTCCTAACCGACCCTAGGCTTCACACTGAATCAAATGAGGGAGGAAGAGATATTTTTTCTCAATAAAAAGAAGTGATTAAACATAAGATCACTTTAAAAGGTTGAATTACTTGGATGTTTACTTCATTAAACATTTTTATGTAAATGTATAGAAGTTTTAAATTGTACTACTTAATTTGGGCAATTTTGCTAATCATAGAAGGAAATGAGAGGGAATTGGTAGGAAACAACTAATGATGGATATATATGTATATATCCATTTAACTTTGGACTTTGACCTGGAAGGGAATAAGAAACCCAAAGTTATCTCAGTTGAAGTAGCAGGCAGTAGGAGTATTTAGTAGTACAGGTGTGAAATGATCAGCAGTTTTGGCATTGAAAAGGAGAAAAGGAGGCATGATTGGGTGATGTCACAGAGTGCAAAAGCTGATCTTCATAGGCCCTTTCATGTGAGAATGAAAAGATTCAAGGAGTTAGACTGGAAATTTGGTCTGCTCTTCTCCACTTTGGATACAAACTCAACACCAGAGAAGTAGGATTCAGACCCAAAGTCTGAAGAGAATTAGTTCAGAGCCGAGACCAAAATCGGTGTCTCCCAATCATCAGGCTAATTTTCTTTACAGTGCTTCAGTGGCATCTTTAATTCTTTTTTGAAGTGTATGACTTGGGGACCATGTCTGAACGAGGACAGGGAAAGCTGCTGGGAAGGATGGATGGGCTGGGGTGGGGAAAGTGCATAAAGAACCTACAGCTCTGCTATGTTGATTTTAGACTGTCCAACAAAACTCCTTGGATCCCTTCCTCTTCCTTGTCTTGGTCCTGTCTTATCCAATTCTATGGCCTCAAATTTTACCTCTAGACTTATAATCCTGCAAATCTTCACCTTCACAATCTTCCAATTTCCAAGTGTACGTTTCCAATTGGCTGCTGAACATTTCCTCCTGAATTCTTAATGGCACCTCAATTTGAAGATGCCCAAACTGAAATTATTACCTTAACTTCAGAAGTACCTTTGTGGTTCTTCATTAGTACCATCCTCCTCCTAGATATTCAGATCCAAACTTAGAGCATTACTTGTACTTCTTTCTCTTTCCTGCAAACCTATGAACTGCTATCTGGCCAGATTCCGGCTGCAGTCTCTTTTATCACCAGGGCACCCTTGCATCTTTTCCTTCCTCCTCTCTGTCCATTCTTTTCTTGGGCATGCACTGTCTTCCACCAACTCTTTTGAGATGCTTTCTCTGGGTTTCCTTTGGGCTTTCAGTGTATAGTGCTCTTTTTTCAGTATTTTCTCCCATCAGCTGAGACTTGGCTGGCACTGCTATGTTGAGAAAGCTTTCAGTGGCTCCATTGCATTTGAATGAAGTTCAAATTTCCTTGCTTAAAATTCTAAAACCTCTACTATCTTTCCAATATTTTTATTAGTTATCTTCATGTAAGGTCCATTCGAGCCAACTTGTTATATTCAGGTGTTCACACATTATATATAGTAATCATTTTGTCTTTGTATACCCTGTTCCCATTGCTGGTGATTTGTTTTCTTCCCAGTGACAGCCCTGGAAAATTTAACACTCACCATTTTTACTTTTCAATGCATATTTCAAACCAACCATGACCCTAAGAAACCTTCATTATTTTCTCCATCCAAAAAGATTCTCTCTTTTGATTTTTCTCCACACCATTTTATATCTTTTTTAATTTTCACTCATTACTTTCTATTAGGTACTATATTTCCTGAAATTTAAGTAGCTAATAAAATTTACATGTTCCCAGAGGAAAAAGAAAGATGAAATTTAATCTCACCTTGTATCACAATAAGTAGGTGTTCAATAAATGTTCCTTGGGTGAATGACCAAGTGAATATTATGGAAAAATTCAGTAAAAATTGGAGTTGGAATATAAATCTGGAGAGAGATTTGAAGGCTAGCCATAGAGTCCTGATGGAAAAATTACAACACGTTTTGTTGTTGCTGCTTATTTTATTTTGCCTTAAAAAAAGAGACAAGGCAAAAGCCAGTTCTGAGATAGGAGGGAAAGACCCAGGAAGTTAAAAGAGAAGAATATATACAGTACTCCTGAGGAGAAATTTATGCAGTCCCACATTGGGAGTCAACCTCTGATTATATACTATTTATATATTTTAAAGATATATGTACAAGATGTTAGTGCTTGCTTTTTTGTTTGTCTCCCAATATATTCATGAGCCAGCACAATTCAGGACTTGATTTACCTTTGCTGATTTGGCTTCTTTTCTCTAAGCTTATTTATGGCTGTGAGAGAGGCATTGCATCCTTGCTGATAAAGGACAACCAAACTGCATTTGAGGCTCAGCCAGAAAGTTTACTGTGAGGTTTCTAGAAAGTTGGTTTCTTCCCCAGCTGCCAAGTTTCCCTGACATGAGTATCAAGTATGGAAGATAGAATCCTAGACTCAAGCTTCTCAAATTGTAGAGTGCATTCAAACCTTTTTCTGCTGCAAAAGTAGATTCTGTTTGAGCAGGTCTGTGGTAGGGCTTGAGATTCTGCATATCACAAGGTCACAGGCAGACCATACTAGCTAAGGTGCTAGACATCTGAAGACAGAAGGAACCTCAGAGCTCATCCAAGCCAGTGGTTCACAGACCCCGCTGACCATTAGAATCACTTGGTACCACCTTGGAATACACCTGCATAGCCTGTGTCATGGAAGGGTTTTAGTAAGTTCCCTAGCTCAGTCTGATGGACACTTGGGTTTGAGAACCATAAATTGGTCAGATCCCCAACTACTGAATGGCAGAACTGAGGCCTAGAGACTTTTTTAATTCCGTGAGGGGAGATTCTGCTAATGTGAGGAAAGTTTCCCCAAAAGAATAACTTCCATGCGTTTGGCTACCCTAAATGATGTTCCCTTTTAAAGCCACAGAAAAACTGGATCCTGTATATAATTTATTCTTGAAAGCTCCTAGCACAGAAAACCAATTTTTTCTGCCTCTTTTAGAATAATAAAACTCTAGATTATTTTAGTTTGGTCCTAATGGTAGGGGGTGTTATTGGTGATGGTAAGGAATGGCTATTAAGCAATTATGTTATTCAAACACATCATCATTATTATTACCAAGATGAGTGGACTCATTATAATTGAACAATAAAAGCATGAATGACTTTGCATTGTTATTAGTGTCTATCTCACAGCCCCTGCCTTTCCCAGGGGCGATTGTGTTCAGCAGATATGATTCATAATGTACCGTACTGGCAGTGCTAAACTTGCAGGTTGTTGGGTTGGTTTTTAGAATCCACTATGGTCTTCTTTTCTTTTCTGGTATCGAACCATTGTTCCTTCAAGACTCTTGCACTCAAATAACCTAATCCAGTGAGACTGGTCTCCCTGATTCTACTTTTGTTGCCCTCACTCCTCTTTTTCCACAGCAGCTAGTGATCATCAGAACTGTGAACTAGCATTTTAATTCTTTTGCTTGAAACCTGCCAGTGGCCTATCGGATAAATCCTTGGCAAGTCTTCCCAGGCCCTTAATGAACTCTACCGCTTCCTTCCCCATTCCCAGCCATTCTTCCTCTTTTTTCACCATATTATTTTCAGTTTCTAGAATTTCTAACATCTCTTTCACCTAGGAGAGTTGAACATGCTCTTTTTCCTATTTATAAGGGTACTTCCCCAGCTATTTCCTCCTCATGCTTGAGATCTCTGCTGAATTTCTATTTCTGAAGGAACCTTCCCTGACTACCAGACAAATTCAACATTCCTATCAATCCCTTTCCATAACACTGGGTACTTCTCCACTGGTGAATGTCTACATCAGCAATCACTTGCTTAATGGCTTTTGTCTTGGCTAATGATAAGCCCCCAAAGTACATGGCTGTCCTTTTAAAGTTAGTTCTCCATTGTTCAATACATACCTGGCACATAGGAGGTGCTTAATAGTTACTTGCTGAGGGAATGAATGCGAAGACCCTACCAGGTACCGGAACTTAAAATAGGATGTGCAGGGAAGTTAAAGGCACTGGGCGGTCCCCTGTCAAATCCCAGAGTCAGGGCTGAGCTTCTTCTTCCATAGCCACATCTTCCCTTTAGATAGAGTTTAAAAAGTTGTAAGTGATTAAAATATATTTTATCCCTAATTGAACCTCAAGCTGCATACTTGATCTATCTTTCCTAGAAGCACTGTCCACTAATCTGGAAGGATGCATGGATGACACTATACAAACCTCAGCACTGTATTTGGGGGATGTTGCTGAGGGTGTCCTTTACTACAGCACTCCATGTCCCCTGTGTAAAGCCCTTAAGAGATGTCAGGACGAGCTTTACTTTCTTAGGAAAGTTATTTTCTTATGTCCATGGAATTCATGTACCAGTTTTCTCTCTCAGGTGTGGTGGCCGGGAAGCTGAGTCATTCTCTTGGCTCAACTTTTGTAACTGGAGAGCCCGTGGCCCACACACTCACAGTATGACTTTGCCCCGCTTTTGATTTTCTAGCCTAGATACATTTTCTCGGGTCTTTATTTATTAAATTATTTATAGCTTTCTGTTTTCGAGTATGAAGTCTTGTGAGCTTCCTCAAGTCCTTTGTGGATGCGGCAGAGAGATGTATGAAAGGAAGAAATTCATGAGTCTCTGAGATACATTCTCCTTAAAGTGTGGCGGGCTCCTTTCTGTGGGTGGTACTGGTATGAACCACGTACTGAAAGAACACTGCTGGAAAGGATGTCCCTCAGCCACACGAGGACACAGCAGGGTTCCTAGGAGAAAGACTCTTCTGGACTAGAGTATTGATGTGACTTTGTTCCTCACATCTTGCTGAAGTCCTCCAGTGACCCAGAAGTGTGAGTGACTCTGACCTCTGTTTGGAGTCTAACTCCTTTTCTAGGGAGTAGCTAAACCGAATGAGCTCAAAAGTCTGTCCCCAAAGCTAAATTTCCATTGGGATGCAGTCCTCTGCTACAAGGTCCGAATTAGAGTGTTTCTGTAGGCAATACTGTAATTTCAGCCACTTTCCAGTTCACCTTAAGTGTTCACCATTGCCATGGAAACATTTGCTTTAAGAAGGTGACATTTATTTTTATCTCCAAGGGAAGCAGGAGTAGGTGTGGGATCCATGTGCACTACATGCCAGATGCCGTGTATGGGCCTTAGAGAGGCTGATTTAACTCCCATAACCACCAGTGAAGGAGCCTCATTTTCCAATATGGTAAAGCCAAGCTCAGGGAGAGACTGGGCCAAGTTCACCAGCTTGGGAGAGGTGGAGCCAGCAGAGCTCAATGCAGATCTTCTGACCATGCCTAGGGCTGATTTTACACTGGTCCTGAGTTGGACTGGGAAGACCATGTGAGAATAGTGGAAAAGGGGCAAGAAGCAGGTTGCTTCATGAGTGAGATGAATAGTGGTCCTATGTGAAGCTGAGAGAGTACCCAGAAGCAAGCAGAAGCAAAAGGAAGAGACTTTCCAGAGACCCAGCCCCTGTCCTCAGGGACCATGCTCCTCCACCAGGCCCCATTTTTCTCTCCCTCCACTCTGTCATCTTTGGCATGAGGTTGTTGGCACAAATGCATTCCCTGACATCCAGGCTCTCCTGGCTCTTCTCAGTTTTGTCTCCACAAACAAAATGGGAATTGTGTGAGAGCAGATTTATACACACACAGCATCTTTCTGGGTGGGAGGTGTTCTTTGAAGGTGGATACTAATCACTGAGCATTGCTGGTATTGGGAAAAGTAGCTGTGTATCAAGGTACTGTCATGTTCTGTGTCCTTTGGAGACACAATGTCATTTACATTCCACAACAACCAGCAAAGTAGACAATATTTCCTCTTTACATTGCAGGTTATGCTGTTAGTAAGGGCCAGGGCCCCAGCTTCCTCCTTCTACTTTCCCTCATTGCTGAGGTGCCAGAATGGGTAGCAGAGCTCTCGAAGTATTAAGTTTATGCTACGCCTTTAGGGAGCATGGAGTCAATAAAGAATAAATCTCATAGACCTTCACAGAGCTCTGATTTGAACACTAGTTGTCTGCTCACTACATTGACATGCACATTGATTTTTTTCCCCCAAGTTTCTTTCAAACTTTCGTATTGGATTTAATTCCCACCTTAGGTTTTAATAGCAACTGTATATATTTTAATTAAACTTTCTATTTTGAGAAAATTGTAGATTCATATGTAGTTGTTAATAATGCAGTAGAAATCATTTCCCTTTTACTCACTTTTCACCAGTGGCAGCATCTCAAAAGTGTTAAGTATATCACAACCATTATCTTCATATTGACAAAGTTAGGATATGGAACATTTCTAGCAGCACAAAGATCCTTCATGCTGTTCTGTTATATTCACATCCACTTTGCTCTATCCATATCCCTTCATTAATTCCTGTAAACCAACCTGCTGTCCAGTTCTATCATTTTGTACTTTTGAAAATGGAATCCACAATAAAATAATAAGAATAACAAATTGAAAAATATGAAAAAGGAAGGAAAGGCTGATAGAGCAAAGTACAATTTTTGAATAAATATCTCAGTTGCTTCCTCAAAAAAAGAAAAACCAGAATGAAACCTATACCATATATAACTTTTTAGGATTGGCTTTTTTTCTTAACCATGAGTTTTACGGAGGCTCACCCAAGTTTCCTCATATACTGATGGTTTATTCCTTTTATTGCTGAATAGTATTCCATGGTATGAATATACCACAGTTTAACCATTCACTTGTTGAAAAACATCTGGGTTTCCAGATTGGAGCTGTTATGAATAAAACCTCCCTAAACATTCATGTTCAGGTTTTTGTGTGAATTTTTCTGCATTTCTTTGGGATAAATTTTCAGAAGTGCAATTGCCAAGTCCTATGGTTGATTGTATGTTTAGTTTCATAACAGTGTTTTCCAGAATGGCTGTACTATTTTTGCATTCCCATCAATGACGTAGGAGTGATGTAGTTTCTCTGCCTATCTTTCTTTTGAATTACCTAAATTTAACCTTAATTACTTCCTAAAAGCCATATCTCCAAATGTAATTGCCTCAGGGTTTAGGAAATGGAAATTTGGAAGTGGGGACACGATTCAGTTCATAGTATCTGTACTCCTAGTAGTCCCTCAACCCAAGAGGAAATCTGGCCCTCTCTCACCTCTTACAGGTTTACTTCATTATCCTTCCCTTTTATTGACATAATACTCTGTGCAAAGCTGTGCAGCAGACAGCATGCAGGTGAGAGAGGGAGTGATGTCTGCCTGTGGGAGTTTACCGCTCACTCTGTTGGAGAGACACAGAGAAACTTTCTCCATGACACAGTGCTAAGAGACATGTTACTAGTTGCATGGGACCCGTGCAGTTCAGGGGCAGTCCTTCTGTGTGCCTGCAGAGGTGATGATAGTCAGATGATAGATGCATAAAATACATAAGTGAAATAATAATGTTCAGTGAATAGTTGCCTATGGGGGATAAATGGTGACTTATTTGTGTTACTAGAGCAGAAAGTATGTAGGTTGATGGAGAGGAAACTGAGGCAGGTTGCATGGGATGGGACCAGATGGTACAGGGCATTGAGGGCTATGTTATAAGATTCCGTACTCTCTGGGCAGGTTAATTGTGAAGTTCAGCCCATGTCTGTTTTACAGCTTTCAGAAAATCTTCACATCTGTTTTCATTTGATGCACAGCCCTTTGAATTACACAGGGCATGTTCTGTTTTCTCAGTTTTAAAGAGAGAAAAAAAGTGAAGCTGAGAGAGGTTAGCTAATTTGCCAGGATTCCACATCTAGTGATTGGCAGAGCTGGTACTTCTAACTGCCTTTCTAGTCCTTTGTCTACAATCCGCCACCCCCACCCCCCACCCAGCTGCTGGATGAGTACACAATCCAGGTGTTGGGGTCTAGAATTACAGTTCTTTTCATGCTCCTGGATCCAGGTGTATTATGAGAGCCAGAAGTGTGGCCATGTCTGCAAGAGTCCCCTGACTGATCCGAACTGTCTTAAATTTAAGGACCACTTACAGGTCTTCCCTAATGTGATGATAAGATCTAAATTTCCTCTCTCAGTTTTACTTAATCAGCATCACCCTCATCGAGAGATACAGGTTAGGGGCTAAAATCATCACTTGTCCAGTAACATATTAATAATAATGTATTTTCTCAAATGAAAATGAGCAAAATCTATGGACATAATGAATGGAGAAATTCTTCCTAAATCTTAAATGTCCATGTATAACTGTAAGAGTTTGATGTTTACTTAAATTTTTAGCAAGTTTGTGAGTATTCAGTTAGTGCAGTTTTACCTGTATCATTTTATCCATAGATCTGTGAATTGGCTTTCTTATTAGAATATTTTACACATTTACATATCTAGCTCTTTGACTTTCATCAAGTATCTGAAGCACCACATGCTATATGGATCACATCTAAACAAATCCATCTATAGAAGAATTAGTAATGGACCTTGATTTATAGTTCCTGATGTGATGCCAAGACTTGTAGAGTTTACTGCACGAAAAATTAGATATCACTAGGTAACTAGGCTAAGAGCCATGCAGCATAAATACCAAAGTTCCTCAGAGATATAGATAACCAAGTTTCAAGATACAGCCTGTGATAACCTTAGTATATATTTCCTGTGAAAATGCAACTGTTCATTAAGATAGCAAAGTATTATTCTGGGAGGATTGCTAATACCTGATGGTTTATATCATGTTCTTAATAATACCCTAAAGAACAATATTTTTAAGAAATATTAAAATTGTAAATACCTAGTAAACTAGGGTACTTACTGATTACCAAGCTTAATTTCTTCTCCTTTTCTTCTCAGTAAAAGTGTAACATTTCCTCTCACTTCTACTAGTGTGGATGTCAAAAGTCCCTAGGCTAGTATATAACTCCTTAGTGTTTGGAGTTAGAGACCCTCTGGTTAAGCTTAATATTTGCAAAAAAAATGAAATGAAATTCCTTCTCTGTGATGGCTTTATTAATAACAGAGACTCCCAAAGTTCACGTCTTAGCTATATCTTTACTCTCTTCTTTCTTTGCAAGGGAAAGAAACCTATGTTTTCTCCAGAGTGGTTTTGGCAGAGCCAGAAGAACAGGAAGACCTACAGCGCAATTCAGGCGCTGCTTGTGCATCCACAACTGCTGTTTTCCAACCATGAGTCCTAAGGCCTCACCCTCTTTCACAGTTCCCAACATTTTAAGGCCATTAGCATTCAGTCAAATTTCTGTCAGGACTGTGTACTTTTGGTGCCTGAGAAAGACCACCAACATTGACTACCTAAAAAATGCAATGTTTTGGTACTTATTATTAGAATATTTTAACGAGAAATTGTAGGGAGTAGAATGGTAACAGTTTGTTGGAACTATTGCTTTCTTGAGGATATGTCCATCATTTTATAGGACTAGAAATGTAAAGGTAAGCCTTTCAGGGTCAGCATATTCCCAGCTAGCTTATAGTTAAATCTGTGACGTGGATTCAAGCCAGCTTGGATTGAAATTCTGGTTTATCAGTTGCATCTGTAAAATGGGGGTAATAACTATCCACCACAGAGGGTTGTTGTCAAGGTTAACCAAGATTATGTAAATAACGGGCTTAGCGCAGTGCTAAAGATTTTTGTTGTTGTTACTGAAGACAGTGACTGGTGAGTGGACAGCAGATGTCTTAAATTGTGGTTTCTTGGAATCTGTACTTGGTATAACAAAAAAATTATGAGAGCAATTTAAGGTTATTCAACTTAAATGCTCCTATAACCCTTAGCTTTAAAAGTCCTGAAGGAAACTCGGACTACTCACTGAAAGTATTATATATTCCATTTCAAGAGAAATTCAAGCAAATAAAGCTGTTGTGGGCCATTGTATGTCTGTCTGTTCACTGTATGTCTGCTTGTAGAAACATCTGTGGTTAGGAAATTTTCCCTCTGTGCCATTCTCTCTTTAGAGTCAAGCTATCTGGCAATTATATACAGCTACTTTGTGTAATACAGTCGTGGTTTAAATATTTATTATGACAAATTATTATTATTATTATTTTTTTTTTGGTACCGGAGATCGAACTTGGGTCCTTGAGCTTGCGCAGCAGGCGGCGTAACCACTGAGCCAAATCTCCGGCCCGACAAATTATTTTAATCATAGTGAATTGCAGTGATCCTGTAGTTGGCTTGGAGCATAGGACTTCTTCCACACCCAGACACATGTGGAAAGGAGATTCTCAAAGGAGTCCAGGTTTATATCTGACACCACTGCATCAGGATACAAATAACAAGACAGTGCAGTATGTATCTTTTTCAAATAACGCCTTGCCACTTACCATAGAACGTGAATGTCTTTGGCTTCCCAAACACTTCTATGGCAGTCTCAGGTTCCAATTTTGTTTTGATTCCTTGCATCTTTTCTACATTAGAAAGAATGCCTCACTCCCATGCACAAGGCCACTGTGTTTCGGAGGTGTTTTCTTTTTTTTCTACAGAGGAAAAATGAGAGTCTTCAGCATACTACATCTATATCATGTAACTTTGTATTATGGCTAGATTGGAGGGGTTTATTTTTGAACAGCATCTCCTTTAAAGGTTAATTAATTTAAAAATTTCTTACATTGAATTGCTTGGGGATTACACACGAACTATTACAGTTTTTGCAATTTGATCTCTGCTAAAGATTTGCTTTTAATTATTAAGGTAGCTAGACATATTTTTCTGTCTCAAGCATTTTAAACAGAATTCTACCAAGTTTTAAAACAGAACTAAACAACACCAGTGTCTTCATAATACAACATAGTGAGCATGTGTCATGCAGTATTGAATGAGTATAGTATAATCGCTGTAAAGTGGTAGTACTGAATTCTGCCCAAGAAAACTCCTCCAGATGGTTCCTTTAGCTCTTAAGTTTGGCTAAAATCCTGATGCATTCTCCTGGTAACTGTGGCTGCTTATACACTTAAATCCCATAGAGTCAAGAAAAATTGCACCAAAATGAAAATTAGCTGTATGGCATGTTTAATGGAGAGTACATGAGATTCATCTGGAATGTGCTAATATTATATAGAAAATTTGTAAATTTTACTTGTGGTTTTGTGGGAGGATTTAATGTTCACAGATTGCATGTTGACAAAAGGAAAATGCTTGCAGTGAATCATAAGAAGCTTAAATGCTGCTTTTATTGTATTTTGGGATCTCAAGGAAACATATCTGTGAAATCAAAATGAAAGTCAAAGGGAAAAGAATGTAGCTTAATACATTCTTTTTAACTTTACACATAGCTCTTTGGGGACAGCATGAGATAGAAAAAGTACAATCAAGCTTTATTGAATTTACTATTTCTTCATCTGAAGAATTCTTAAACTGAGCCTGGTTGATTTCTCCACCAAATGCTGGAAGAGAATGAATTATATTTGTCAAGCCAAATCCAGGTTTGATGCCCCAAAGCTTATGTTCCACCTTTTCCCTCTTTCAGCACTTTGAACTTGCCTCTTTGCAGTGCCACCTAAAATGGAACACACTAAACATTTATTTTGGTAAACACACAAGGTCTCTTCTTACTTAATGGTAATGAATAAATTACTTTCTGCTGCCTGACAGAAAGATGAATTGTTTAACACTTATTATGCAGCCATCCAGTTAAAGCACAGATTACAGTTCAATTCATATTTGATTCATAGAACTTCAAGTATCCATTATTCTACCTCCTTCTCCCTTTTAGAAAGTCCTGGGACATCTTCCTGTTGTAGCAAAACATGACGTGACTCATGCTCCTCTTTCCTCCTTCCTCCCAGGTCTTAGCAGTAAAGCTGCTAGTGACACATTTGTTAGAAATGAGACTTAAGTCAGATGGATCAAAGCTTCACAGTTCCCTGGCCCATTGCTGTTCACACAGCATAAATACCATAATCATCTTCATCTGCTGAATTAGGGGGTGGAAGTAGGCTGCCAGTCATCTGATACAGAAATGCCCAGTGCCCACTGTGAGTGGTGTGCTGGAGGTGAGGGAGTGGTGAACAGGCAGATGCTCTTCCTTGAAAACAGCTCTGCGTGGAATGATTGTCTTGTCCTCTCTGGGTACCATGCAGAGGGCAGCTGGGGATGGAGAACAGAGAATTTTCTGTTATAATTGGGCAAGAGAGAAATCTTTTACAAAACAAAACCATGGTGGTCTGGAAAACACTGCTGTCTGCCTTGGGAGAGCATCTTGCCCAGCAGAGTCTCCGTGGCAGTCAGTTGAGCTGCAGAGCCCTCTTGGTACTGGGCATTAAACATCATTAGGAGATGGTGGACGTGATTCCCTGACACTGGTATCTTTCTCTTTTGGAAACTGCAGCCAGGCTCCTAGACATGGATCTAATAATGACGGTTGGCAGATTTCAGGTGGCTTGGAGGATCTCCTGTATGTCTGGCAATTGAAGAAACAGTGAGAAGAGCTTTCCTTCATTGCAAGCCTCTACCTGTTGTCTCTACAGAGATGGAGGACTATGCCTTGTGGAGTGAAGAAAAAGTACTATCATAGTCTGCTTGGACTGCTCTAACAAAATATCATAGACTGGCGGCTTAAATCACAGACATTTATTTATTTATTTCTTCCAGTTCTGGAGGCTAGAGAGTCCAAAGTCATGGTGGTGGAGCATTTGGTTCTTGAGGAGGGCTGTCTTCCGGGCTTGCCCATAGCTGCCTTCTCACTGTGTGGAGGGAGCGGGGAGAGCGTAAGCTCCAGTGAACTCCTCCTCATATAAGGACACCATCCTGGAGGCCTCAGCCTTTGACCTCACCTAAACCTAATTACCTCCCAAGATCCTTATCTCTGAATACCATCCGACTGGGAGTGAGGCTTTACCCTACGAATGTGGGGGTGGGGAGGACACAAACGTTCAGACAAGAGCACAGAGCTTCAGCAGTGCTTAGAGTCCTGTGCTGCTTCTTACGTACCTTTGAGGGGTTAGTTGCTCTGCAGGAAATACCTCTCTTGGCAAACCTCTGTTTTAAATGCAGCTTTAGGGGTCCTTGAAGCCTTCCGCAACCTTATCCTAGCTCCTCAGATGGAGCATGAAGTCCCCAATGCACGCCTCTACCAGTACCTCAAGGTAACGGTACTGAAATCCTACATGTCCCCTTCCTGTCAGGCAGGGGTGGAGGGAGTCACATTTCCTCTGTGTGTCCAGAGCCTGGCCTGGCTCCTGGCCCCTAGCAGCAATCAGGGAAGGTTTGCTGGATGGGGGAGGGAGGGCAGCAAGCGTGGGATTGACAGCATTTACTTTGCCACTTACGAGCTTATTTATCTCACATATTCTGGATTATCAGTTTTCTTATCTGTGAAATTGAAGTAATTATAATTGCTTCTGTACTTTGCAAGGCTATTGAGAGACTTCAGTTTGGAAGCCGAAGAGCTTTGTAAATGGTAAAATATTACTTGTTTCAAACTATTGGAAAGCTTTCTGGGAATATGTGCATTTATATGCATGCACACTCAGATGTGTGCACACACACACACACATACAAATGTGTATGTATTCTTCCTTTTACTTAAGGGTTTTGAAGTCAAACAGAGGTACCTTGGAAGTTAAACTGCGGCCCCTTCCTGAGTTTTGTAATCTTTAATCATTAGTTTTCTCATTTATAAAATCAAAAAAAATAAACAGCAGATTGCTGGTGAGGATAAAATACATAAAATAGTGAAATCACTTAGCACAGTGCCTAGCGTATAACAGACCGTCTTATCCCCGAGTCCCACCCCCTATCTGTCACAGGAAAGTACAGACGTAGCGCCTTCCCTGCATCCTCACCAATTCTCGTGTCCTTAACACCCAGGTCGGTAAATATGGATCACACACAGTTTAGGGTTATCAGTTACTTTTTCCCTGGGTGTTAATATTGTCTCCCCAGCCAGTGTGTAGGCGTCTAGAGCTGAGGCAATTCTATCCCAGCCAGCACTAGGCTTTGCCTCTCTGTCAATAGCAGCTGAATGAATGTCCTGATTTGTACTGCCTCTGATGGAGTTGGAAACCAAACAGAAAATAATGAGTCTTAACTTTTGAGCAGTGGTGCTGGTTTCATGTTGTCTTTCTCCCTGCTGCTCCACGAATGGCCTCTCCCAACCAAGCTCTGCCCTTCCTTTCCGCAGGTCTGCACAGGGAGGTGTAAAAGCAGCCCTCCTCCAGGCCTTTCCCCTCCCACTGCAGCTTCGCTTCCCTTAGAATTTCTCACACTCATCTGCAGATGTTCAGTGTCCCTTTGTAGCACCAAAACATCTTTAGGTGAGAACTCAAGGAATCAGGGTGGTTGGTTTTTCTTTATAAAAGACCTCAAATCAGATTAGCTTAGCAGAAATTTCCAGTGCCCTTCCTTGTGCCCCATAAGTGGATGCAACACTGGTCTCCCCTCAGCAACTACCCCCAAGGAGTCCCATAAGGACTTGCATTAAGGTCCTGTTGCCAGCCAGAGCAGGGGTGATTTGTGAGCAGAGAAAGAACTAGCATCATTTCTTTTCCTTTGCACACTTCCCCCCACACCCCCACATCTGCTGGAGTGATCATATTTTACAAACTGAAAAGCAGGACACATGATTTGACAACAGTTTTTTCCTGACTAGTGAATCCATGTCTTTCTAGGAAGAGTGTTGCTACAATATAAACATCAAATCCCATATGTTACACATTACAGTGAATATACTTTGTTGAAAAGGGAAAAAATACATGAGTAAAAATAGTTTTAGTTTTATGTGTCTCTGTATGCACCAGGCAACTTAGTATTTAAACATTTTCGTTCAGGATTTTTTTTTTGGTACTGGGGATCGAACTCGGGCCCTTGCACTTGCAAGGCAGGCAGCAGAACCACGGAGCTAAATCCCCGGCCCTGTTCTTTTGGGATATTTCCAGAATATTTCAGCCAACAACTGTTGCAAACATGCTGTGCAAATAGACATTTGAAGAAATATTTCAAAATTTTATTAAAATTTTAAAGTCTTTATTAAAAATATTCTATTTTGGGGTAGAATAAGCTCATTAAAGAAAATTTTAAAATATGAGAAAAAAAGAATTCATTTATATTTTTACAAAATTTTAAAAAAGCATTTGTTTTTATTTTTTTCCAAACTCTAGATGAATTTTATAACATGGTGAGAAGAGTACAGCTTTTAGACTATCTTGGGTTTAAATCTAGGCCCTGTCACTTCCTAGGTGTGTGATTTGGGGCAAATTACTTAACCTATCTGTGCTTGTCTCCATTATTTATAAAATGAAGATATTAGTAGTACCAGTAGGATTGTTAATATTTAAAAGTGCTAATAGGTGTAAAATATTAAATGAGCCCTTTTATATGTGTTAACTTTTTACTTTATGTAATTATAATTATCCTATACATATATTTCATATCATTTTGATTTTTATCATAATTTTTTCCACATTGACATAAGTTTTCATAACTATGATTTTTAATAGTTGCAAAACATTGCATCAGGTTATAATTTAACCAGTCCTCTATTCTTGAACCTTTGGAATTAGATATTTCTATTTTAAATGACACTGCCATGAACATTATCATGGAGATCATTTTTTCCTAGTGTATATTATTGTCTTAGGACATGTTCTCAGAGGAGGAGTTCCAAGGTCAAAGATTATAAAGCTGCTATTGCTAATGATACTTCTTGCCAAATGGCTTTCCAATGGCTTTCCTTGAAGCAATTTATATTTCTACCAAAAGAGAATATTTTAAAGTTCTTACCAGAACTTAGTTCTGTTGTTTTATAATCAGCAAATTTAGTAAATTTACAAATGGTTCATTCATTAAAAGCATGTGTTCCTCTGTGCTAGGAACTGGGACTTACACTGGGGATGCTGAGATGGAGACCTTTGGTCCTGCCTGTGCTATGGAGGAAGAAACTAGAAAGGAAACCAGCAGTTACAGTCAATGCGATAGGGGCCATGAGCTGCAGGAGAGGGACCTTACGCCATCACGGGAAGTCAGGAAAGGCTTTCTGCAAGGCACAGGTCTTGAATGAAGGAGAGTAGTTATCCAGGTCGAAAAAGGATGGAAGATTCTTCCATACTGTGGGAACAGCATGTGTGGAGAAAGGAAAGAATGCTGAACCATCTGAGGAACTACAAGGAACTGGGTGCAGATATGTCTGAGGAAGTGTTAAGAAATAAACTAGCGCCAGGGTATACAGAGAAGCTGTGTTCTTTCAAGTCATGATCTTTAAAGGTTACTTTTTATTTGTTTGTTGGTTGGTTGGTTTTCATAATGAAAGCAGCCTCAGTAGACAGAACCTTACAAAGATAGTTTCTGATAGCATATGAACATATTTGCCAACTGGTCGCAGTATTAAATATTAGGGTAATTTAGCCTTGTGGATGTCTTTCTAAATAAAGTTAACCTGTCAGCTGGTTAACTTCCCTGTACTTATGCTTCACTAAATGAGGTTAACATGTATTGTACTCATCTGGCAACATAGTGAGGTCGGCAAAATGACCTTCAAATTCTTCCAACTACCTCACTTCACTTCTCTTTACCCCATACTTCTTCCCGTTCTCACCAAAGGTTTGGAGACCTGTTGGATTTTGGGGACCAACTCAGGCACATTAAGGTGCTGATGACTGGTTAAGAGATCCAGCCCTCCTCACCTCTCCAGAAGCATTTGGATTCTAGAGGGAGATGTTTAGTAACAGATAATCTTGCAAACCACAGTCGCCAGTGGTGGAACGTCAAGCCAAAAGGCCAGTCAGTAAAGGGACTGCCTAAGGCTAGTGTGGGCGAGCCATGCTTCTGTGGCCCTTCCACGGCCCACCAGAGTGGAGAGCCTTTCTGCAAGTCCACATCTGGATGTATGCTTTCATGCCACTTCCCAGGAGTGGCTTCAGGCCTGGGAGGGACTCCTTCATCTTGCCTTTAGACAGGATATGAGATGATAAGTGCCATGGGGTAGACTGTGCCTCATCCTCAGCTGTCCCTAAAAGCAGGCCAGGACCAGGACAATGGAAACTAGCTGGGAGGTGAGGGCTTCTGTGAGGTGGCCACATTTCCATAATCTCAAGTGCATCTACCTGTTGGAATCTTTTCCACCTTCAAGGTAAAAAATCATTTAAGCAGTATTTTTTTTCCTCACCTCAGGAAAACATTGTAATTCCCTCCCAGCAGATTTCCTAGATCTTAAATATCAACTCAAACATTTATGCATGAAAAATTAGAGTCCATGAATGATGCATGTATTCTGGAAAGTCTGCTCATAAATCTCCTCTCCCTCCTTCAGAAAGTCCCAGGATGACAGTCAAAGCCTTATTTTCAACCTCTATTTCATAGCCACTGAGATAAAATTTCCTATTTGTTTCTGACTTGCTCTCCTTTTGCATATTCAGCCCTCCTTTGTGGCAGATAAGTCTGCTATTATCTTGTCTGAGATATTGTTCTTTTACTTGACCAGATTATAACACAATTGTCAGTTTGCTCTTTAATAATACTACTTCACAGGGGATTTGTAAGGATTAATGAAATAATGTTTGAAAACCACTCTGAATTTGTATGCATTTACTCTACTGAGGCTTGGGGTGTTATTATTTCCTAGTGTTTATACTCTATCTCCATGTAAGAAGTTTTAAATGCTTTGCAAACATTTGGATCAGTTTCAGTTAGATGATGAAGATATTGACTATAAAAGCTGAAAGAGGCCTTTGAGACTATTTAGTTCTACCCTCAAATTGAAAGAAATCTGAGGCCGAGAACTGAGGCTATATACCCAAAGCCACACAGCTGCTTAGTGGTGAGGCTGGGTCTAGAATCCAGGTGCCCTGTCACCCTGTTCAGTTCTTCAAGTCTGTTACAGGTTGAATTCCCTCCCACTTGCCTTTTCATATGTTGAAGTCCTAACCTCAGAATATGCTCTTATTTGGACATAGAGTTATTGCCAGTGTTATTAGCTACAATGTAGAGGAGGATATGCCTCTCATCCAGTATGATGGCTTTTCGTCTAAAAAAGGTGAAATTTGGATACAGACATGCATACAGAGAGAATGCTCAGTCAACATGAAGGAAGCCATCTACAAACCCAGGAGAGAAGCCAGAAAGGGGTCCTTCTCTCACATCCCTCAAAAGGAACTAGTCCTGCAACACCCTTACTTTGGGCATCTAGCCTCCAGAACTGCCAGACAATACATTTTTGTTGGGTAAGCCACCTAGTATGTGTGTAGTATTTCTGTACAGAAGCTCTAGCAAGTATTACAAAGCCTTTCCTATTTTTAATGCTAATCACTGCCATTTAGCAGATTAAGAGATTGAGGGAGAAAGAAAGGGCAGTCATTGATAGAAGACTAGAAAGCCTGAAGAGGAACCAGGTAATGAATCCCAAACCATAAGCCACTTCACTCTCGCCAGGGCTACCCTAAGGTTAATGGAATTGGGCACACTACCTTGATGCCCCTCAAAAGCATTTGATAGATCTCATAAGCATGCCCCAGTGCCCCAGGGACTGCTTCTTGGCCTTCTTTCATCCTTCTAGTTATTAGAAGGCACCAGCAGAGATGAGTGAGGGCAGCAGTCCAGGCTCCTAAGATGTATGTTGTTGGATAGCCCAGAGGAGTCTTCAACTACGACTAGATGGAGATAGATTCTAAGTCTTCTCTTTCTAAAAGAGGTACTGGGGATTCACAATCCATTTTCCTGGTATAGAGCACAAAATCCATCGGGGTTAGGTCCCCAGTCCTATCCAGAAAGCCCATATAAGTCATGGTGTTCTAGAAGCTCAGCGCTAGCAGTGCACTTAGTGTTTGGAAGGTCATATGACATAGAAGAGGAAGTGGTCAGGTTGGAAGCACAGCTAGGGTAAGGGGTTTGTTCTGGAGGGAAAGAGGCACTCTCTTCCTGCAGAAAGGGACAGATGGGTTCAGAGAAAGAGTAATACTGAAATGAGGTAAAAGAATATGATAGAGCGCATGCTACTGACCTTGATTTTTCAGCAAAGCAAACTGATGTAAGACAAACTGACTACAACATGAAAAGATTACTGAGTTTAAGATTTTAAATTAAGATTGTATTATAGTTGTCTGAGACTCAACCTTGTTTGTCAAAGGGAAGAGGCCAGTTATTTCAGAAAAAAATATGTTCAACTTTGAACCTCAATTGTGGTTCTTAAAACACCTCTGTAATTGCTTCTGGATTAGATTTTTGAGGTCAACTTTTGATCAGAAACATTGGATTCCTAAAATGAGGCCTCTCCCTCAGTACAGGATGATTTGATCGTTCAGAACTGGGCTTCCTGTTGGTCAGAGACTAAGCAGCTTCTAAAGGTCTGGCTCTGTCTTTCCTCCTCGTATTTCACCATGTTGACCCCAAAGAAAGACATGTGCTAAGGAAAATCCTGTAACCCATTCTCTCAATTTGACCCTAGAGATCCTATCTTCAGCCACCACATAAGGGCGGGTCTCTCCAGTCCAAATGAAACACCAGGAAAGAAGAGTTGTCACATGACTATGAATCTGCCCACTTTTTAAATCAGATACAAGATAGACAAATCCCACCAATCCTTTGAAGAAAGGAAATATAGTCATAATGATCATTGGCATGCACTAATAAAGATAAATTATTCTGACACATTTTAAATCAGTGCGGAAGACTATTTAAGATTATTGCAATAAGTATATTGCAATAGAGGATAGAGTAGACTCAATTCCCAATATGACAAGTGGGGTTTTATAGTCAAATGCAGAATGAGTGGCTGCACTTACAGCAGAATGAGTAGCTCCAAACAGGAATCTCACTGTGCTGGGCATGCCAGAGACACAGTGGGGGCCAAAGTAAACAAGAAGGTTCATAGGAGCTTGACTAAAGTTAGATCAAGGAAAGTGCCTTTGAGGGTGCCGAGTGGCCACTGGGTGCCAGGCAGGAGATCACCTCCTCTGAAAGATCATCAAAACTGTCTTAAGAAGTAAGAAGGCTTATTTTAACACAATGAAATTGTGTTTGCACTTTTCCTGGGGCCTACAGCCAATGAGACAGTAGATCTGGACTCAAGGATCCTCTGACTGCCAAACCCAAAGTTCCCCACTGCATAATGGCCCCAGACATTGTGTGTGGACTTCTTCTCTCAAAAGAGAAGACCACTTACATGTCTAACATGGTCAACACCAGCAAGAAGTAGGGGACCGTACAGCACAGCATCTTTACTTCTTCTTTGGACTCCTTAATGCTTGAATTTTAAATCATCCTCTTGCTTACCAATGTGAGCTCTATGAAATTTCAAAATCTGAGCCTAAGTTTAATTCCTAAATAGAAACTTAAGCACAAATGTATGGCAGTCCAATCCCCTTTTCTTTATTCACTGCTAATAATTCCAAACAGGAGCTCCTTCTCTTCTCCTTAGAATCCCCATGCCCCTTCTAGGCTCCCTCTGTTTTCTTGTGACATAACATAATCGCCTATGCTGATGGAGTCCACCTTAGAGATGAGGGCCCCACCAGGGCACAGTCTGTGTCTTCATCTGTGATGGAGGGTCTTTACCTAGAAGTCATTTAATAGGGCCGCAGCCTCTGCATAGCAGGTCCGGGCAGACACTAAATGCTATTTGGAGATACTGAAAGGCCTGAGGGCTCAGCCGTGTCTGCCTTGTCTTCCTCAATTTTAGGGAACTTGACTTCCTAAGGCAAAATGCCAAGAAAGTATCCCTAGCAGTCCAAGCACTGTCTATAGGCCTCTGTTAAACTGCCATGGAGGGCATGTTAGACCTTTAACACCCATCAACACTTCTGTGAATCCTTTATCCAACTGCACTTATCAGCACGAGTACTGAGTACCTGTTGTGTGTCATGGTGATGTGAAACTGGAAGAGAAATGCGAAGATGAATAAGACCCAATCCCGGCTACTACGGAACCTCCTGATGTAGCATGAGAACCAGAGTAGGATGGTACAGGGCAGATAGTATTGATTATAGCAGTGCAGTAAGTACAAAATGTGAAAAGAACTCTGATTAATAATAGTAAAAAGTACAGGCGCTTCCAATACATTTAAATTCAATGAAAATGTTTTGTTTTCTTTTGTTTTGTTTAAAAAGACTGTTGGAATTGGTTGTGGTGGTGCAGGCCTATAATCCCAGCACTCTGGCAGGCTGAGAGGCAGGGAGATCACAAGTTCAAGCCCAGCCTGGGCAACTTAACAGCTTAGATCCTGTCTCAAAATAAATTAAGAAAAAAATTAAAGAAGGGGTTGGGGGGTGTAGTTCAGTGAAAAGGCCCTGGGTTCAATCCCCAGTACTACCAGGGTGGGGAGGGAGGAGCAGACAATTGCAGTAGGGATTTTGCTGCATGTGAGACAGATTGGGCTTAACTTAGAATAAGGACAAATGGGAATTTATAGCCACAGATAGGTAGGGAGAGGTTGTTTATGGATGAAAAATTACTAAAAGGAAACAGAGGAAAAAAGCAATTCTGGCTTAAGAGAGCTGACAGGAGTCTTGCTGAAGGGAGGCCATGTCATCAGATGTCACCTGAGAGAAGGCAGAAAATGAGGAATTTGATCATATATTGGGAACCGGGTGTTCTGGATAAATCATCTTGACAGGATTTTTGCTAAAACCGGGCACTTGGAGGATAGCTCAAAGATGGCCAGGAAGAGAATCATTGTTAGTCTCCAGGTGATTCAGAGTGGATGGAACCTGCTGTCAGTCTACAGAGAGGGGAATCTTGAAGAAAGGACATGCAATAGCTAAGTCTGTAAAGGGACCAGGAGCTGGAGAACAAAGAATGAGGGAATTAACCATAACAGAACCTTTTTTGGTGGGATACCATCATGCTGGGCACTTGAAATAGAGTGGATTTAGTTGTGAGATGAGGATTGCTCCTTCTGCTCAGCAAACTGGAGTCCTGGGAGGTAAGGTGATGCAGGGAGAGGGGAGGTGACAGAACTGGGATTAGAAAACAGTCTCAGTGGTGCCCGTGTACATTGGAACCTGCTGCAAGGGGTTACGCTGAGGGAGGACTTGGAAATTGGGCAGCCTTAGTCAGCAAGTATTTGTAGACCTAATGGCCCAAGAGAAGCAGGACACTGGTACAGAGAAAGAGTGACAGAAAGGGTTGAGGGAAACCAACTCTACCCCCAGGCCCCTTTTCCTGGGCTATGACATCTCTCATGAGTCTCCTGTCATGCTGGGCTGCCTGCACAGGATCAAGATGATGGAGTTAGGTAGAAGACACTGACTCCTGTTTTATTGCCCATTAGTCCCTAAGCTATAGAGTTCACCTTTTCCCTGACTCATAGAAGTAGATCTGTCTCTACTTAGCCAGAGGGAAAAGCCAGGCCAGCTGAATCTGCAAAGCTAAGTAACCAGGTTACTGCAGGGCAGGAGTAAATCAATCTAGATAATCGTATTTGGCAGTATGCGAAGCCATTTTGCTTGGACAGTACAAATTCATTTATGGTAAAAAATGCTGTTTGTTGTGGAAAAACACTGAACTCACAGGCACACTACCTAGTGTTCAAGATTCTATTCCACAGAAAATAAGGTTTTCTTACTGGAGGAGATATAAATATGGAAGGTGTTTATATACCGATGTGGTAGATGGCCCAGCTAAAGATCACATGGCAGCTGAGGACCACAAGGAAGAATAGTGGCCAACCCAATGAACTGTGTTTCCACTTACCCCTTGTATTTTCAAAGCCGACTTTTAACAGGAAGGGCTTACGTCTTGAAAGGAAGTGTCAACATCTGAAATGTTAGCTAATCTGATTTCCTGAGGAGAAATGCAAAAGGGATTGAGGTGGTTTATTATGTTAAATCTCAAATAAACCTGGACAATTAAAAATGGAAAGGCAGCCAAAACTAATTAAAAGGAGAAGAGAATGAGAAATGCCAGGCATCTGGGATAAATTTATTATTGCATTTGAGCACTATGTTTAGCTCTAGGCTTCCTTGTGGCTCAGGCATTCAAAAAATAATTTGCGTTAATAAAGTTTTTCACGTTCATTTGCAGAAAGCTACTTACTGATGACCACTATCATGATAGAACTTATACAACTAAACAATTAGCGTGAGGATTTTGATGTAAATAGGACTAGAAGCCATTCCTTGTTCTTGTTCCTCACCCTTGCTCCTGAGGAAGCTCATGTTTGATATTGTGCCTTTACATATATGCTGACAGCCCCTGTGCATGTTCACCCAGAGTTAAAGGAGAGAGGGTCATGTGCCCTATGTCTTATATTTGCTTTGATGCTTCTCTTCCCAAGCTTGTCTGGAGCCACTCTGAGGAAGATACATAGTATGGAATTCTGCATGTCCAAAGGAAGGCGGAGGGGATGACAGCCAAACTGCCTGTCTGAGGATGAGCTCTGCCACCCTTTTGCAGATTCTCCCTCTCCTTAGCCTTGAGTCCAGCCCCTTCATAAGCACAGAGAGGCCTCATTCCCACTCCCATCATCCCACCCATGGGTTGAACTAACTGGAGAAGTTGCCATGAGAGACTCACTAGCAGGGCAGCTCTCAGGGCCCAAGGTCAGGTAAAGAGAAAGAAGTTCAAGTGGGTATTGGGAGGACTCAGGAGCAGGGACTGGAAAAAAAGGGAACATGTGAGAACCCTCTGGACCATTGCAGCTCCTCCTCAGCTGGCTCAGTGCTCATGGACCTCATGATCACTCGGGGACCTAGAGAGAAATTATCCACATGAACTCAGAATTTCTGCATATGCTAACTGTCTGCATTTATCTTTACCTTTATCCTGAAATGAGAATGCAACTGCTAGGAATGAGTAAGACCAAGAAAGCAGAGTGAAATGAAACTCACCAGGGACTTTAATGATCATCCAGATAAAGATTAAAACAAACGAGTCTGAAAGCTCAAAGTGAAGAAAGAAAATGATACTGTGTTACAATATAAAGACTTAATTTTTTAAATTTCTTCATTTTAAAAATCAGAGATACTGTTAGAACACTACTGAAGTCATATCTACAAGACTGTCTTATAACCACAAAGACATTAAATAGACCATTAATGTGAAAGCAGCAAGGGAAGAAGAAAGAAAAGCAGAAGGAGAGAGAAGTATGGGTCCTGCTTTCCTCCTTGATGTCAAATCCCTATCTGCCACTTCCAGGGCTTGTAATTCTGAGAAAGTACCTTTGTGTGGATTTGTTCCTGTCAGGAGGTCTGCGCTGATCTTATAGTAGGAGAATCTGTCTGTTGCTTATTCATTTCAACCCTTACCTTCTTCAGAGTAAGACTTGAGATAGTAGACTTAATCATTTATTTAAAACACTAATAACAAACAAACAAGCAACAACAGCAATAAATAGAAAGTTAACACTACCTATCTCATGAGGATTACCTGAAGCACTGTTTATAGAAATGTTTACTTTCTGATAGGTATATAGAAGATACTCAGTAAATGTTTACTAAATCTGAATATATGCTCTCACCAGCCCAAGGTGAAGCATTATAGATTCTGCCTCCATGTCTTCAAGACAACTAAGACTGTGAAGTGGCCTCCTTGCCCTGTGCACTGCCCAAGTCCTTCAATTTCTCCCTGCCTGTAACTCTAACCATGCTGCTCTTTGCAGTCACCCCTTTGCAGCCTACCCATCCCTCTGCAGCATAGCTATCCCAGAATGCTCCAGGTGAGTTGCATTTAGTCTGATAGACAACATTTATGAGTGTGTTTGCCCTTTTCCCCACACTCTGCTGGTGTCAGTGACCCTGATCACATTAAGGAAACTTCTGTTTCCTACCTAAGGAGCTGTAGCCTAAGAAATGGGCTCCAAAAGGAATCTGAGAGAATCAATTAACAATTTCAGACACCTCTAATAAATTTTTCAGTGAGGTCCTGGAGAAAATACAGTCAGCAGCTGTAGACTGATTTCAGAAAAAGTGAAATGTATTCAAGTAACAAAATCCACAAACAGAAGTATGGTGTGATTTTATCCAGAGTCATTTTTTTAAATTATTATTGAGAGGCAGAATCTAGTTACAGAAAAATGATTTGATGCCGATCCCTAGACTCTAGTTCTAAACTGAGATACATGGTAACATTTGCCCGATGACCTTTTCCTTTTACAGGACAATTAATAGACCTTATTTTTGTGGAGCTGTGCTCTTGTCAATTTAAATCCAGCTTGCTGACCAAAATGGAGAGTAAGCTTTGGTCCCAACAGACCAAGTGCTCCTGTCTTCTGCTGCCTGGAATCGAGTTTGCTGTGTGATGTGAGTGGAATTTTAGCTTTATCAGGCCTGCAGTGGAGTGGAAATAATAAACATGGGATTCGAATGAAGAGAGAGCAGAAAGTAGAACTCATCTAAGAAGAATGAAACCCTTTAAATGAAAGTGCATCTTTCTCAATAATAGGAATTCTAATGTCCTTGGAGTCGTTATTGTAATAGCTTTCTCTGAATTGTACAACACATTAGGTAAAGTCAGAGCAAAGGACAATCAGTCCAGAATCATTTGTCCACTGAGCCAACAGTGAGTCATTTGTCATCCATATGCCTTGGTTTCCCCATCCATATCCTGTTGTGGTCTGTGAATAAATAGCAGAGCTTTACTAACCTATGTTTACTATAATACGCAACGTAGTTAGACTGATATCTAGGTCTGACATGAATAGAATCTTTGCTACCTTCACAGACCTACTTGAAAATCTGACAAATAAGTAAAAGGATTTATTCAAAATATATGTTAAGGACTAAGCCAAGGCCAGCATGTAGAGGATTTAGGTAGTTTGATTTTGGTGAAAACTAAGTAAAGTTGTATGAAACTAAATATGTTCTGTTAATAAAGGGACACAAGTAAATGAAACTGATATGTCACAGATATTTTGGGGATGCTTGCATTGGTTCAAAATGATGTGATGATATGATATTCGCTATGCTATCCAAGTTAAGATTCTAGGTTCTAAAAAGTACTGGAAATGTGTAGATGAGAGAAGACCTTTAAGTGATAGTTCTTAATATTCCCCTTTTATGGGCCACCAGGATGGCATAAGATCTCACGGAGCCCCTGCCACTGCCTGCTTGCCATCGTGTAATGGAATCTTCTCAACATGGAAGCTTATAATGCTTTGGACTAGGCACCACTGAGGGTAGACAGGAATAAAACTGTTCACCCTGGGAAAGCATGGGCATTAAAAACTGGAAATACAATTATGAAAGACCAGCCTCACAAACTACTCAAGAACTGCCTTGCAAATGTGAAGGGTAAATTCATTTCCCACTGCAAAAGCCCTGTCTAAGATCTGTGCCTTTAAAGGGAGTGTTGGCAATTTAAGAACAAACATCTTTTAGGTCTTAAAGGATTATTATGATGCTGCTAAGAAGAGGCCATGGAAAGCACTTGGCCTAGGGATCAAGGAGTGAGTTGCCATTGTCCATTCCAAGCCAGCGTTCACTAAAAATCTCCATGTGAGCAAAAGTGGACCGTGTCCATACTATCTGTCATAGTGCCTAGCACTTACCATAGTAGAGACTCAATGAGTGACCAGGTTTCTTGCATCAGCTCTGCCACTAGTAAGCCATGTGATTTGAGAGAAAGAGACCTAACCTTCGCTCCCCCAGCTTGAAATCATGATGAGTCCTAGAAGTCAGTTTCAGAAAACTCACACATCTGTTGATTCATCCCAAAATATTTACTGAGCATCTGCTTTGTGTTTTTCAAGGTTCTAAGCCCCAGGATTATACAGAGAACAAAACATTTCCTGCCTTCATGAAGCATATGTCCTAGTGGGGGCGGGAGACAACTAACAACTAACTAAGCAGATCTAAAGGACATCACGTGGTAATAAGCACCGAGAAGAAAAGAGAGCACAGCCGGAGAGCTCAGGGCAGTAGGGACAAGGAGTTAGTGTAAGTAGTCAGGGAAAACCTCACTGATAAGGTAGTATTTCAACAGAAACATGAAATATGCCAAGTAGATTTCTGAGTAAGGAGCATTCCAGACAAAGGATGGGGATAGCTAAGTAGGACCTGTCAGCATGCACTTGGTACTTAAAGTCATAAGACAGATAAATCATCAGAAAAAGTGAAAGAAGAGAAATGCATTCCATCCAGTGAGGGCTTTTTTAGAGCTCAGGGAAAAGAGGTCTGGGCAGTAGTTGAAAAGAAGGTAGAAGAGTCAGTAAGATAGCAGGGGGAAAAGCCAGAAGAAGGAAATGTTGGGATGAGGCATCTGTGGAATGCTGGTTACTTGAAGTGCAGGGAATTCTTCCACCTTGTCATGGTGACCTTGACAAAAACCATTTCAGGGTAGACCAGAAAGCTGACTGGAGAGCGTTCATGAAAAAATAGGAATGAGGGATTGGAGGAAATGAGTATAGTCAATACTTTAGAGAAGTTTTATTTTAAATATCACCACACCAGAAAAATGAGTGGGTGGTGGCTGGATGGGGATGGGGTTCCAGAGAAGGGTTTGTTTTTATTTTTAAAAATATTTTTATTGGGCCGGGGATTTAGCTCAGTGGTTTCGCTGCCTGCTGCGCAAGTGCAAGGACCCGAGTTCAATCCCCGGTACCAAAAATATATATATATATTTTTTTTATTAGTACACGTGTGTACTACATAATTGTTGCATTCCTTGTGGGGAGTTTGTACGTATATGTAACATATTTCAATTCATTTTTCACCCCCTTCCCCTTCCCTCCTATCCCCTTCACCCATCCCTTGAGTCCCTCCCTTTTTTGTATATATTTTCCATACAAAATGTTCACATTTCTCATATGTAGTTGGTACATGTATGTGACACATCTTAATTCCTTTTTTCATCCCCTGTCCTTCCTCTCCCTTCCTTACCTTCCACCCCTTTATCGTTTTCCCCTTTGAGAGAGATCTAGCTCCCTACTTCTTATTATCTGTCTTTTATTTTGTTCTTTATACTTTGGGTTTCTCATATAAGAGAGACCTTGTTATAGTTAGGCTTCGTTCCTAATGTACTGCACTTAACATTATGGTCTCAAGGAGGATCCATTTTCCTACAAATGACTGAAGTTTGTCTTTCTTTATGGCAGATTAGTACTCCATTGTGTATAAATACCACATTTTCTTGGGGTTTTTTTGGGGGGGGGTACCGGGGATCAAACTTGGGTCTTTGAGCTTGTGCAGCAGGCGGCGAAACCATTGAGCTAAATCCCTAGCCCAATACCGTGTCTTCTGTATCCATTCATCTGTTGATGGACATATAGGTCACTTCCAAGATTTGGTTGTTATGAATTGTGCTGCTATAAACATAGCTATGTATGTTTTTATGGAGATTCCTCAAAAATCTAAAACTAGAAATTCCATTTGACCCAGCTATTCCCCTTCTACATATCTTCCTGAAAGAGTTAAAGACATCATATTGCAGTGATACATGCATACCCAAGTTTTTGTTTGTTTTAAGGTGAAAGATGTTTCTGCAGTCATAGAGATAATTCAGTAAAGAGGGAAAATAAAACTGGAGGAAGAATCCTCTGCCCAGTGAGAATCCTCTCCTCTGTCCTCATGTGGCCACCATGTCAGAGAGAGAGCCACTCCTCTTTACCACTCTGGCCAAGGAGGAAAAGCACAGGCCTTCCTCAGATGTCATCAACAGAATTGTTACTAGACTGAAAAATCTAAGCAAGGCCTGTCTGTGGCCTTAAAAGAAAATAGAAAATCAAAGAATGGTAATAAGCAACAAGATAGGTGTTTCCCCAAGTGGGCTGCTTAGGCTCCATGGAGTGTAGATAGGGTCAAGTAAGTCTGAGGAATGCTGAGTTAACAAAGGTAAGCAGATGCGTGCACTACAGGACTTCTTGGAGATCTCTCTCTCTCTCTCTCGCTCTCTCTCTCTTTCTGTTTCTTTCTTTCTCTTGGCTTTTCGAGACATTGTCTTGCTATGTAATTCAGGCTGGGCTTGAACTCACTGTGTAGCCCAGGCTAGCTCAAACTCACAGCTATACTCTTGCCTCAGCCTCCAGAGTGCTAGGATTATAGGCATGTGCCAGCATGCTGGGCTCACTTGGAGATTTTAAAAGGCCCCTGATGTTGTGAATTTCCAAGAGGGGCATCTGTTATGAAGAATTTTCTGTAGTATATTTTGTGGTGTATTACACAGGACTAGTCAGTGTTGCAAGGCATACAATATAGGAAATAGTGAACTAGATTCATCGTTAGCAGATTTTTCTGTAAAGGGTCAGAAGGTAAATACTTTAGGATATATGGGCCTTAGTCTCTGTTGCAACTGCTGAACTCTGCCATTGTAAAGTAACTGTAGACAATGAATAAATGGATGATGAGGTGGGAGAAAAGAAATAAAGATAAGTAGAATGAAGACAAGGAAAATTATAATTTTAAGTTATATTTTTAAGAAAAACTGCAGCTTTGGGACACAAAGTTACCCAATGTTACAGTGTCTTTTTCGCTTCCAGGAAACTCCAAAGGGAAAAAAGAAATCCTAATACTGTAAGTTGGGCTCAGCCTTTTCACCTGTAAATTGAGTCAATATCTTTCCTCCCACAAACTTCTGTTCTCAAGGAAGCGGAATTGTTAATCGGCTACTGTATCTCTAAACTTCAAACACATCAAATGGTTTGCATCCTACCTCGCTCACCAGAGGAGTAGCCTGATAGACATTAGTAGTACACATGCTAGATCACTCATCTTGAAGATAATGCCAAAACTACATGAAAAATCCCAGACCATAATGCACCTTCCTCTTGAGGGCCTGTACTCTATTTTCTCTGAGTGTGGACTTATTTAATTCTGTCTAATAAACCTTTCCATGCCTCTCATTGATGCTTCCCAAAATTCTTCTCTGTGACATAAGTCAGCAAATCTACCACCTACCCCAAGGGCTGGGTGAGTTAACGTACCCATCACCTCTGGGTGCCTCCTCAGACTCCATCTGGGCACAGAAGGGCTTCGCTTCAATAAATCTTTATCTACAAAAACAAGCAGAAGACTGGGTTTTGGCCTGTGAACCATAGTAGTTTACCAAACATTGAGCCACATGATCTGTCTCATGTCTCCTTTCTCCTTCAGTCTGCCCAGTTCTGCCCATATGGATGCCCAGTTCCTAGCAGTTTCTTGTGGCAGGGACTGTTGTTTCTCTACCTTTCACTTAAGAGTACCCTCAACACACTAAAACCTTTTGCACTTTAGCAAGGATGCCTAAGGCCCAGAATGGCCTATCTCTTTCTTCTTTTCTTTTCTTTTTCATTTCTTTTCCTTCCCCTCCCTTCCCCTCCCTTCCCCTCCCCTCCTTTTCTTTGGCTTTCCTCCTTTCCTCGTGTTTAACCCCAAAGGTATCCACCCTCTGTTCCCCTTTTACAAGGCAAGTTTTGGGGTCCAAATGGAAAGCAACTCTAAATGATCCCTATTGCGGCTTACCCAGTAGGCTCTTTACTTACCTGCATCTCCTGATTTCATCAGGCCCGTGAGGGAGATGCGTGAAGGGAAGTAGAATGTTACACCTTGTTGGGTCTGGAAAAGGAAGTCTGGTAAGATGAGGAGGCAGGCAGTGGGGGTGCGAGGTAGTGATAAATGGCACGGTTACAGTGCTGTTTCCTGGAAGAATAATCAAACCTTTTCTTTGAGACTCAAGGAATAGAACCAAGACCATCAAGTTGGACTTACAGGGAGCAAATTTCTACTGAAAATGAGGAGTCACTTTGATTTTGTCGAAGTAGGGAGGCAGCAACCTGTGAGCATTCAAGCATTCAAACAGGGGCTAGAGAAGGGATGCTCAAAATTCAGATGTGCTGATGTGATATAGCTTGGGCTCCTATAACAAGTACACTGGTTGGCTTAAACGACAAACTTTGATTTCTCCCAGTTCTGGAGCTGGGGATATCCAAGATTAGGGTGCTAGCATGGTTGGCATCTGGAGAACCCCTCTTCCTGACTTGCTGATAGCCACTTTCTTGCTGTATCCTCACATAGACAGAAACAGAATGCTTTGGTTTCTTTCTTTTCTTACCAGGGTACAAATCCCATCATGAGAGTCCTAGCTTCCTCATCTCATCTAACCTAATTACTTCCCTAACACCCCACCTCCAAGTATCATCACACTGGGAATTAGTTTTAACTTGTGAATGTTGAAGGGACACAGATTCAGTCTATCAGCTGAACAACATTTTTAAGACCCCTTCCAATTCCAAATGTTCACGAGAGTAAAGCTGTGAATTCAAGCATGGTTTTCTTTAGACCATCGATTGTTTCCGCATAGTGTTCTACTACTACCTTGGCTCCCATTGTCCTTAAACATCACCTGTATTTATTGGTGGGAATGAAAAATTCCAGAATATCCCAACTGCAGTGATTGAGGGGATAGCTCACCAACTTTCAGGACACCTGAATGAACACCAATGTTGCTACCTTAGTACAGTTTTAGTATGAGCAGTGTGAACTGAGACAAGACTCTAATTTTGGGACATTCGTCTGCACAGCCCTGTGCCTTTGTTCCCTTGTCAAAGAAGTGAATAGGAGCAAAGGCAAGGTCTGAAAGCAGAGCAATGTGGCATCTGAACATGAAACTCCCAGAGTTTGCAGCATTTGTAACAGAATGGAAACCCAACTCTACTTGGACATAAACACGACACATCAGTCTCCTCAGCAGAATGCTTTTCTCCTTTGAAGTGCCTTTCTCAGTGAGGTATTCAAAGCTTTTAACAAAGCACCTTTTATCCCAGATCCTCAGGATATTTACCTATATTTACCTATCGTGGGTATCTAGAAAACCTGCTGAGGAGGCCAGGATAGATTCTGAGCAAATGGTTTTTGTAGATTTTGTGGCCAGTTTATAGAAATTCAACAAGTAAAAACCCTGCAGGAGTTTGAAAAATCTAAGTGTAATCCCTGACTCCTGTATGAACTGTAGCCTGACCCTTCTCTGCTCATTTTCTGTGTCACAACTACTTGTCTGCCTTTGCAACAGGAAAGTGCCATAGACAATGTTTAAATGATCAAGCACTGCTGTAATACAATAGAACTTTATTTATGACCACTGAAATCTGAATTCCATATAATTTTCACAAGTCATAAAACGTTTTTGTTTTGATTGTTTTCCAATGCTTTAGAAGTATAAGAAACTAGTTCTTGGCTCATACAAAAAGGCAGCAGGCTGCATTTGGCCCATGGGCTATGGTTGGCCCTTTGTGCTAGTCCCCAGGTACATAGAAAGGACCATGATGGATGTGGTCCTAGCCTCATGTCACTTACTTACGAACATCAGACAGTAATCTGAAGAGTTTCCGTGTAGTCGCTAATTGCATAGAAAGAAAAACAAAGGCTGTGATTGGGAATTACTACACAGAGATATCATTTAAAATGGGGACCCTTAAGTCAAATGGAAGAGACTTAAGGATTTGGCCAGGAAAGAGTGAATAAAAAAGGGAAACACCTCAGGTCAAGGGTGAGTCATAAGCTAAACAGATCAAGTGATTTTACCCTTCTTTACAGGTTCTACAGTTAAGGGTTCCAGGAGGTTGTGAGAGACTGCAGTGTCTGAGCCTGCTGGGTGAAGGGAAGGAATGACTTCCTCTTCCAGCACAGCTTGAGTTGTTGTCCAGCCACAGAAAGGAAGTTTCTTCCACCTTAGCGTCATCCTGTGTATTCTCACAGGGGCTCAGTCTCTTTATCCTGCTCTTCATCACTGTTAATTCTTTCCTGGTGCCGGAGGCAGGGGGCAGGGGGGGTCGTCACCTTATGAAGCCAGATGGGCCCATGTAGGATGGGAGTAAGGTGCCCTGGGTTCCAGATCCATTTGTGCCACTGGCTTGTCATGTAATGCTAGTCTCACCCGCTAGCCCAGTGATGGCGAACCTTTTAGAGCTTTCAATGATACAGCCTATGCCAGCACACATGCCAAGGTTTGCCACTGCTAGCCTTTCCTGGTCTGGGAAATAAGAGTATTTTCTACCTGAAGAGTCTCCAGGAAGATGGGACTCTGGGTTCCTCCAGAGAAGCCCCCACTCGTATCTGTTTTAAATACTAAAGATGTATTCAAAATAGAGTTCCACAACAAGCTCTTGGGACTCAGTGATTTGTGGGTCCTCCCCAGGCTTGGGCTTCTGTGACCAGAACCTCTTTTCCAAGTCTGTCTGTTTGGCCCTGAGTTAGGTCTGGGGCCTCCTTGAGGTCACTGGACCATGGCAGTAACCATCCAAGTTCTCTCTGCAATAAGAATCAGGGGAAGTCAAGCCATTTTCTGTGGAAAATGTTCAGTCCTCTCCTGCTGGCAGAATATCAGGAAAGAACAAAATACATGGTTCATGGCAACTTTTTTCAGCATTTAGTTGTAACAGAAACTAGGTAGTGGCCCTTTACTCTCCTGATAAATCAGTGTTTTACCCTGAAATATTTACTGCCTCAGAATGCTGAGCCAGGCTGAGTTCCTATCCCCCTGGCACCTGCAAGTGTCCTCAGAAGTAGCCCTGGGGCTATCCAGCTCTATCTAATTTAAACACACCTCCACTAGAGCTTCAGTCTCCCCAAAATCCTGCTGGGCCAGTAAGCTTCAGCCTTGGGTCCAGTAGGACCCTCTAGGCAATGAATGCTAGCACAAGGCTCTGGACTTCCTTCGTAGACCTCTGCCTAGAGAGTGTTTCGTAGTCACCTGAAACCAGCACTTCTTCCCTGGACATGCTCTGTGGCTATTCCTGTGAATTTCTTACCTGCTCTCTGCCTCTTGGGGGAATCTCTTCTCACAGCTCACATCTCTATGGAATGCTCAGAGAAGCTGACTGAACACCATGATTCGACCCTATGCCCTCCAGGTGACCATCCAGTGGGAAAAAACCCATCGGTACACTTGATCCTCCCAGTGAGGTAAACGAAATCATTAGAATTCAGGCCAGACAGCACATCTGCTTCTCTGGCAGTACCTCCAACCCCTCCCCTGGTTCCATACCATACTTAACAAAATCGGTCAGTCTACATCTCTGTATTTGATACTCGGCCCTAATAGGCAGAGGAGACATGATTGTTCCCTATGGCACAGAGAAACTGAGGCACCAGGATCGAGCCATTAAATATGGATAGAGCTAGAACTGGTGACCCATGTTTGGGTTAAGCATTAAATAAATATTTGTAAACCACACCAGGCTCCTGCTCTGTAGTCTCCCCTGATGTTTCTGTATTACTTACAAAGGCCATTTACCAAGCTCTGAATTAACTGGCATGAAACTGCTTTTAGAAGGGGCATCAAAGAGAGCAGATTTCTGCACATGTAGACAGAGCAGTGTGCAAATGCAATTCTGGTTATTTTGAGCTATTGTACAATGAATTTGAACTTCAGAAAGAAATTGTAAAATAGGCCACAAACCCAGTTCTAAAACCTTTAACCCAGTGTTGTTGGCGACCCAAGCAACCTGCCCTTCTCCACCTAGGTGGCTGTCCCTCTAGGTTACCTGTTAAGAAATTTCCATTAAGCTCAGTAGATATACTGATCTCTTTCTCAGTCCTCCTAGGTAAGCTGCTTATGCAAAATATATAACCTGAGTCCCCCTTCCCATACCTCCTCTGCTGTATTTATTTGGCTTTGTAGTTCATTTACTACCCCAATTCTTAACGTGCCCCGGCCCCTTTATTTGAATAATCTCATCCTGCCTCCAGCTCCAAAAAACTGAGCTCAGCCTGAATCCTCTGAGCCCTCAGGGCCACTCCTGAAGGCAGCCAACACCACAGACCTGCAGCCCTTAGTGCATGCGCTGCCCCCCAGTTCAATCTACACAGCTAGCCTTGTCCGTTTAGTAGCACACTTTAGAATCTGTCTCTTATTTGCTTCTCTTCTAATGTCAGGAGCTACTTTTTTAGCCTCAGCAATTTGTTTCTCACATAAACAATGATTTAATTTCTTCTTCTACTTTCACGATGTACATTTCCAACATTTGTTTTCTCTTTGGTAACCACCTCTTCTCAATCTATATTCATCTATTCTCCTGAGTTTCTTGAACATACTTATTTGACAGCCTGTTGAAGACTATCGTATTACCTCTGGGTCCTCATGTGAGTTGTCTGTCTTTCACACTGTTTCTCTCCCACATGGGCTTGCAGACTTTTGGGTTAGAAGCTCATCTTTCACCAGAGATTTCATCTTAGCATATTCTGGGTGGTCTCCAGAATACTCCCAGTTTAGCAGTGCCTCAACATGACGCTTCCACCCAGGCCTGTGTTAGCTGCTAGTTTGACCCACTCATGGGTGGCTGGTGTCATTTTGAGCTCTGTCACCTCTGTCCTCACTGCTGTGAGTCTTCGTGTCCTGTAAGTGACCCTTTGCTCCCGAGACATAGGTGAGTGATTCAGTGTGACCTCCAACCTGAGGAAGACTTTCATATATTAGTTCTCCAACAACAACAAACATTGTGATCCAGCCCCCAGCTGCATGAAGGTGGTCTTGGCCTTAATGCAGGCAAAATTATTGCCCCTACTGCCCATTATGGATTACCTTTCATCCTTTCATTTTCTCATTTTGGGGAGTATAAGAAATCCCCTATTTTGGTCTCATGCTTAAATCTTTTTCTACCCTTCTCTGTTTGTTGTGTCAGTTTATGTGCCTCTCTCTCTCTCTCTCTCTCTCTCTCTTTCTCTCTCTCTCTCTCTTTCTCTGTCTCTCTGTCTCTCTCTCCAGGGGCACTCTGCCACTGAGCAACATACCCAACCCTTTTTAGTTTGGGACAGGGTCTCACTAAATTGCTCAGGTGTAATCTTACTGCCTCAGCCTCCCTAAATAAAACACTCAAGTTCAAATTCTACTCTTGTGGTCCAGGCAGGTCACTGAGAACTTACATTTTGTTACAGACCCTCAGACAAACCCTGGTCACATTTGTGTACCCTGAGAGTCAGCTCACTGAACAACTTTGTTTAAAAGCACTCTTCACAATTCCAACCTCTAGCCTTCTTTAATTACATCCCCCATTGAGATATTTTCACTTTAAAACCTGTTAACAAGTGAAAGAGCCACCATCTTACTCCTGGCAGTCAGTCCCTCATCGACTGTGAAACATTAAAAAGTACTTAAGAGCTCACATTTTTATTTTATCACATCTGGGGTTGTCCCTTATACTAAGGGTGTTTTTGTTGCACCATGGGCTTTTCAATTACATAGCACTCCTTTAGGACAGAGTATAATATTTTTTTGCAGAGTCAGATATTTAAGTGAATTTTATTGTCAGGTTTCCTTTGTAGTCATTTTAAAGCCAGCCACTGTTTCTTAAACTACCTCTGAGGGTAACTTATCTGTTGATTACACAGCTATATCTTTTTACAGTGTTTCACACCATACAGCTTAAGTGCTTAGACACTGTTATTTTTGAGTGGAGAATTTGTTTTTCTTGGTCAGTGATTTTCTCTGTTCTTTCACATGTAATTTGTGATGTTCATATATTTTGTAATAAGGAACCAAAGGGATGGCTTCAGATGCTTTGTAATTTAAAACATTATAACATAAATTCTATGTTTATATATGCATTTTTATCACTTATAAGAACAAGTCATGCTGATTATACAGTATTCTTCAATACAAAGATTTGTGTAAAATAAAAATTGTTCATAATCCAATCATCTGGGGGCTCTTAATCACTGTTAGTATTTTGAAGGATTTCCTTTCAGGCTTTTCTCTATGCACATTAGTGTACATGTGTATCATATATTTCATATTTGGAATCTGAGTACATGTAGTTTTATAGTTCACAATCTTTGCTGACTCTAATGCGATTTTTAAGTCAGAGCCAGGTGCCCTTTGCTCTCTAGACTCATTTGCAGCCTCCTTCCTCCTTTATGTGATTGGTGAAAAATGCTCTTTTATGGTGTCCTTAATGAAGGGTTTAGGAGAAGAAAACTTTGCTAGAAGGTCATCCACTGCCTTCGTGTCACTTCTGGTTTTCTATACTGGGTCTTGTTATGCTAGATCATGTGCAAAAATCTCATGTCCCTTTTTTTAAAAGTTCTCTCTGAACCTCCATTTTCTCTTCCATAGAATGAGGAGCTGGAGTAGGAAGCAAAACCCAAGCAGAGCCTGGATGCTTTGGTCCAGCATTTCTGGGCAGACACTCTCACTGATACTACACTTTCCTCATGAACATAATGCTCAGCCCCCTCCTTTCTGTGTCCCGAGTCTTTGTTCCCCACCTGCCCAGCAGCCCTCCTTTACCCCCAGAGGTGGTGAAGAGGAAAAGGAGCTCTCCACAAGCGTTCATGCTTTAATTAAACATGATGCCAGCTGAGTAGCAGTACATATTAAAACTTTTATTAAAAATACTGCTAAGGTTCCACGTTAATCAGGAAGCCATATCTTCCCTTAATGGACAGAATTACTCATTAGATCATTAGAATCAGTTGAGACTTCTCAACTGTCAGATTTTTTTTTCCCTAATGCAAAATTCATGTGAGTCACCTTCCTTGTTAGGAATTAATGAATTTATTATCATTTGATTGGCTATATGGTTTTAAGAAAAGGGCACCTGGCTTTGTCAAAGAATTTCTGATGACCCTATGGCAAATGGAAAGATTCAGCACCAAATTACTGGTGTCAGTTCATATTCTTATTTGATTTATCACCTTTCACATGCTTTAAAGCACAACAGATATGATGGCTCTGAGAATGACCATTAAATTTCGTTTCCTCACCACTCTGTTGACAGGAGCTACTAAGTGGAATCTGATTTGTGAGGCTGGTCAGGCCTACTGTCCACTACCTGTCAGGGGATTGGATTTCCAAGATTGTCTCTTTCCTTCCAGTCTTCTTCACCCTGGTTTTAATAGTAGTCTTACAAATCCCAGATGTTTTCTGATGGCCTTAAAGAATTTCATTGACTTTGTCTTATTCCTAGTCTTGGAATGAATGCTACTTTTTATGTCCAGTTTGAAGTGAGGGATGCTAGGATATATAGGTACACACTGGCTCATAGCCACAAATGCAAAGGGGTGGAGTGGCATGTTCTCTCTGGGAAGGAATTCATTGCCAATCAGAGCCCTTTAGGCTGCCACACAAAGAGTAGTGATGAAAGACCTCATGGACCACTTTATGAGATCTGACCTTATTCAAGATACAGCAGCCAGCGTGTAGTCCACAGTGTTGCTAAAGTCCCATGTGCAGTTGGAGTTCCTTATCAAGAGTTAGAACCTGGCCCGGAGTGCTTGGGGAATTGTCAAATAGCTAGAGTCCTTTCCACCATCTGATGCTCTGCTGGGGTCTATTTTCTCAAAGACTGTTTTGTTCACAGCCAGTCCTTTTCTCTTAGAGTTCCCTGCTAGATATGTTCAAATCTTGCTATGGTTTAGATCTAGGTGTCCCCCAAAAGTCTCATATGTTTGGAGATAACTGGATCATGGGGTCACTATACTTATGACTGATGAGTTCATAGCTGACTTGCTCATAGGAAGTGGGGTTTTATTAGAGGTGGGTCACTGGGAGTATGAACAGGAAGGGTCTCTCTCTATTCCTCAGCTCTTTCCTTTTCTCTCTGTTTCCTGGCCATCATGATGTGAGCAGCTTTCCTCTGACCATGGACTGAAACTTCTGTAACTGTGAGCCAATATAAACTTATCCTCCTTTAAGGTATAGGTGTTGAATATTTTGTCCCAGTGATTAACAAAAAGTACCTAAAACAGGTCATAAATCCTTAACATGACAGGAGGGCCTCAGAATTCGGCCCTACTTGTCTCTCCAGCTTCCACTTTCCCATCCCCACACCTCTAGCCACTCTGATTTTCTGTCACTCCTTTATATGTCCTTACTATTCTCTTGCCTCCCAGTCTTCAGACATGTTGCTCCTTTTGCCTGGAACATTTTCAGGTAAAGAAAGATGTTCAGGGAAAGAGATGGTAATTTGTTCTGGACAGGAATGAAGATGACAGCAAAGAATTTAATATGTCTGTAGGCTACCAAAAATACAGAACATGGGGAATCCAAGATATCAGATCCTAAGCTTTGGACCCGAGGGTCATTTTTAGACAGTACAATTGGAATGATCACTGTGAATTTAGGGAAAAGTGCAGAGGGCCCAAAACAGAACCTCCTCTGGGATTTGAGGAAATAAAACATAGTATAGGGTGTGTCAGAAGCAGGTTCAACTTGAGAACAGCAGAGGTCAGTGGAAAATCACAATAACATGTAATTGAAAATAAGAGAAGGAAATAACATTTATTGAGTGTCTAGTAGGTGGCAATATTGCATTAGATATATTACAGCTATACTTTGCTTAACGACCTACCTGTTTAACGACTATTCAGACTTATGACTGAGGCATGTAGGTTGAACTTACAACCTGCCACTTGACTCAAACTTACAACCCACCTTTTCTGTACAGTTCTGTACATCTTGATAAAGCTTTGTCTTTTTTTTGTACACACACCTTGTTTACACAGTATTGTGAATTTTGCTGATTTTACTCTACAGTAGAGTACTGTTGTTTCATGTTCACTCATACATTACAGTACTCCATGTAAGAGTTATGCAAATAAAACCAGAGTCATCAAGTTGGAGTTTCCTTTGATCATTTCTTTGTTCTGAATATTGTAATGTACATACTGTATACAATTCCTCATTTAGCAACCAATTCATTTAACCACCTAGTCCCAGAAGTGGAATTCAGTTATCATATAT
>NW_004624738.1:11462736-11475142 GCF_000247695.1 Heterocephalus glaber | reverse complement strand
TCTAATGCTCATGTTATCTCCAGTGTATCACCCTAGATGTGGCTAGTGCCAGGTATTACCGAGAGATCAAGAGATCAATAGAATGAAGATTGAAAACAATCATTGACTCTAGCTAAAGAAAATCATTGGTAATTGTTAATAAATGAAACAATTTTGAATTAAGGTGTAGTTTTTTAAAGATACATGTATCATCTTTGAGGCATAGTAGAAGTAGCACCGGATTAGAAATACAGAGATTCCATTCTCAAGTGTTCCATTAACTACTATTATCTATTAACTGTCATATATATATATATATATATATCTTATACATATATATGCACATATATATATTTATATTCTACAACCATGCAATAAGGTATATTATTGAAGGTTTCAGTCCTCCAGTTCTTCCTAGGATCATAATCCTGTGTGAATTTTGGTCAATATATATATACACCTGCATAGTGCTATATAAGGCAGAAATGTTGTCACTTTTATTCACTCTTGTGCCCATAGAACATAGAACAGTGCTGAGAATATAGTAGAGACCAAATACACTTGTTTATCAATAAATTAATAAATCACTTTTAATAGCTTAAAATAAAAGTATAGGCTCTGTCATATTAGGAACCTGGACAGTTGAAAACAGTGTATTAAAATCTAATTTCAGGAATAATTGAGGTAAAATATGATGATTCTGAAATTCTTAGTATAAAGTGAATCAAATACAGCTTAATTTTAGGTATAAAAGAGTGTGAAACTAGAATTCAAATTGAAGAGAGGAGGAGGTGAGATGAAGTACATGAATGACTGATCTAAATTGTTCTGCCTGTGAGGTATCCAAATCAGAAAGATGTAAGTTGGTCTGAGCCTTTGCCAAAAATCTTAAATATCAGTAGTCAGACAGGATGTTTATGCAGTTAAAAAACAAAACCAACAAGCAAATATCCAGAGTGCAACAAGGAAAATTCAGTGCTGTGTTTTGGGCTGGACACTTTAGGTAATGCTACAACCAGGGAAAGACACAAATCTTATATATACTATACTATAAACTATAGTATATATAAATCATATATACACTACACTTTTTTGTAAATTAGCCCATTTGTTGTAGAATGTTTGAAAATCTAGGCCTACATAGAAACAAGAAAACAGAAACTACTCATAACTCCAGCAAATATCAATGCCTCACTTTACTGTTTTGGAGTGTTAGTTCTAATCATTTTTCTAGGATATAAAATTTTATTGTAACCCTTGAGTGAGGCTCATTTGGCCATTAGTAGTAAACTAAAAACTGAGAATCCCACAATAACCTGTTTACTCTCCACACCCTGTATATTTTTCAGCTTTCCCATTGCTGGACACAATACCCAAACTCCACAATTTTAAATGATGAGTGGTTTAATTTAGCTCATGGTTTGAGGAATTCAGTCCACAGTCAGCTGGCTCCAAAGCAGGAACAGCATGGTAGAAGGACCTGGCAGAGCAGAACTGCTTAGTTCATGTCAGCAGCTGAAGAACAGAGGAGGAGGATGGTGTCAGAGAGGAATGGGCCAGACTTTATGTAGTACCCATAGCCACCATGGCCACCACATCCACACCTCCATAGTCCAACTAGACACACCCAGGAGCATTCTCTACTAATCTAAGCATTTTTAATTCAATCCAATGAACTTGACATATCAGGATTGCATAATGGTCATTCCTTGTCAACTTCAAACCAGGCACATCTCCTTAAGCCATACATAATCTGCAAATATAATAGCAATTTTATAATTATGCCTAACATGATGCAGCTAGAATGTGCACAACCAGAAACCTAATAATCTCTTCTCCAAAGCTTCAAAAGTTTTAGCATTTTTCAAAAGTCTAAGCCCCTTCTGAGACTCAAGGCAAAATCTTAGCCATGACCCTCTATAAAGATAAAAATCAAGTTACATACTCTGCAGGTACAATAACACAGCGTAAACATTTCCATTCCAAAAGTAAGGAATAGGAGGATAGAAAGGAACTGGAACAAAGCAAGTCTAAAACCCAGCAGGACAAACATTAAGTTCTATTGCTCCATATCTTGCATATGGGGCATATGGTGGTGAAATGTGAATTCCAAAGAGCTCAGCAGCCCCAATCCTGTTGTCTTGCTGTTTGAAACCCACAAAGCTTCTTTCTTGGGCTGGCTGCACTTAGAACTTACAGTTTTCCTCAGCTGATGTTCCAAGTTCCTGGCATCTCTAGCTTCGTGGGTTCTCCAAAACACCTTTGGCTTCATTAGCACAGCTTCATGTACTACCCTCTCAGGGGTTCTTTGCCTGACTTCCCAAGCCCTCCTCTGAAGTATGCATGGAAGCCTCCCTGACTCCATAACTCTTGAATTCGACATGAAAGTAAAACCAGCATCATGTGGATGACACCAAGGTCTACTATTGATGTGAGCAGTAGACAGGCCTATTTGGGCCAGGGCTGCAGTAACCTCTGAGACAAAGATGATTCAGCACAGTAAAATGAATCCCAGGGAACTAATTCCCTAGGAGGGCCTTCTTGAGCAGGCATTTCTTATCCAATGAAAAGTTTACTGTTTTGCACCTTGGAACCTTCGGTGGGTGAGATCTTGGTGACTTCTGAGATGCCCTTAAGGCATCTTTCTTCTTGTCACGGTACAAAATACTTGGTTTCTTTTTTTTTTTTCTCCTTAAATTCTTTTATTGGTACATTTTAGGTATACAACACATTTACATTTCTCATTGGGAACTTGTACCTTTACATGATGTATCTTGGTTCTTATTTTAATGGTGCAGATCTGTTCAGCAACCACCTCTCTTTTGACCTGAAATTTATGTGTGGTTCTTTTTAGGCCAAAATGTAAGTTTCTCAAATTTTCTTGTTCTGTCTTTTGCCCCTGATTCTTGCAATAAGTATGGCTAAAATCAACTAGGAGTACCCATGCCACATTCTGCATTTTGGACTACTTTGAAATTTCTTCCATCAGATCAATTAGTCCACTGCTCTTAGTCTCTGACAAAGTCTCAGGACATGGACAAAATACAGACAAATTTTCTGCCAGAGCATAACACACATAACCTCTAGTCCAAGTCATTGTTCCCCAACTGAAATTTCCTGAACCTGGCTTTTACTATCTGTATTCCTTTCAGCATTCTGTTCTGGGCTTTGACCAGAATCACCTATCAGGTTCTGCTTATTTTATCCTAAGGCTTCTCTAGTCTACTTCTCCAAATCTTTCCCTACTCATTCCACAAACCAGCTCCAAAGGCTTCTAAACCACATGGTCAGGTACAGTCACAGCAACAACCCCACTCCAGGTAGCAAATTTCAGTATTAATCAGCTTTCTACTTGCTGGACACAATACCTGACACCCACAACTTAGAGAAGAACTTAGCTCATGGTTTGGGAAATTCAGCCCAGTATCATCTGGCTCCAAGGCAGGAGCATTATGGTGAAGGGCCTAGCAGAGTAGATCTGCTTAGTTCATGTAGGCAGCTGGGGAGTAGAGGTGAGGAACTGTGGCATACAGTTGTATTTTGCTTTCTCTGTCTTCTCTTCCCTCCTTTCCCCCATATTTTCATATTGAGGGAGATTCTAAATCTCTTACCGCATTCCAGAGTAATTGCAAATTTTATATAAGTAAGGAAATATGCATGAGGTAATTACCGTATGGTGACTTGGCTTCCAACTTGGGTCACTCTGAAAACAAATAGCACTTTAGCAAAGTGGAATCATTTTCAGATATCTGAATCAGAAAAAAAGTGGCAAATCATCTTAATGTTTCCTAATATTGAGCTATTATGCTTCATATAATCTAAATATTCAAATATTTATCTACTTGATATTACAAAGAGATATCTTGGTGAAGGACTTTTTTTTTTCACTTTATAATGATATTATAATGGTGTAAAAAATAGATTTAGATGCGTGACTTCCTTTCAACTTAAAATTATTTCATGTAAATACCCTATTCCTTCTGTTCTTCCTTTTGAGTTTTTACCAGAGATCTCATTTCTCCAGCCTTCTTAGATCCTTTTACCTGTTTTGGATTAGAAAAATATGAGGTCTTTGCCTCACTGCATTTTTTTAAGAGAGTTAAAAATGAGGAAAAATCCCACCCCCAGCCAGACACCCTATACCCATATCTACAGTGATGTGTTAGGGAATGCATAACAACAGATTATTGAAAAGGTAAGATCTCATTTGCCTATTTCCATAGTGTAAATATTCCTTTTGTGGCTAACTTTAAGCTACTGACATAATTCTGTTGAATGTGGAGTTTGGAAGAGAGGCACAGTCCATGCCATTATATAATATTTCCACCAAACAATTGCAAATTTATAACTCCCAAAACATAGATACCAGTAGACAATTAGGAAGTGATGAGTTTTTAATTATTTATTACCTCTGTTGTTAATACATATTCAGAATTTCTCAACCTTGGTACTGCTGACATTTTAAGCTGGATAATTCTTTGTTGTGAGGGTCTGCTCTGTGACTGTAGGATGTTTAGCTGCATCTCTGGCCTCTACCCCATAGCACCTCTGACAACCACAAAATCTTTGTGGGTACTGACAAACATCTCCCAGGGTACAACCTCCCTAGAGTGAGAAACGCTGATTTAATTGTAAGCTTGTATATATTTTAACAATAGTTAATAGTGGCTGATTTGATAGTTGTTTGCATAATGGCATAGTGAGTATATCAGAGGAGATAAACACAGGAAGGTTCCGTTACACTTTCTGAATTTTTTGGTTCCTACATTTTGCCACAGGACTCATCCTATCCTTATATGCACAGCACCATCTTCCTTTTATTCTGTTTTGGGTTTTCTTTGAATTAAAGATTATCTTGACTGATTGCCTAATTTTCTTTGAAAGTGTATAACCCTAGAGTTCCCTCTAAAGCAAATGTGATTTTCTGCTCTGTCAAAGTTAAGAACCTCCCATTGATCCTTATGTGCTTTCTGAAAAGCCACATTCGAGTGGGTATTAGGGGGTGGTAAATGAAAGGGGAAGGAAGGCAATTCAGGCAATGATCTGGATGAATGGCCAACTCTTCCATTTTGGGGGAAATTATGTCCTTGGGCAAGAAATCGTAGTCTGTCCCAATTCTGCATTTCCTGTTTCATCTCTAGGCAGTGACTTAGCCTTTGCAGATATTTAAGCCATCTGCTGCAGATATCTCCAGTTATCTCCCTTTCTGGGCCTTCTCTGACTCCCAATTCCCTCATCCTTTGTTCCTTCTATATACCCAATGCCCTTTCACAGACTAAAGCTGTCAATGGCTTCATCCAAAGCTCCCATTCCACATGCCCACCAGTTCGCTGACGTAACATAACCTATGAACTAATCTGTCCAAATTTGTGAGAATCATTTCATAGCCCTTTGTCCTATATGTGTCAACAGAAAATATTCTATTATCAGTAATATTTGGCTAGGGGTGTATATAGTTTCCTATGGCTGCCACAAGTAATTACCACAAACTGGATGAATTAAAGCAACACAAATGTATCCTCTCACGGTTCTGGAGGCTGGAATTTCAAATTTAGTGGGACCACACACTTCTTCCCAAGACTCTAGGGTAGAATCCATTCATGTTTTTTCCAGTCTCTGGTGGTTCCTGGAATTCCTTGGTTTGTAGAAGTGGTACCTTGTTCACATGCCTTTCTTTCCTGTGTCTGTGTCTTTAATTTCCTGTCCCCTCTCTTATAAGGATACCAGCTTTGGATTTAAGTCTATCTAAACTTGGTTAGAATTACAGCAAGGTTACCCTCATGGAGCCAGTGATGAAGACTCTGTTCAACTCACTATGAGGGGATCAGGAGTGAGAATTCCCTTGCTCCATAAATTATTCAGCTTGTGTGGCCATCGAGCACTGAAACAAGCCAGGTAGTGAGGAGAAGGACACCTTGTGGTTTCCATCTGTCCCACTACAGTTGTAACAGGGAATAAACATTCTTATACTCCTTCCCACCAACTTCTTACTGGGAAGAAGAGACCTCAACGAAAGGGGATGTTTTCCAACCCCATGCAGCCAGTTCAATCCAGGGAAGGGTAAGCAGCAGAGAGGGCTCATGGGGATGGCTCAGACCTGATCAAGGAGAAGCAGGAAGCTGGAACACAGTGTGCATAGGGCTGTCCAACCAAGTGCATAGAAAAGCCAAGAGACAGGGGGAGGGGCTGAGGCTGTGTCTGTGGGGACCCTGGGTGCCATAGGGATTAAGAGGCATGTGCAGCCCTGGAGGAGACCCAAAGGGAGGAGGAAGGGGTACTGGGACCCTCTGAGTATCCAAGGAGCCACCAGCTGTTAGCAACTCAGGGATCCCAGGCCCTTCCCCATCTCCCTCAGGTGGCTCCCTGAGGTTTCACCTTCTGAGTTTTTAGGGAGGGGCTTCTCCAGGGACGATATTCCCAGCTTTTAGTGTTGGTAGCCTTGACTTTGTACCTGCGACAGTGATCAATCTTAAGAAAATTGGCCAAAGGATAAAGATGAGCCTATGAGAAGGACAGCAGAATGAGTGGAACCCAAAATGGACTTATGTACTGAAAAACATTGTAGACAGCCCAAAAGCTTTATTTCAGCTCTGATAACAGTGAGAAAGAGGCTAGCACTCAGGGGAGACAATGTAATATACATAACTAAGGTCCTATACATTGATTATTTTTGGCAAAAGGAAGTTTTATCTTCCTTCTCTTACCAGCCACCCTCTGCCCCAACCCCTCCTTTTTCCCCTACTTTGGTTCCTTGTCTCCCTCTTCTCCTGACCCTTAGTGAGAAAAATCCCAAACACAGATTCCTAGGTGTTGCTTTGGAATTCTATGTTTATTTCTATCTCTTTAAATTCCAGCAAAGCCTGGCCTTCACCAGATGCCTCTGGTGTTTTATATTCTTCCTTCTTTCTAGCCATCAACATTCATGTTTCATAGCTCTGAAGTGTGATTGAGGAGGCGGGCATTCTTGCTTGCCTCCCTGCAGCCCTCCTACTTATTTCTCCTTGTTGCTTTCTGTGCTTCCATCGGTTTAGCATTCTACCTGTGGCTGCCCAGATGCCTTGGTAAGCCAGTGTTTAAGTTCCCACATTTAAGAATCTTTGAGCTTTTTTCTAGTGACAGAAAGGAAAGAGTGAAGAATTAGTTTGTCAGAATGAGGAACTCCGAAGGACCTCATAAATGAAATTACTTTAGAAGGCATTGGTGTTTTGTTTCAATATGAACACTACTGTGTTAAGGAAATAATTAGTGATATTTGTTAAAGCATAATAAGGGGGAGTTTATTTAGAACTATTGCAATAGGTATATGGACCCCTGCAAAGGGATTTTACAGTGAGCGAGAGAGTGTGCTCAGTTCCCAATATGTTGTGTATAAGTGGGAACTTATGGTCAAGGAGCAGGTTGGGATCAGTAGGTGGGAATTAATAAGAGGAAACATTAGGATAAAAGGGATTCTGCCTAAACCAACTAAACAGGAGTCTGGCTGAAGAGAGGCCAGGGTGACCAGACGTCCTACCTACCTACAGGATAGGGGAGGATAAGGGACACAATCAGAAAGGTGATCAAATCAAAGGTGGTCAGACATTGTGATTGGAGGGGCTTTGCTGAACTAATTATCAAGATTCTTGCTAAAACTGGATTTTATTAAAGAGTACAAAGATGGATCTAATAAAAGATTCAGGAGCTTAACTAGTTCAGCCGAGCAAAGAAACATTGTTAACTGAACATGAACATGAGTCTTATGTAAAGAAAAAAATTAACTAACTGAAAACAGACCCTAGAAATATGTGTGATTCGGGTCTAGTGCTGTAGATAAATTAGTGCAGTACAAATTGCTGATCAATTTTTAAGGAATTAAAATATAATTCAACTATCAGTAACAATATGTTCAGAATAATTTTTTGATTATTAAGAATGCACTTGTTCTTCACAGAGTGCCTCCGGGTCATAATTACATGCATCAGTTACCATTGTCCTGAAGATTATGAAATTGCTGGCTGATAAAGAAGTTCTTCTGATGGCAAGCCAGACAAACTGGCTCTCCCTTTGGGCAGATAGTGTTCCGGGGGGACTTTGCTGCCTTACTCCCTGACACTTAGAGAGTTTGACACAGTGACCCCCGAAAGCCTTTCTATACTGGCAACTTGACAGCTAACTAGAGGGCCCTTTGCTGTTCATTTTCTAATGTGCCCACATCCTGTCACAGGGATACCCACTCCCTGGCAGTCGATTCTTAAAGCCAGTTCTCTGAATATTGATCAAACCTATTTATCTAGGTAATAATAGCCTGAAAATACAGCCTACTGGTCTAAAACATGGAGATAGTACAACATTCTCTGGCTTTGTGCAATAATGGTACAGGTAGCCAATGCTTTGGGACACTGTTGTTATAGTCACAACCTGAAGACAAGAAGACAGTGGGGTCTTAGGTTTTGAGGTTGCTCTGAGGCCTGTGATCCTAAAAGCTGGGTGTCCTAGCGCAAGCCACAAATTCCGGGCCTCTAAAGACCTGCGTTATGGTTCCAGGTCTACTGTTCAGTGGCAGTACAGCCTTGAGCAAGCTGCTCCACGGTATCCTCATTGTGCCAGTTCAGTACCACCTCATCGATGCCAAAACTTTTCTTGTTGTGAAGATGTTTCCCCATCTGAAAACGGCTGAGTGATGTAGGGCTTGGTGAGAGAGGTTCTCCACCTCCTCCCAGCAGGCAGCTCTGGGACACCATGGCAGTTGTCCTGCCCGTGACCCTCACTTGTCAGTCATGCTGCAGCAGACCTTTTCCCCTGAGTGGAGAAGGCACATCAAAGTGCAAGTGAGGGAGCACAGTGTTATTGTAGTGGGAGCTGCAAACTCGCTTTACTGTATAAGTAGGCATAAATCACTCATAAGGTTTGGTAGTTTATTATCAGTAGCAAAATACTTACAGTACATATCGCCTATCACCACTCAAGCCATGGTTGGGCACTGCAAAAGTGGTAAGTCTTCCTCCACTCCCATAGCTCTCATGTTTGTGTTCAAGCTATATAAATGTAAATAAATACGATGATGATGAGACCCAGTATGTGCCAAGAGAAAGCATGCAAGACGCCACCTGTCAGCATCCGGTGTGATCCTAAAAGAGTGGGACTACCACAGGGGCAGCTACACCTTGCGGTCTAACCTGCAGGCCCAGGAGTTAAGAGTGGCTTTTACACTTGAAATGACTGAAGGAAAATCAAACCAGAAAACTATTTTGTGACAAGTGGAAAATTATATGGAGCACAAATACCTGTGTCTGTGAAGTTTAGGTGGAGCATGGCCGTGCTTGCTTGTTTGCACATCATGTACAGCCCCTCTCTCTGCAACAGCTGAGTAGTTGCAACAGAGACCATCTGGCTCACAAAGCCTAAAATATTTGCTCTCTGGTCCTTTACAGAAAAAAAAAATGCCAACCTCTGGGATAGCCTGTGGTTCACCTTACCTCAATCCTCAAATCTATAGAGAAAAGGGCAGCACTTTTCCTTCCAGTCTCATCGCTTTCTCTATGAACAGCTAGGATAACCACAGAACTTAGTGTCCCAGTGAAACTTTTCTGAGAGTAGAAGAGGACCCTTTCTGGGAAAGCTTTGACCCTGGATCACCACATTTAAAATCCTCAGTGTGAACAAGCCGAATTAAATTTGTTCAAACCAGAGGTTGAGGCTCTATTGGGCCAAACTTGCTGGATTCATTCTCTGACCCAGAAGAGGCATCTCTGAGCCCAGGAACGGAAAGGAGAGCTGAGCTGAGGGAGAGTTGCCTCTGTGTTCTCTCGAGCTCTGCTCTACCTTCCTACCCTCAGTGTTGAATCTTGATATTCATGCTTGCTTTGGGAAAGATAAACTACTTTTGAAAATTTTTATTTTCAGTACATAAAAGAATATTGAATACAACAAAATCACAAGCTCTCACCTTTATTTTTGAAGTTCACCAAAACTGCCCATCATTCATGGAGTAGTTATTTGTATGGAAGATCAAAAGTGAAAGATGTCAAAAAGAAGTGAAGCTGCTGACAATCCATGTTTTCAGGAAATCAAGAGCAAAATGCTAAGTATTTGCCTCAGACTGGAGAACTGACACATTAGCATGTAGCTGAACTGAAAAGAAAATGCTTTTCAAAGGCTGGGACCTTTGGATCCCCCAACTAGTTTATCTCGGGGAAAAAAAATAAAAACAAACTTGATTCACTATTGTAGGGGCAGGAGGAAAAGTGTTCTCTTGGAAAAGCTAGGTCTATATCATCTTGGGCTTTATATTTCACTGCAAAATCAATGCTTTGAGTTGTGCTGAAAAAGAAGCTCACAAACTAAACCAGTTATGAAAGACACATGTAATATACATTAAGCAACATCCCGGAATCATAAACTGCCCCCAGTCTGGAGACACAGGATCAGCTTCTCCATGTACAGGGGACACATATTACTCCTCGTCCAGGTGTCCTGAGGCATGTGCTAACAGGACACCCTTAGGGAAAGACTCCTTCGTGGGAGCGAGGTGAGCTAACTCAGGTTCAGAGGGCAGAAGCAGGGAGGCACAGACTGAAAGCAGTGATCCAGGTCCCCCTCATGGGGAGGTAAGGCTGCAGCTACCTCATCCTCACTGATTCTCCTGTTCCAGTGCTCTTCCATCTGGGCTTTGTGCCCTTGCATCTGGGACTCAGCTAGAAGTTTTGCAGAGTTGCCATCCTGAACTCTGTGAACCAAATAAGGATTTTACTTCCCCAGCTTTCGTCTTTTATTCTTTTGTCATGATCTGGTAGAAGAAAAGGGATACTTGTTGAATGGTAAAATTTGGGCATTCGCCCTGGATGTAAAACGGCTGCATATTTTTGGTGGGTGACAGTGTGGGCATAGATCTTCCTGATTCACTTACAATCACACTGCAAGATTGTTACCCACTTTACTTTCTTCATTAGGCCAACATAATGAATGTTAAAAGTGCTCTTATCCTGCAGGTTAAGGACAGAACCACTGAAAGGTGCAGGAGCATGGTAATCCATTCCTGTAATACTAGCACTCCTGGAATGCTGAGGCTAAAGTATCACTGAGAATTTGCAGCCAGCCTGGGCTACATAGTGAGTTCAAGGCTAGCTTGAACTCCATAACCCTGTCTCAAAAAACTAAAAACAGAACAAACCAACCAGACAAAACCACGGGCCCAAAGGACAGTGGGCCCAGGTTTTGAGCCTTCTACAAAAGCCCAGAATATACCAAGATGAATTCTGGGTTTTAACTAAATGTAGTTAAAATCTAAAAGATGAAAGCATTTTTCAAACTTAAAATGAAATACACATGGGTAATTATTTTATCCCCAAATGTACATAAGAACTAAATTGAACAACCGTTCATATGATTATATAAGCATGAATATCCTATAATCAAAAAATTATAAGAAAATGCAAGAATATAAGCACAGAGTCCCCTAAAATAATAGGAAGTAGTTGACATATTTAAATATATATATAAAAAGATTCACATAAATAAAAAACAAGCATTAATATGGTGTGTTGGTTAAACTTGATTGGCTTGGGAGTCACCCAGGGGATTGGTGGCACACATTTCTGCGTGTGTCTAGTGGGCAATGGAAGTGTGACATTAGGTACTATATTTTGTTCTTTTCCACTTCTTCTCTATTGTTGCTCCCCTGCTTTGCTTCCTGGCTACCATGAACTAAGCTACTTTCCTCTGCCATGCCCTTCCACCATGATGTTCCTGCCTTGGACCAGCCAAGAGCTTAATTACACTTCTCCTTTAGGTTGTGGATGTCAGGTATTGTGTCCCAGCAATGGGAAACCTGACTAATACGTACCCCCCACACACATACACACACACAAATGAGCAACTTATATGAAGCAACAATTCAAAGAAAAAATACATAAAAAGATTAGAAATTGGATAGAAATGATTGAGATGGCAAGTAATCAAAAATACAAATTAGAAAACAAACCACATTCAACTGCAAAATTAGCAAAGTTTTTGAGTGGTCATAACACAATAATTCCAGTGAGGAGGCAGTGAAATAAGCATGCTTTGTTTATGCACATAGCAAGAATTTAGACCGAAATAAGCCAGACTCAGAAAGTTAAATACTGCATGTGTTCTCTTATATGAGCAACCTAAAATATAAATAAATGAATGAATAAAATAAAGCGGTGATGATAGGAAACTAGAAGGCAGATTCTTAGAGAAAAAGACCAGGAGAGTAGAGAGGAGTGGGAGAGGAGGGTTGCCATAGTTACTTCTGGCTGCTAGGACAAAATACCCAACACCCCAAATTAAAGGAGAGTTTTCCTTTGGCTCCCAAACAGAAGCAGCATGGTGGAAGGGCATGGCAGAGGAAAGCATGGCAGCCAGGAGGAGGGAGATGAGGGGAAACGGAGGTGGAGACGGAGATGGAGATGGAGATGGATGATGG
>NW_004624738.1:11437387-11462636 GCF_000247695.1 Heterocephalus glaber | reverse complement strand
AATAAAGGTCTGTTTTCCCACCATGGCCGGTGTGTTCCTTCCCGGGTGGTCCTCACTGTAGTCAGCTCCTTGGAGCATTTGGTAAGGCCCTTGGTCTTACATTCTGGAGGCACCGCTGGGATCCCTGGGTGTGCTCCACTCCAGCTGCTTGAAGCATTTGGTAAGGCCTTTGGTCTTACATTCTGGAGGCACCGCTGGGATCCCTGGGTGTGCTTCACTATAGTCAGCTCCTCGGAGCGTTTGGTAAGGCCCTTGGTCTTACAAAAAGACACTAACTTTCTTTTCTCCCCCTACAACCTAACAGCTTTGAATTCAGTAGTGACTTATCCCAGCTGCATCAGCCTCCGGAGCAGGAAGTGGACCAGGACCTGGGCCAGAAGCACTAAGAATCACTTGGCAGGTGTGGAATCCATGGTCTCAAACTCAGGACCCAGGCAAGGTTGGGCAGCCCCGGGACACAGTCTCGGGCCAGCTGCTGAGGCTCCTTCTGGAAGCCTGGAAACAGGACACTGTGGCTCAGACCTATCCGAAGCCCTAAGATGGCTCTCCACGGTCACCAGGCTTCACAAGCCCCCAGGACAGCTGCCCCCACTTCTCCCCGCTCCTTTTCCCCACTCCTTCTGCCAGCTCAGAGCTCAAGGAAGGACAGGCCTAGGAAGCAGCCTCTGACGGAAGACACACAAGGCGACGGGGTGTGGCCCCAGGTTCCCTGTCTCGGGGACAGTCCAGCCCCTGTTTAGTGAGATAGATGGAGTTAATGAAGGACACCCAGGGAAACAGACTAGCATGGCTGTGCCTAGGGGCACGTGGCCACTCTGGAGACATTTTGGTTGTCCTAAGTGAGGAGTAGGGAAGAGAGGGAGAGGGGGAGGGGAGGAGGAGGAAGAGGAAGAGGAGAAAAAGGAGGGAAAAGGGGAAGGGGCAGGGGAGAGAGCAGGAGGAAGAGAGGAGGAAGAAGTAGGAGTAAAGGGAGGAGGAGGATGAGCTGAGGACATGAATACATCCTTGTAGGCCACACCTCCAGTGACCCACCGCTCCAATCAGACCCACTGCCTAGTAGAACATTCACTTGCCAAAAATGCCACCTCTAAATACTTGAGAGTTTTGGAGGACATTTATATCTAAACCATAAAGGGGGAAAGGGGTTGAAAATGAGCAAAATGTGTTATATACATGTACCGATTCCCCCCCCCCAAAATCACTATTCTATAATACAAACATGCTCACACACACACAGAAGGTAGACTGATAGAATACCTTACAATACTTCTGAAAAGCCATTGGCAATATTTATCAAAAGCATTAAAAATGTTTTATGTTTTTCAAACTAATAATTCTCTTAGAGATTTATGCTAAGATAATAATTACAAAGCTTGAAGAAAAACATATTCCAGAAAGATTTTAGTACAACTCTATAAAAGGAAAAACCCTTGAAAACATGCTAAATGTCCTCAAATAAATATTAATATTTATTTAACTTCATAGAATATTCATTATCATAGGAAAATGCTCATGAATCTCTGGAAAATATAAGCAATAAACCTATATATAAAGTTTGATTCCAATTTTGTGAAAATGATTGCCAGACAATACATCAAAATATTAACAGTACATAACTTTCTTTGGGTGTTAGGATTACAGTTGATTTTTCCTGCTTCGTTGCATCATCACTTAAAATGAACAGTTACAAATTTTTAATTATACATACAAACTAAAAGGAATTTAGGGTTTAAAATTTTGAATAATTAAGCAAAATTAAATAAATTAAAGATGATTATGAATGACAAAGGAGAAAGTATGGCTAAGAAGTTGGATGCCAATGTCCTTGATACACAAAACCATGCTATATAGTATTGTCATGGGAAATATGAAATATGAAATATTGCATCTCCCAAACTGTTAACTGTATGATACGCTGAGTCTTGTTCTCTAGAAATCGAAGAATGAGTCCCAGGAATGACAGAGGTTAAAAGTAGGAAGATATTTATTGATAGGAAGGCTCCTGAGGGGCAGGAGGGGTCCCGAGTGGGCAGGCCAAGGACCCCACTTTACAGAGGAGTTTTATAGGGTGAAACCCACGTGGGTACAATGCGGGCCACAGCCATGAACATCCAATAAGGTTACAGGTACAGTCACCTAGGTAACAGTGGTCCAATTGGGAAGCGAGTCACGCAGCAAGCCTGGATGGAAAGAACAAGGATCCTCCTAGGGGGCCATGGGTCCAGAGGTCTCTGGTCACTCCCAGGGTGGTTGATGCCTGTCTATACTTCACTAAGCCCAGTTCTTTGAAGAAGTATGTGGGTCTGGTCATCTTGTCTCCATCTTGAGGCCTGGTTTTCAGCTGATGTGGTGCTGTGGTTTGTTTCACCTTTGTCCTGGCCCTCTCCAGGATTTAGCCCTATATGACTGCCTATAATATTTCTACCTAGCTTTTCTATCTATAATAGTATCATATACCCAATAGAGGAAGCTCCAAATTTAGCTGTAAGTTTCCTAGCAGCATGCAAAAAACATAAAATGCTTTCAGGTACAAAATTCACAATGTATCCAAGTCAAATCAGTTGTTTAACAAAAATATGTATGGTCTGAACTCTGACCAGAGAGCAGTGTTTTACATCAATCTTTAAAGAGAGACCAACACTAAACAGCATCTGAATACTGATCTAGATAGTACATTTTAGGTGGTATCCTTACAGTTACCTTAAATGTAGGTTGCTATTCCCATACCAAGGTGCAAATCAGAAAAGCATGCTAATCATCTGGCTAAACCCAAGAGCAGACTCTAGGATGCTTAGATCAGGCATTCCAGAATGAGCTCTTCCATTTGTGGAGTACATACAGATAAGTGAGGATGCTTTCCTACTCTGAATGCCTCTGAAATAGTTACAGCGCATATTACCAACTCAACCTGTTTAATCCAGGCTTTTTCAGATTTATTTGGCTCATTTCTTTCCCGAATCCCTTTTAACACTCCTGTGAACAAAACATTAGCTTTTCTCAGTTTTTCTTTGATAGCAAGTTTCCAAGGAACATTAATAGCCCTTAAAATTAGGGGAAACATCACTTAACAAAAAATCAAAGAGGAAGCCTGGTTGCCCCAATGACTGCACCTGGACTCACCATGCACATCTCGGCTTTGCATTGAGTTGTGCCAGATTTGACACAAGAGTCGTTCCTAAGGACTCCTCATGGAAGCCAGATTTAGATTTGATGGGATTTTTTTTTATAGCATACTAAATTTTGGGAGGGCTCTTTTTTTTAACTTCCACCCCTCTTGCCACACCCTGTTTTGCTTTTGTCTTTCTACCTACCTAATGCTCCAAGATTCAAGAGAGAAAGAAACTATTTTTTTATTTTTTTGTGTGCTGTAACTAGAGTGGCCAGGATCCTGGGCTGGTAAAGGTAATAACTGTTGATAGAAGAAATACATCATGCCTCTAATTACATTTACATGATAAATAAATTGGTGGTCTCACTTGTTTAGTAAACAAATTTAAGCAGATAATGAGATTTCAAGGGAGGCTATAGAATGCCCTGAAGGCATATGCTAACTACTTGCCTTGTTACCATATTTTCTCTAGAAGAGTTTATGAGGTTCATCATGTGGTTGTGCTTACAAGCAGTAGAGCCATTGGGAAACAGCAAGAAGGCATAGGGGACTACCTTTCCATTTGTGGCCATCGAAAATATCAAAGAACAACACCTAAGAAAGGGTTTTTAAGAGTAAGAAAGCTGACTTTTTTTATGCTAATTGAAACAGGAAAAGGAAGAGGAAAGTTGGAGTATGTTGACCTTGGTGATAAAAATCAGGAAGCTGAGCTCAGTGAAGGTTGGAGTTAGAATTCTTCGGAAAGGTCTGACTGACTCCTGTTGTTTGCAGAGAGGACTTTGCTTCATCTGGGGGTATAAAAAAGGGCAAGGGAGTACGGGAGTACGGTGGCATCAAGGAAGTTTTCTTGAACTAACAGAGAGGCAGGCTGCCTGCCAGAGCTCCAGTGAGCAGTGTAACTTGGTTCCTTTATCTCTAAATACAGACTAATACAGTGAAAGGGCTGCTTTGCAAATTTCCAAGCATGTTGCAAATGTTTAGTTTTATTACTATGTATAAATTACAGTACGAAGCAAAGCGTGGTAGAAAGAAAAGGGAAAATCACAGGAAAAAATGGAAATGAGCCTTTTCAAATGGGAAGGAGATCAAGGGTTGGAAGGAGCAAGGAGGGGAAGGGAACAAAAAAGAATTAAAATGTGTCATGAACATGTACAAACTCCCCACAATAAATGTGATCATTATGTACTAATAAAAATACATAATTAAAAAAACAACAACATCAAAAAGAATGCTGGGTTTGAATTCTGACTTTTGTTCTTCACGTGGACAAGACATTGGAAAAAATTCTGTTCATCTCTGCTTCAGTATCTACATCTGTCCTTCTCTGTATCTGCACCTTGTACTCTCTCTCTCAACCACACTCTCTCCATTTCTTCCTATGAAGCAAATGGGACCACATCTTGGAAGGTGATTTTGATGCCAGGTTTCAGAGTCTCCTGTTTCTCGGAATTATTGGGAGGGTGAAAGTTCTTTAGAGCATGAACACAGAAACTAACAAAATGAGATGGCACCACAGTGCCCCTTTAATTTGCTAAACCCTGCAGAAACCTAGCAGATGCAGGACCTGGGAGCATGACCAGGATGGGATGTGTGAACAATCTGTCACACCCACAGCACCCACTGAGTCCCAAGACCCTAATTTGGGACCTAGATATCAGACTGGTCTAAGGAGCTTCTGCCTCAAACTGCCCTACTAGTGACATACAGAACCAAATCCATTTTGCGTTAGAAAAAACAAGACAACGAAAAGCACCCACAGAGGGAAGAGGAGAAGACAGTTAAGTTACTTAAACATTTCTTTCTCCATGATTGCTTCTGCAAGAAGGCTGTTTGCCTCTCCTGGACCTGGATAGTGTTTCATTTCTAATACTCTGAGGCATTCATTCCATTCTGCCCTGAGGTATGGTTCTGTCTATGCAGATCTTCTCTTCTTTAATAAATGGCAAACAGCATAAAGTTGGGGGTGTGTCTTCACAGCACCAGCCCCATTCTTTGCACAATTGGCTGAGTGAACGATCAGCTTGAATCTGCACCTAAGGATGGGGCAGAGGCAGAATCTTACAGTAACTGCTACCCTGTACTCAGCTCTGGAGCCACCACATACTCATGCCCACTCATCCCTTAGTCTGAGCCTTTCCACACCTTTCCCTCTGCCTAACAGGCAAGGAAATGAGGCAGAATGGACCTTGAAACCTTCTCAAAGCAAAAACTTGGCAAAGCCAAATACCCAGTCTTAGGAATGATTCCAGCTTAGAAAGAAAGAATATGAGGATGTACTTCAGTGGTAGAGTGCTTGTGGAGCATGAGCAAGGCCCTATGGAAGGGAAGGAGTGAGGGAGGAAAGGGAAGGGAAGGAAAAAAAGGAGGGGAAAAGAAAAGGGAAACTCTTGCCAGTTTGGGGGAACCAAAAGGCTGGGGTCCCTCACTGCACCCTGATTGCCCTAGTTATCTGTGATGGTCCTGATTTCCTGGAGCTCTGGGTCTTGGTGCAAACGATTTCTATTTATCTGGCCTTGACCTGTAACCTAGATGGACCTGAAAGCACACCAAGCCACCCTTCACCTACCCAGCCAGTCCTCCAGAGCACTGACAGCAGGCAATGATGAGGAGAGCCTGGTGGGAAGTGGCCCCAGAAGAGTGGTCCTAGGGACTGCTTCCTTTGTTCTGGGACTACAGGTGAATTCCACCAGGTAAAGCCCTTCCTTTGAGCTGTTGCTCTGCACAGGCTCTGTGCCATGTAATTCTTAGCAGAACCACATGGTATGGCCTTAGAAGCATAGAAGACCTTGACCTTTGGAAAAGAGACACTGTACGTTTACCCGTACTAATGTGTCCCTTCATCCTGGCCCTTGACACTCTTTCTGCCTGACACATGAAGAAGCCATAAGAGGAAGAGCATTTAAGCCATCACTCAGCAAAACACCTCAGAACTGACCACCGCTGAGGCCATGACACGAGCTTTCTGTTCAGCTTCTTTAATTCCCCGTTACTGGGCAGCATAAACAGCCCCAAACCACATCGGGGCCTGTCTTTGTTCAAGCTGAACTAAACTGTCATATGGACAGCAACTTTCCCTTCCACATCTGTTTAGCGTAATTTACAAATCACAGCCTTTGCACTTACACGATCTGTACCACATGTTGTTCATCTTCCTTATTATCCTAAATTAAAGTGTTGTCTGGTATCTGGGTTTTCTGTGCTTACTGTAATAATGGAGCTCTAATCTGACTCCCAATCAAACTTTGGGAGAAAGCATATGGAATCAGAGAGGGTTATGCAAACTCGATTTCTAGGTAGCTGTAGCACGAAAAAGGAACTTCACTGTGCCTGGCCCTGAAATTTTAGGCTTTGGCGATGATGACATTCAGATACCAGTACTGGCCTCGTGGTTTGGCTCCTGTGCGTGACAGAGAGAAGGAGAGCAAGAGAGGACACTGAAGCGAGTGCATCTGGGCTTCATTAGTTGCAATGTAATTTACAAAAGGCAGCTTTTCAGATGTTGAGATAATCAGCAGGCTGTTATCGAGGTAGCGCACGATAATCATGGGTTGACATGAGCAATCCATGCTCAGTGAGATAAATGGGTTTGACTGGCAGGGCAGCGGTTGGACTTTAATAAAAAGTAAATTGAATATTTTTCCTGTGGCTTAATATAAGAATCATCTGGACTTATGCATAAAACCGGCACAGTAGCAAAAAGCCCTGGCAGAAAGAAAGTGCCACAGTTCTAAGTCTCAGAGCCAATTTCTGTGTTATAAATTCTGTGGATGTTTGGGCAGTGGTTGAAACTGGGATGGTTGGGGTGAGGAGGAGAAAGCTATGCAGGGACCTCTCAACCCAATCTCATAAATCACATAATAATGGGCAAGTAATTTAATAGCATTCTGAAGCCTCCAAGTGAATCATTGCTTTTTCCTACAATGAGTCTGGGGCTGTGGTGGATGAAGAACTTGAAGCTGTTGACTCCTAGAATTATGACCTCTCCGGGAACAATATATCCATGTGTCTAGTGTGGTCAAAACCAAAGTGTTTGCTGAGGGAGGGAGGTCTCTCAACCTTTCCTCTATGTATCCAGTCTCCAAAGCACATGGAACCATCTTCATCTGCAGCACGTATGGTCTCCACACCCATACAGGTCCTACCTTCTTTTCAAGCAACTCTTCTTAGTCTGATGAGTTGGCTTTATGTAGTTTTTCTAGCCTGGCATATATGAGGTGCTCTTGGGAAAGCCTCATGATGGCTCACATATGCTATTAGTTTGCAGGGCATAGAGAAAAAGAACAAAATATCAGCAAAATATGCATCCCAGAGGATATGTGGGCAGTCTGTTAGGGGTTATCTTTTCATGTAACAATACACACGATCTTCAGAGCCTGGTTGAACATTCTTTTATTATGCCATTCCTATGTGCACAAGAATTTTACCTTGGTGAAGGTCAAATTAAATAAGCCACAGGGATCTTTAAGGTACCTGAACCTTGTGGGATAGAAAAGAAAAGCTGATACCTGTATTTCAAGGCAAGTTGATATAAAATATAGCCATCGGTGTAAGGATAAGGTCATCTTTAAAGGTCAGAGAATTCTAAGACTGGAAACCATCTTAGAAGTAATCCATCCATACATGAGGCAATTAGACAAAGACAAAAATCACTTGCCCAAGATCACATGGCAGATTGGTTCAGAGTTGTTCTAGTACCCCAGGCTTTGGGCTCTTGGTCTGGTATTGCCTAACACCCTAAGAATTCTCAGCCTAAGCAGCAGGGCTGCTTAGAGGTACTGAAGGAAGAGTCTGGCAAACTAACAGCTCCCAGAACATCTTAGTGCAGATGGCTGCTACTTCTTCAAGATTATGCTTTCTTGTGTCAACATTGTTTGAACTCCCACCTCCTGTTCAGCAGCCTTTGAATGTGCTTTGTGACATCATCAGCCAAGAAAGAGAAAGCACAGACAGAGACAGCACTAGACTGCCTGAAGGTAAGCTGGGTGGAAAGGTCTGGATTGGAAGGACAGGTGGCTCCAGGCCAGAATTGCACTAACCAGCTGGAAGACCTTGGGCAAGGCTCTTCCCAGGGTTCCTCTGGCTTTGAAACATGGACATAAATAGAATCAACATCCCTGTGACTTTCATGACGGTGATTGTTTTCCTGCAGTGGAACCCTTTGTTTCAGGTGAACCCTGCATTGTCCACACACCCAGCACAAAAAGTGACAGTGGGTAGTTCTGGTGACATGAGGGGGAACACCAGGCCCTGTGGCCCTCCTCAAGTCAGGACTTCAAAGAGCATAGTTAGAGAACTACTGCAATAAGATGTGCCGAGTCCTTTTCAGCTTCAGCAGTTAATGGGTCTATGTGTTTCTTTGTTTTGTTTTGTTTTGTTTGGTACCAGGAATAGAACTCGGGATCTTGTGCTTTCAAGGCAGGCGGTGGAACCACTGAGCTAAATCCCCGGCCCATGGGTCTATGAATAGTCTGGAATCAGGTATCTAAGCAGAGACCATATAAATATAAGAAACAATACCCTGCAACCCTTCCTGAGCTATTACACATCAAGATTCTCTCCTGCTTCTCTTTTCCCCGCCAGGAGTTGCCACCCTGGGCCTGCCAGGTGCCCTTCTCCCAACCTGTCTCTGACTCAAGAATTGAAGATACTTTCCTACAAAAAGAGAGGTCTTGGGTGTTTTGGGAATCAGGTTAACCTGTCTGTTTGGATTGCTGGAAAAGACTAGTCACCTGACAGTTCACATGAAGACCAGCTCAGAGATTCACCGAGCACATGATTTGCTCCCAGATGAATGTTTTAGGCCATCTGGGAAATGAGGAAGTGGGGAAGGAGCTGCTCCTTTATTTTCAGAGCTATGGAAAATATCATACCAGAAGGACGGTCCTGTGATGCGCAGTGATGCATGGAGCTGTAGCATCCCTCACACTGGGCCCTCATTTCCCTTCTCTACCATCACCAATCTTTCACTGCTGTGGCACTGAAACCTGCCCCTCCCTGCATACTCATCATAATTATCTGTGTTGTTTAAGGCCTTTAGACATGTTCCTAACACCAGCCTTAGGGTAGTTCCTCCTTGCCTTTTGTTACACCCGAGGAAAGGAGGAAAGTATAGCTAGGTGCCAATGTAAGGCATACAAGGACTGTTGTAAATGTCATCTGCTTTAAGCTCATCTGAAATGGGTGTTGTTATTTTCAGATAAAGAAATGGAGGCTCAGAGTGGGTAAAAATTACCCAAAGAAAATCTAAATACACTGGACTTTATTTTACAGACCTCCAGGGCTACTTCCTACAAGAACATAGATAAAGGCTTGGACTCCTAAGGAAGGTGACACACACAGGCTGACAGTCAACTAACAGTCCTCCCAAGGACCTGCTGTGGGAGCAGACTGGGGTGTCTGCAGTCAACTAGGGCTTCACTGAGGCCACTGGGTGGGCAGCAAAGCAATCTGAACAGGGAGAGTCACATGTCAGTGGAGCACTAGCTGGGGATGCAGCCTCTGCCATTGCCAGGTTGGCACTGACAGCAGAAGAGGCCCTAGCAGGCTAGCTGGAAGTCAGAGGAGAGTGTGCATGGTGTTAGGAAGGGAGCTGAGGGAGGAAACTATGGGCACTGCCTAGACTAACGCCTGCAGGATGGCCATAGAGAAGGCAGAAAAGGGATTTTGCCGAGGTAAGTTGGGCTGCTTCTTAATGTCTTGTGATTATTGAGGGATGTACCTTTCAGTATATTATATTTCTTTTTCATTTGTTCATTAATCTCTAAAATGTACCTCTATTTCAATTCATACAGCCTTGAACAGCTAATCAATAAGGCTCAGTCCCTCACTGTACACCCATGTACCCACCATCTCATAATAAAATGAGATAATTCCAAGTTTCTTCCTGGAGCTCTTCCTCATTGTGTCTTAGCAGCAAGTCAGGTAGGAGCAGATCAGAAGGTCTTGACTGGGAAGGCTAAGGAGGTGCACAATAGGATCTCACAAACACTTCCCCTTCCTCACTCCGGTTTTCAGAGTCTGTCTTTCATGAATACATCAGGCCCCTCATACAAAGCCCCCTGGATTCTCTTCTGTGGTATGTTTGGTGACCCTGGCAGGCTTGATCGACAGAAACACTATTCCAGGGCCACTGCACAGCATGAGAACAATCTTCTGCCCAGAAAGTTTCCAGAGGGCTGGGAACTCACTCATCTGCCAGCAAAATCGCCAACTTGGGGATTTGGTGCTGCTTCTCTGCAAAAACAGGCGCTGAATTACCCTGCACTTAACAAATGGTTGTCCTGCTCTCCTAAAGCTGCCAACACAAATTGAATTGTATTTTTTCATTGGTGTATACAGAGGGTGTGCTCTAGAGCCAGCACTAATTTCCCCCAAGCAAGATAAATGCACAGACCTGAGCCTGCCTGCTTACATTCTGTCTCATTCTGGCAAATTAAAATGTCACAGAGCTACAGAGATCCTTTAGGTAACACAGTCAGATGAGGGGCTGCAGCGGGGGTAGGGAACGTACCATTTGCTCTCGTGCCTCTGTGTAACTCAGATGACTAAAGAGAGCAAAAACTGAGAAACCTGGTTAAAACATTCACAGCTTGCAGTAAAAGTCTGTAAACGGTGGTGTGGATGGAATCTTCCAAGAAGCAAAGAGCTGTTATTTTGGCAGTTTTCTTAAGAGTTATTTTTACACAACTGGTGTCCTTTCATGGATTTCCACCTCCCTCCTGTTCACCCTCATAACCGACTGCAATCAATTTGTTTTAATTGAGTTCTATGAAAATTTCCATCCAGAGTAGCCACTTCATGAATCAAAGTTCATCATCAAACAAAGTTCAGGTGATCTGAAATGGAATTTGATTTAGAGGCTCTCAGAGGGGAATTGCGGTAGGAAATGGAATTGTGTTTGCAGCTGGGACACTGCTGGTTGTGTCCATCTGAACTCTCTGAAGCTGCTGCAGAATGGTTATTAATAATGGAACACCAGATTTCACATGTTCTTTTCTAGCAGGCATCTCCAAGGCATCAAAGCTTCAGCAGCTCACCTTCATCCCAAAGACATCCTTTCCAGAAAGCGGGTGCGGGCTTGTGTCCATTCCCATTTTCCAGAGCAGAAGAGGCAGACACCAGTACATGAGCAGTAGCTGAGAGAAGAGTCCAGGGCCCACCTCCCCTCCTTGACAGCAGCGACCTGCAAGAGGCCCCAGCCTCAGGGAAATTCTAGGTACTTTGACCCAGCCCTGCCTTCATTCCAAGAGGTCAGGCTTCTCTCACCAAATCTTCATTAACAAGGCCCTGCCAAGAGGCCCTTTGAATGGGATCGAGATGGAGTTTGGAAGCTGAAATATGAGACTTTCTGGGACATTCCAATGGTTTATAGGACCAGCAGGACCAAACATATGAAAGCAAAGCTGTTCCAGAAAATTCATGATAAATGATAGCCAACCCATGGGGGCTTAAAATCAAAAGCAGAGAACACCAACACAGACAGGCAGCAAGAAGCCCACTGTAACAATACTTAACCCCCTCATGGGTGGATTTCTTTTGGGGTGAGTGACCAAGATTGAACCCAAGACTTTCCAACTGCGCTCCATTCCCCAGCCCCTGCCCATTTTTTATTTGAAGCAAGGTCTTGCTAAGTTGCCCAGGCTGAGTTTGTACTTGTGATCCTCCTGCTTCAGGTTCCCAGAGTGCTGGGATAACAGGCATGTCCCACTAAGCCCGGCTTATGAGTCGGCTAAAAGAGCCTTCATACTCACAATCTCTCTCTCTCATGCCCTGGGGGATGGAGTGAGAAGACATTTCATGTCCTGCTTTCCAGGCAAGGAGGCCAAGGCTCAGGGCCATGAAGTGGCTTCTTGTATTGCTTGGACCCAAACGCAAGTCTTCTGAGTCCAGAGCCATGATCTAACCACCGCCCAACACTGCCTCTGCATGTGATGGCTCCACACTAACATGGATGGGAGCTGTGAGGAAATTTTTCAGGTGAAAAGTTCTGACCAAGGACTCCCCTCCTTTGCGGACTTTGCAGTTGAAGTTCTTACTGTCTGAAATTCTTCTCTCTCAGGTCCATGTCTCCCTCCCTTGCATCCTTCAGGCTTCTGCCCAGACACCAGCTCTTCATTGAGGTCTTTTCTTACTGCTCACACATACCCATCAAATCGAGCCTTCTCTCCTGTTTCGTATTTCTCCATAGCCTTTATTGCTTTTTATTTGTACAGTGGACCCTCAAGTTTCTACCAGCCTGACATACGAACAACTTGGGTTAATTAGGTTCATGGAAGATGCATCTGCTTCTTGTTATCTATAGTGCACATTCCCAGGTAAACATCCAGATCACAGTTGTATTGACTTACAACCAACTTGATTTACAACCAGCCTTCGAGAACCAATTGAGTTTGTAAGTCAAGGGTCTACTGTATATTATCTGTTCCTTCCTCTAAGTCCAGTCATGAAAGCCGAGACTTTGTCATGCTTGTTGTTCTATTCCCTATGTCCAGAACAGGAGTCAGCTGGTTCTATAAATGGCCAGGTAGTGTGTATTTTAGGTTTTGGGCAACACTTCCTGTTGCAGCTACTCGGCTCTGTCATGGTGGTGTGAAAGCAGCCTTAGACAATATGCGTGTTCCAGTAAAATTTTTTTGACACTGAAATTTGAATTCATATATCTTTTGCATCATGGAGTATTGTTTTAGTTTTTTCTTTTCAACCACTTAAAATGTAAAAAAATGTATATATATTAAAAATATACCTTACTTGTAGGACATACAGAAATAGGTGTTCAACTGAATTTGCCTTTGCTGGTCTAAATCAGCAACTAAACGAGTATGCAGCTCAACCATATCCTCATGGCTTGTGATGCTCAGCTATGCCCACCGGGTGTTCTAGAAGCCAGACAGGGCCCTGTCCTCCAGAGCTGCCATCTGGTGTTACCTGTAAGGGAGAGAGGCCAGGGAGGCAGTTTTACAAGTTCATTATCAGGAAAGGAGGAGCCAGAAGGTTACTCATCTTCTCTGAAACTTAGCCAGAAATTGGGCTCCCAGATAAAAACTGCTTTGAAACTAAAGAGAGACAGGATGGCAAGATCAGAAGTCTGGGCCTGAGGGGAACAGTGCTGTCTCGGGAACCTGGTGTTCCAGAGAGACCGAGGACACCATCCTCCTGCTGTCCAGCACTGTGTGAAGGAATGTACTGGGCCACTCAGGACGGTGGGCCTCCCTCCTACAGTGCAGAAAAGCAGTAGATCAGAGCTATTTTCTGAAGAGGTAATGCTTAGCTTGGTGTCCCGACACTTGGGAGGCAGAGGCAGGAGAATCTCAAATGCAAGGCTATGACAAGTTCAAGGCTAGCCTGGAGTACATAACAAGATCCTGTCTCCAAAAACAAACACAGAAAAAGGAAATGCTTGAGAGAAGTCTTCATTCATATGTCCCTCCACCATGTTTTGAGAGGCGCTAGGATAGGAGCTAAAGAAAAGGCAGGCATGGCCCATGTTCCTAAGGAGCTTGCACTGGAAAAGATTCATAGACAGTAAACACTATTCCACTAAATTTGTGGCAGGTGCTATAGAAGAGAAACAGTAGGTGCTGTGAGAATATAATAGTCATCCAAATTAGGTGCCAAGGAGAGTGTGTATGTGTCTGGCAGACAAGGAAGGAGGGTGTGCCAGGCTACAGGATTGTTCAAAATCCCAGCAGCATAAGAAGCCAGGTGTGGTCAGGGGCCAAGCCATCCATTAAGTCCAACCTTGAGGTGAGGAATGGGATAAGGATCCTCCTTGAGAGGGTGCCCAGCTCCCCTAGGGCCCTGGGTGCCTGCCAGGTCAAGAGGTTTGGCTTTAGTCTTGAGGTCTAATATTTTTCATTATGAGCCAACCAACTCTCTGGCCTATAATCTTTAGTTCTCCATAAAGAGCTCAAGATCTCTCAGCTAATCTGCCTCATAGGGCAATTTCCAAGAAATTCCCATAGAATTAGGGCTGAACAAACCCACAGCAAACTTAAGTGACTGAGATATTTAAAATATTGACTGAGATGTTCTAAACAAAGCATCACCATTTGGAAATGATGCTCCAGACACTGGCCTGTTTCTTCTCTTTAAAATGTGATGAGACTCCACCCACTTTTTAAGATAAAAACTTGAGTCGTCTCTAGTGAAAGTGAGGAAGAGATGATTTCTGTACTAGGTCAGTCTGGTAGGGGCAGCACATTGTCCATGTGGAATTTCCTTGCGTGTGCAGGTCTTCTTGTTTATAAGCTGCCTCAGTGTGGGGCTGAGTACCTCTCTGAGGGTCTTTGGGAGTCTCTGAGTGTCTGTATCGTTGTTTAGGTCTCCTTAGGTCCTTCTGAACTGCTGATCATCTTTCAGCGAGAGGGTGAGGAACATGCGATGAGCTGCCCCCCACTCCCTCTGGGCCTGTGGACTCTTTTGATGTTTCTTTATTTCTATTTTTCTGTTCTCCAATTACCTCTTCCCCCTCCTCTTTCTTCTTCCCTTCTCCCTGAGTCTCTCGCTATGTGATTATCTATAGTATAAACAGAAGACTTTATTCTGTTATATTTATTTGAAAAGAACTTGTTTCCTGTTTCTATTTCAAATGGCTACTGAGGGAACAGTATTATGTTCTCTCTCAGAAACAGGTAAATAGCAGTTTTTCTTTGCAGATGATCCCGCACAGATCAAATGTTTGCCATGTGCACTCTGCCCAAGGATGCACTCTGCCAGGGTACTTTGTTTCCATCCAGTTCACTCCTGACCGTCCATATTTACTGTTGAGAGAGTAAAGAGTCTAAGAGATAAGTTCTGCCTGCCTGGGGCTCTGAAGATGCTTTCCCTAGAGGTTCATTTTACCAAGTGCTGGGAAAGATATTTCTCCAAGAGCTTAGCCTTAGAACTGGCTCCCACAGAGACTTGTTTCCATCTGGATGAGTAACCTGTGGTTTGGACTGGATGACCTGTAACCTCTATAATCCCTTGTAACCCAGGGGGCTTACCAACACACTCTGTTCTGGTGGTTCCCTCTTCACATACAACATCTTCAGAATTTTTGCCTTCCTGAGCACTGTCAATCCTGCCTGGGCAGAGTCACAAAGCTCCCTCAGATAACAGGTCCTAAAAATTAAGCCAATTCATTATGCATAGATGACTGTGTATGTACATCATCAACTTTTTGCCTAAAACATTGTCTTCCAGGCTTAGTGCCTCTGTACAGTCTTGAGAATTAATTACTCCTAGTTTTTTTGTCTTTTCTTTGCCTGTAGAAATCTGTTAGAATCCTACATTTTAATAGTTGTTTCTTTGGTGCAAGGAGTTTAACTGAGCAGCTCTTAGCATGCACTAGAGAGTCTAATGAGAAATAAATACTCCTAAGTAGCCTCCCCTAGGAATGAAGGATAAACTCTACCCAGAGGCTCTATCATTAAGGAGATTTGCTAATTGTTTCAACAGTGTTAGGCTACTCCCCAGTTAAACAGGAGATTTCTTCAGGTCTTGAGTCATTTCTTATCCTTGCAGGCTATTCCCTGAAGCCCCTAGACAGGCTGGGTGAGGAAAAACTCAGTCACCACTTGCTTGTTAGTGTTTGGTAGTTGTGATGGTTAAAGTGGAGTGTCAACTTGATTGCCTTTGGGACTCACCTGGGGAATTGGTGGACCACCCTTTTGGGTGTGTCATGAAGGTGTGAGTGTGATCTTGGAGTCTATATCTGATCCTTCACCCTTTTCTGTCTGGCACTGTTTCCCTGCTCTGCTTCCTGGCCACCATTAACTAAGCAGCCATGTTCTGTCTTGCCTTTCCATCATGATATTCCTGGCTTGGAGGCAGCCAACCATGGACTGAATCCTCTGCAACCATGACTCAAATTAAATTTCTCCCCCTTAACTTGTGAGTGTCTCAATGATGGGAAAGCTGACTAATATAGAAAACTGGTACCAGAGAAATTCTGTGAGTACACCTGACCATATGATTCAGAAGCTTTTAGAACTGGTTTGTTGGAGGAGTTTGGAAAGGTTTAGAGATGTGGTCTAGAGAAGGCCTAAAGTTCTATAAGCAGGGCCTGATGGGTGATTCTCATGAGAGCTTAGGAGATCAGAATGACAATAGGAAAGGAGACAGTAAGAACCAGGCTCAGTTTCAGATAGGAGTGAAAACTCTATTGGAAATTGGACTAGAGGCCATTTCATGCATGTTACATGCTGCAAAATACTTGTCTACATTTTGCCCATGTTTGGAGACTTTGCAGGAGACCAAGATTAAGGGCAGTGCACTAATTTATCTGATGGAAGAAATTTCAAGGCAGCCCAACATTCAGGCTCTGTCATGGCTACTGCTTTTAGCCATATTTATAATGAGAATTTGTGGGGGAAAAAGCAGAGCAGAAAAATTTGAAAGACTTAAATTTTGGCCCAGAAGGAACCACATATAAACTGGAGACTGAAGAGATTAACATCATTAAAGAAGAAACAAGTACTTTGTAGAGGGACAAGAAAAAAGATTCCTTGTGGGAAACTCAGGAGTCAGCAAGACTCCACCCATTCCAGGCTCAAAGTTATGAAAGTATAAGCCTTACATTTGAAAAGAGATTCTTTGGGTCCCTTGCTTGAGAAGGACCATCCTAGGGAATTGATTCTCTGGGATTTATTTCATCATACTTAGCCATCCAAGCACACAGAAGCTGGTAGAGCCATAGTCTAAGAAGGCCTTGCTATTACTCTGGCTGGTAAAAGATTTTGGCACCTTCTATGTAATTCTGGTTTTATAGGTATACAGAGTACAATGGTTTTGGAGTCAGGGAGGTTTACACTCAGATTTCTGAGAAAGAACTAGGAACTCATGCACTGAGAGGGCAGTGCATGAAGCTGTAGGCATTTGTCCAAAGGTACAGTGGAGACCCCAGGAAATTGGAGATGCCAGGAACTTGAAACATCAGCTGAGGAAAACTGCAGGGTGTGAGTTGAGCCAACCCGAAAGAAAGGGCTTGTGGACTACACCCAGCAAAACCATAGAGCTGGGGCCTTTGGAATTCACATCTCACCACCATGTGCCCTGGATGGTGAACATGGAGTTACAGGACTGTTTTCCCTGCCAGGTTTCAATCCTCCTTTTGCCCAGTTCTTTTCTGTCTGCCCATTCCTTCCTTTTGGAATGCAAATGCGCACTCTGTGCCATTGTACCTCTCATATAACTTGTTTTTGATTCTTACAGAGGTTCTTAGCTAAGAGTCTGCCTTGAGTATTGGAAGAGACTTAGACTTGAATTGTCGAAAAGTTCTGGAACTCTTGACACTATGAGGAAGGGATTATTGTGTCTCAGTTGTACATGTGATTAGGTGGAATTATAACCTTGTGTTTATTTGAAAAGTATGGTTTAAGGAGATATATTTGGGTATCAATTTTGCAAGGAGGGGAATGCGAGAGTCAAGGTAGAGTGTCAACTTGATCAGCTTTGGAATCCTCAGGATTGGTGAATCATACTTCTGGGCATATCTGGGTAGGTCATGGAGGCATGACCTTGGTGTCTGTATCTGGTCCCTCACCCATTCCTCTCTGAAATTATTCTCCTGCTCTGCTTCCTAGCCACCATAAACTCAGCAGCTTTGCTCTGCCATACCCATCTGTCATAATATTTTTGTTTGGGAGCTTGCTGACATGGGCTGAATCCCCTGAAACTGTTGAGCCAACTTAAACCTCTCTCCCTGTAGATGTGAATGTGAATGTGAACATGTCCCAGCAATAGGAAAGTTCACTAAAATAGTGTTGGAATGGGTACTGCTCCTTGGAGCATTTTTATGTCCCTTGATTGTTGTGGTGACAACAAAGGAACCCAGTCTGCTTTCTATGTGCTTCTATGACCTCACCTGTAAAAGAAGACAGTGACTCTCACTTCATTTGGGAAAATAAAGTCACATTTATTGAGCATATTCTATGAGCCACATCCTGTGCCTGGTACTTCCCCATTTATTATTATGGCTAACTTACAAAGTATCCAGTTCATTACACAGATAAGGAATCCAAGGCTGTGAGGCTAGGTAATTTACCAAAGTAATGCAGCTCTTAAGTTATAGAGATAGGAGTAAGTGACTTAATCAATGTAAGGACCTAAAATGACACTGTATTGCTGCTGCTATCGTTGTAAAAGGCCAGGCTCTTTGATTTTCAAGTTACTGATTTAAGGATGAATGAAGGTAGCCCTCATTGAAATATTATGAGGAGTTTTCATGTTGGAAGACATTCAAGTTATTTAAGCCAAATGCAAGTTTAATTTAACTGTCTGTGTCGAAAGGGCTTGCCAATGGTGACATGTGGTTGGAGGTCCTCTGGGTTCTTTGTCTCTGGCCTTCTTCCATGGATGTTGAGAAGGGTGCTGCCAGGAAGCCAGGCTAGAGTCTAAAATCCATGGTGGAAAGTAGAGGGACTTAGCATAACTTGGGAGGGTAAGCAGAGCTGGTCCCTGCTGCAAAGCACACACAAGAGGCAGTTTAAAGAATTGCCGTTGCCACTGGTCACATCACCACCAAGTAATAGCTCTTCCCACCCAGCCCTGCTGGGAAAATTAGTAACACATGCCAATTTTACAAATGAATAAAACAGGACCCAGAAAGGAAGAGGCATGTCCCTCAAATTCACATTTGTTCTTTCCTTCTCTCTAACCATCTCCCCTAACTAGTGGCCCCACCCATCCACATTTTCTGCCTTTCATTACTGGAGACTGTGCAGTCAGTGAGGGACACAAACTGCAGCCAGCACTGCTCCTGCAGGTGGCTGTGTCGTGTCCAGGGACCACTGAGGGACCCAGCATTTGAAAACCCTCCCTATTTACACTTTGAGTCACCCTCCTGAAAAGCACAGTAGCAACTGGAAATCCCACCTGAAAAAAGTCCTCAGTTAAATTTTTCTTTGCTCCTTCTCATTTCTCTGGCCAGACCTAGGGAGTGACACTTGTAGCAGCTACAAAATGTGGTGGTAGAAAAGAAAAATGTCTCAACGCTGTTGACAAAGGAGTAAAGGCACTCTGTTCAATCAACTGTGAGAGAGGCTGAATTATTTATACCGCCTTTGTCAGTAACTGCAAAAGGTAATTTTATTGCTGAATTTTAGTTCAGTTTTTCATTAATTAACCACTTTTTCAGTTCAGTGCTCTGCAGCTAGGCATCAGCCCACTGCACAGTCGTTTCTGAGGAGGGCCAGGGATGGAGGGAGGACTTGGCTTTAGTCTTGCTTCTCCCAGTAACATACAGAGGCTTCTGTGTTTTTGTTTTTCTGCATTTACTTTGGCTGTGTGCTGGTGCAGATATTGGATGTTTCATTTAAGACTCAGTCTCACCCAAACTGTCTGCAATTTAATATGTCATAATATATACATCGGTAAATCATCTCTGTGTCATCTTGCTCAACATTCTGTTATTAAAGCCCATTTTTCATGGTAAAATATTCCTCCAAGAGATGGCATGAGGTCCACACATTCCCAAGCCCAGCATTTAACAATGATAGGCTGAACCTTCTCTGAAAGGAAACCAAGAATTGAGACAATATAGCAGAATGAATCAAGAAAATGCTTTCTTCAAAATGGAATAGGATTTAGACTAAAAAGGAAATTCGGAAGAAAGCTGACATTTTACCTGAATGCCCAGATAATTGCTCCATGTTTTCCAGTTCTCTTGGAAAGTACAAATCTGGTCAGACTTGTCCTAGAATGGCCTCCGTGAGTCTGTGCAGAAATGCCCCTTAAGGAAGAAGTGTGCAGCTTTCCAAACTTTTCCACGTTTAACAATAAATTAATGACACTGTATAACTGTGAAACTTCTGGCTGAAGACATCTCTTGGGGTAAAAATCTTTCAAACATCCATCCTGCTAGACAGTGGACAAATGCTGTGTCAATTCAAGGGAGATACCTGAGTGCCTACTATGTGCCAAGCACAGGAGAAGTGTTGGGTATGTAGAGAAGGAAATAAACTTGGTCCTCTCCCATTTATGAGGAAGTAGAATGAGATATAAAATGTCAGCAGATCCTTCTTGTGGGCTATCAAAAAAGCTAATCTTTCGGGGCTTGGTCATGTGATCTCACTGGCCAGGTTTTTGCCTTGGTTCCTTGAACTCTCAAGAGTCCACTTCTTAACAACATGTAAGGTGCATTTAGGATACCTTGCACCCAACTGTCGTCACAATTCCATGCAGGCCTGAGTCAGTACACCCAAAGCATCTTGTTTCTTATGTGGGGATGCAGCAAGTTTATGTTGCTACTGTTGTTAGTGTTTTAGATATAATGAAGCAAACCAGTAACTCTTCCTCGAAGCCCTAGCAAACTCTGTGTGTAAACCTAAGACATGCAGTTAAATCAGACTGATCTGGCCAGTCACATCATTTGTACTTTTTAAATGACTGGTTAGGATTTAGCCATACTGAGTGACCATCATCGATGCACAAAAATAAATTGGACACTTTCAAAGTGATCCAGGCAGGGTGGTCATGCAGGGTGGTCAGGCTCCATTCTTTGTCTGGTTTTCTGGCCTGGCTTTCCTCTCTGCAGGTTTGCAGCTTCACCACATTTAACTTGCCACCAAGAGCAGCACCAGGTGACCCTCATTAACTAGCCATCCTGGAAGAATCGTGCAAGACAGTACAAAGTGGTTGGGTTCCGATGCACAAAGTTCTGAGTGTTAGCAGTGGGACCACCCTACACCTGCTCATAGATTTTCTTTTCTCTTTGTTTCCTCCCCTTTTTTAAACTGCTCTAATTTGATTTTGCTAATATTGAACTCATTCAAGAGGCAATAAAACCCTTTTAGGAACAAAGCAGAGCTTACGTTGAGAATAACAGTCTATGAGCTTTGCAAGGCACTGCTCGACTGCTGCTGTAGCACTTGCCTGGGGGAGGCAAGGCTGAGCCCAGGGAAATAGTGCTGCTGGTGATAAGGAGAATGGGGGCCACAGCCCTGGGGCAGTGGCCCCTGAGTAATCTGACTGAGAAGTGGATCTCAAGAGCATTCTCTTTTGTTCAGGTTTTGTTCCGTGGCCATCAACAATTACTTTTCGGTAATCTACTTGCCAGCTGCCTGGTTTCCAACACTCCACTGTTTCCCTTTACCTTCTCCTGTGTCATCAGCTTCACAGAGTGCCCTCTTCTCTTCAGCTTGCTAAGTAGCTAAACATGGTCTTCGATTAGGACCTGTCTTCCTGCCCCTCTGTCCCCTTCACGGTCACCAGCAGAAAGCTGTGAGTTAGTAAGACCCAGGTTCAAATCTCACTCGGTTCCACCATTAGAGTTTTCATACCCTTCGGTCTTCTTTGCCTCAATCTTGTCCTCTGCAAAATTAGTACAATAATTTTCTCTCTACAGTTTATGTGAGGATGGAATGAGAATATATTAGATCATTTGCCACAACAGTACATTACCCTGCGGGTACTGTTCACCTTGTCCTCTAGAATTGTGTCATGTAGCAGTCCCATATCCAGGTCTTTGCCCAGCGTAGAGTAGCTGGCCAGTAAATAGAAGCTGTGGTTAGTGCTGCTGTTATGATTATAATGTTCTGCTTCTTTTAGGAAAGAGCCTCAAGTCATTGACTTTACTATTATTATTTACTGTTATTACTATTATCCCTCAAGGGTATTCTGGCAAATGCCTCTGCTTATAACCTAATTAAGCTTAATTAAGCTTGGAGTCCCAATAAAAGGTCATCTCTCACTTCTCCAGAAAGATCCATGAAGGGCTGTCCTGAAGGCAGACAAACTCTTCCCCTTTAAGTAAGAACACATGGTGTTCTGAGTGCTCCCCACATACCCATTATTTAGGTGAAAGAGTCCTGTAGAAATGTTCTGCCTTCAAGAATAAAGCCTGTTCCCTTGCTTAAAACCCTGTCACCAGCTCCCTGAATTTCACCTGGAGCCCTTTGGTTAGCTGCTGTGGTCAGAGTCCTGGAACCAACAGTGTGCAGTTCTGGATCGTCTCAAACTATGCTGCTTTCCAACAGTTCATCCCAGTGGTCCTCAAACTTATCTGTACATTAGAATTTCCTGGAGATGTTTTTAAATGCCAAAGCCCTCATCCCATCGAGGCAAGTTAATCACATTCTTGAGGGTAGAGCACATCAGTTATTTTTAAGCTCGCAAGTGGTTCCCAGGGAAAATCAGTGTGGGAAACACTGGTTTTTGCCTAGGCTGGAAAGAGAGTCAAGAAGAATATGTAGCATCTCGGTGTCCTGTAAGGTTCCTGCTGGCCATTACCTAGTCTACCTTAGCTTCCTCTCTTCTGTCTGGGAAATTTGCTGTGAGATTTGGGTTTTTTTGGTTGTTCATGAGGCCATTATGTCTTTTCCTGAGACGACCTTACCACCACCCACACAGTACCTACTGTTCATATTCCTGAGAAGAACTCAGAGGACGCTTTGCAAATACCATCATCAGAGCCTGGAGAGAAAGTAAACCAAAGTCAATCATTCTGTCTTCAGCAGGCACGGCTTCCTCCTTTGATCTCTGTAATAAAGCAAAACACAGGGGTCCTCTTAGATCAAACCTTGGAAAATAACCATGGAAAAACCAAGTTATAGCAACAGAAGCTCATGAAAAAATAAAGCGACAACTCCAAAATGATGAGTTGATTCAGCCTGTTCTCCGACTCATATGGGAGCCTGAGATGCTAACTGGCTTCTTCTTGGAGCCTCTGAATCCTCCTCACTAACAATAATCTCAGTGATTCGTCTGTATTCTACCATTGTAAGACTCTGAAAATATGTATTTTAAAATTATTTTCATTTGCTTCTCAAGAGGGAAATGAAGAAAGAAGAAAGGTAGAGAGGACAGGATGACTAACCTGGTGTGAGGCATTTTCTCAAAGTGACCACAGTAGTGACAAGAAATCTGGGTGATGAACACTTTACCAGAAGGTCCAGTGGAGGAGGAGGTGGAATCTCTTCCCCTTACTAAGGAAGGAAGTGATGGTAGCAGTCCTCTGTGCCAGACACCAGGGTCAGGGACGCTGGGCTCATGCATTTTTGTTTGAAGACCCATTTGACAGTGTCTGTCCTTCTGTTAATTTGATTTTGCTTTGATTTTGATAGTTAAGGTAGAAGAGATAGTTAAAGAAAGTGCCTGTCATGCCTTCAGGCAGCTTTTAAGAGTTCAAGTTGGAATAGCCCACTCAGAGGGTGCAGAGGATTATCCCAGGGAGCTGGAAAGCAGAAACTCCCCGCATCAGAAAGAAGCATTTGTGTATTACAAAATTATAACCCCCCCCTCTCATTCCCTAATATCTTTCTCAACCTTTTCCATGTCTGTCTATAGAATTTTGCAGTTTCAAGTATAGGCATGATCCTCACAAGCAGTCACTGTGGAACAGGGTTCGTTAAGTTTCAGAAATGCTCCTTGTCCATGACTATCTTCAAGACCAGGCAAAAAGACTATTCTTGAGTTTTTCTGGCACTCTCTTGATTCACTTCCAATTCCTGCATCAACCCTCCATCACTCTGAAATCCAGTGACCTTTTCTGAATAACAGATGTTTCCTTTCCAGTCTGCAACCAGACCTACTCCATTGCAACAAATTGAAAACATATATGTAATAAATTATATGTAAAGGCACCCTACCTAAGTTCCTAGCACAGATAAATACATATTTGCCAAAAGGCCAGTACATTCTACCACAATATGGCCCCTGTGCCAGCAGAGAAGTGTCAACATGGCCGTTGCACTTTGGGAGACTGTGTTTTGTGAGCAAAGCCATGGAAGACCCAGCTTCAGTTCATAGCCTGGAATTTAGATGGCTTGTGCAGATGGAGGATGTGACTTGCATTTGGTCATAGCTAATCTTTGTGAACCAAGTTATTTCCAAATTAGAGTATGCCCTACCCAGGATGGACCCAACTCTTTTAGATCTGCTAAGCTCTTTGTTGAATTTTGTCTTTTTCCTGTTGTCCCCAAACTTCTGACACAGGAACACTTGGCTGAAGACTAACAGTTAAGCAATAGGCTGGCACAAAGAGAATTCCTTTCCTTGCTGACCATCTCTCCACTCTAGTAAATTGGGTTCACATTCACTTGGATGAGTATTTTGTGAAGCACTATACTCAAACACTTAAAGTTTATAGATGAGAAATCTCTGGAATCTAACTTTCCGTTTTTTCCCTCCTCTTTCCTTTTTCCAATAGTTCTGCTTTGAGCCAATGCAGTGTGGTGGTTACATTACTAGGACCGTAATAGCCTTATCGAGGAATGTAACTGTCCTGCTGCACTGGCCCTGGGCAGACACCATCTGGAGGATGAGCATTTGGAGTCTTCACATTTTAAAGGGGAAATTGTCAAACTAGCACTAAGAGACAGTTACAGGCCTGGACAGCAGGCCAGGTGGCAAGCAGATCGAGGAACGAGGGATGTATAGTATAGAAAAAAGTCTAAAGGTTCTGAGAATTATTTTCAAATAGTGAAGAAACTCTTACGTGAGGACAAGGTAGACTTGGTCTTGTCCGGATGGAAAGACCTACAAGTATACGATAAGAGAGTGGAAGATTTGAACTTGGACTGGGAAGGACACATCTAATACTTATAGCTTGTCTAACACAAAAGCAGCTGTCTCATAAGCCACAGAGCCTGTCCAGCAGAACCTGGATGACTGCAGGAAGAGCAAGGAGTGTCCTGACCGGGCTGAAAGGATGACTCTGTGTGTGTGTGTGGCCTGTGAGATTCTGCACCTCCTTCTTATCTTTCTATTAATCCAAAGTCCATTATTAAGTACCTGTTGAGCAAGGCCCCTGGATTAGTGATTCCCATTTGAGACTGTTTAAAAACCTTTCAAAATAGCATTATCCAGAGCCCACTCCTGACTAGTAAAACCAAAATGTGTGAGAGTTAGACCTCAGGCATGCACATATGTTAAAGGCCCTCCCCATCCTGACCCCTGTAGTTTTCATGGGAAGGCAGAGCTGAGAAGCCTGACCCAGACAAGGAAAGGATAGGATCATAACCTTGTTCCTCCTCTCCAGGCAACTAGCTGAACACTGAGCATGCTATGTGATATTATTTTTAAAAATAAAATTTAGGGCCGGAGATTTAGCTCAGTGGTTTTGCCGCCTGCTGCTCAAGCTCAAGGACCTGAGTTTGATCCCCAGTACCAAAATAAATAAATAAATAAATAAATAAAAATTTAAAAAATAAAAATAAAATT